>JAVSCE010018266.1:0-430000 GCA_032199065.1 Smutsia gigantea
TTGTAAAAGGTCATGTGTTGGACTCAATTTTAAGGTCTTACCCTGTGTGGTAATAAGGGTATATTTATTTCTGCTGAGACCAAGGAATAAAACCAATTGGCACCAAAATAATATGTATAAGAAGCTAGGGAAATGCATGGGGCTCTTGTTGAAACTTATCGGTAAGTCATTTAGAAATTCACGTGTGGTGACTATTTTCAACAAGTATTGTGTTTGCTTACTTATTTTTTCGTGAATATAAAACATTATATGAGAGTGGAAAGGTGAGCAGAGGTCGATGCTCCCGCCGCCTGGGCTCAGGCTTCTGCTGGCTTGGTTGCAGGAGAAGCAGCAACGGTTTTTTTCAGATCAGAGGAGACAGTTCAGAACAACTGAGAGTAAGAAAACAGTAAGAAATTGATTCGTTTCCTGAAAGGTTTTAATCTCATTTTTAAAATTTCCCATTTTATATAATCCATGCTGGAATTCAGTTAGGCCTCAAATCAGATTTTTTTTTGAAGAAAGAAAAGCAGTTTGGAAATATAATGTTGAGATGCCATATGCTCTTACTGCTTCACACAAAGAGAGAACAAATTTTGAAGCCTTTCTATGACTTTCAACAATGGTAGTATATATCTATATCTCTATCTCTCTCTGTCATCTATCTATCTATCTATCTATCTATCTATCATCTATATTTAACTTTTGGATAGTTCCAAAGAAAATGCCATGCTTTATTAAGAACCTTCAAGAAAGGTACCAAAGATGTGCAATTTAATTTTTGATCTTCAAAGACTAATATGCTGTCAGATGAATTTGCAATACCTCGACATATTACTATGAAGTAATCTCTAGGCAATATTGCCAAGTAAAACATGCAGAATGGAGAAAAATATATAAAGTACCAACATTTAGCTAAAATGGAGGTATACAAAAATGTGTATGCATATTTCTTATATTTAAAAAATCAAAGTAAAATACAAAAATGTTAAAAATGGTTACTTAGAAGGGAGGTAGAGAATAAGGTGAAGTCAAATGGTCAGTAACTCAATTTCTCTCAGTCTACTTTGTTTTGTAGATCTGACATTGAAACCATATAAATATCCCACATAATTTAAAATAAAGATCTCTAAGCATTGAAAGGAAAATGAGACATATGGATCTGACTTTGCACAGACTTCGTGGCCTAATTTCACAAAGAAGAGCTCTCTGACTGACTTTAAAGCACTATAGTTTCACTGTTCCATCCAACTGGGACATAATTAAAGACAAATAGAGCTGCAAAAAAAGAGTTTAGACTTTTATCATATTTTTGAAATATCATATTGCTATTGAGCGACAGTTGGATATTTGATATTAGAGAATGATTCGTTTTTTAGGTGTGATCATATTATGAATATGCTTGAAAAGAGTCATTATCTTTTAGAGAAACATGCTAAAATATTTACAGAACAAATAACATGATGCTTACTTATTTCACAATCATCCAGGGACAGGGAAGTGGGTGAAGCGTAGTTGAAAGATGGCCATGAGTTGGAAATGACTGAAGCTGGGTGAGGAGTACATGAGATTCATCATCTTATTCTCTCTGCTTTTGTATCAATTTGAAATTTTTCAAGTTAAAATATGAAGAACGTCAATCAAATCAAAACTGAAAACTTTGAAAGATTTATTTGTTGCCTTCTTCGATACCACAGGATGGTCTTTATAGAAATGTGTTGTTGGTAAGCCCAGAACAATTTCAAACACTTGCCAAAGCAAGTGTTTTTCTCTAATGCTGTCTATCACAGTTCATTATTTTACTTTATTTCAGATTGCTAGTATACAGGAGTCTAGTATACGATTTTTGAAAATTATCTTCAATTCTACAAATGTAAGAAAAGCAAATTGTTGTCTTTGGCATGGAAAGAACTTAGCTTCTTAAGTGAGCTTATGTGAGAAAACCCAGAGAAACACAGAAGCACGAACTTGCAGCTCCTGCTTGCCAGGTCCTGCCGAGGGGGTCTCTGGCGTCATCACTCTGCTGGAGAAAAAGGATCATTTCTTCACCACTAGAAGGCCTGGGTTTCAATCCTGGCTCTTTCTGAGCTTCATATATTTAATTGTAAAATGAGAAGACTCTACCTGTTTCATAAGGCAATTGTGAGGCTTAAATGCAAAAAGAAAAACAAAAATACTTAGACGAAGTACTGAAAGTGGTGGCTGGAAATCACTAAGTGCTCAAAGAATTTTACATGTATCTTCCATTTTTCCTTTTCTAAGGGAATAATATCCATTGCACATGGTTGGTATTAGCTTCAAGCAAAATAACACTGTATGTAAAAGCGGTTATTCATTGTAATTATTATGCCTATGTTTCACTAGGTCTCAGGATGAAGAGACCACAGCTCAGCAGACTACTTATCTCATAGGATTTTGGGGATGCATGGGGTTCAGAGTTTGATGGACTTCCGGAGACCTCAGGAGGCTTTCATCCTCTTTGGAAGCATGTTTATTTGACTGAGACTTGCTGATCTGTTGGCGCTCCGGAGGCGTGTTTACTGCGTCCGCCCTTGATTGTCTGACTTCCAGAAGGGACTTGCTGACACGGGCTGCTTGTTTTGCAAACGCGTGTTCAGTGACATGAGTTATGAATGGATTGAACAGGTTAAAACCTGGTACTGATGGTTATCTGTTACCAAGGCTACAGAACATTGAATCTTTTCCTGTTTGTGGGAACTTTTTAAATTCTCAGCTCTCACTTTTTACACACCTACCAGTTTTCTTAGAACCTATCTCATCTAAAATAAATAATTCTTATACTCCCTGATGCTGAATACCAAGCTACAGTCCCAAAGAGAAGCGGAGTGAAGAAAACAATCCCCTGTTTACAGTTTTAGGATGAACCAAGATGTTTTAACTCAAGAGGGAAGATTGAGAAAATTTATTTGTTTATTGTGTGAGCTCCTCTCACTTTGTCTCTCATCCACACTCATTACGGGTTGGTTAGAGAACTGGAATATATTGGTGAGTGTAACAAGGCAAGTGCTTAGCAAATTTTACTAGAATTACTCCTGATGAGAGAAATTTATAATCCCAGGGAAGAGGGTGGGATGATTACCAATCCAACTATTTTCAAGAATATTGAGAGACTTATTTATGAACAGATTCCCTTTTTTCCTAACTACAACTTCTTTCAGGTGGAGAGGTAACCAAAACACTCTTGAGAATAATTATGATATAACAATTGGGTTTGTCTTGCCTAATGACTTGCCCATTGTGTTATTTCCAAGCTAGCAGCAAGCAGTGAATCCGACTCTCAGGGAGAATATGCACACAATCCTATAAAACTCAACAAAGCCACAGGGCAGCCAGTGACCCCATCACAATTTTCGACCCTGTCTCCATATTGTCCGCTCTGCTGAGTCTGCCCAGTGTTGCTCATTATCTGCTTAACACAGCCTTCCTGAGACTAGCTCTTCCTTCAGAATAAATATGTTAAGCCCTAAGCCTAGAATAAAGGTATTATCTCAGCCATCAATGGTCATCAGTGGTCTCCCAAGGCCCATTTGACCCCAGTCTTCACCTTGGTCTTTCAGCCTAAGGAAGGGCTTAGCTAAAACATTTGGGTGCTTCGGGGGCAGGCTGATAATTCCTACCTCTTAAAACTGATATTTTAAAAATAATTGAAGCACCCTAAAAGAGTGAGGGCAGGGATGGGCGAAATATGACAAGACACTTTGTTGTTTGTTTATTTTTATTCAAAAGGCAGCCAACTTGAGTAGCAGTAGGACCAATTTACATGTCACCAGGTAGAATAGACTTGTTAATAGGCCTCCATTTAACCAACTTGTTGAGATAAACTGAGGCTCTTAGTTCTGTTAAGCATAATGACTAATGCCAATGGTATGCCAAAAGGTCACAGCTAGTAGGTTACTCTCTGGTATATAACCAGCTCAAGGAGCTACCAGTGGTTTCATCCTATAATTACCAAGGTTTAGTCTTGGTTGTTTCCAAGCATGGTTTTATACAAGTTACACTTGTTACAGTGATTTTGCAGTTTAATAAACTCTTACGTAACTTGATAAATATGGTGCAAAATTAGTGATTGTTATTTATATAAACTTCAAATTGAAAGTTACAGAAAGACTTGATAAACCCCAGGGGCTAAAACTTTTCTATCTAGTTGATATATGGAAAACCAAGTTTGGGAAAGACATTTTTTAGAATCTTAAAAAATTAATAAAGTGTTCTGCAATTGTCTTAAATTCTTACAGCATTTTGAAGAAAGTAAAACTGGAAATTCTAGCCCATACCTTATGAATGTTGCATTTGGTTTATACAAGAAGCAGTACCGGGGGCAATAGACATAGATCCATACTCAAATTAAAGGTCTTAGTCCTACTTCAAAGACTGGTACATTTATTTATTTTAGTTAAAACAAAATTTTAAATAAAATTTTAACCTAATATATCATTTTAAAAGTGTTTTCCTTTTAACTCTAACTGACTTATTTGGATTGAAAAATATCAATTTCATCAGATAAAGGGGCTTCTCTCTCTGTAGAAGTCACTTATGGAGGAAACTCATATTGGCCTTGGGGGGGTAACAAGTGTTTATATTCTTCTGTCTTTAGGTCTTTATTTTTCTTTTTGTATTTGGTCCTCTGCTTTTCCTGACATTTTCCTTTAACATACTTGTAATTCTTATTTCTTACTTGGTTCTAACTCCTGAGCTGTTCGGGTAAATGGGCGTTCTGCTGCTCTGAACTGGATATATTACCACTGTTCTACCAATCATGCACTTTTAATATGCCATCTGATTCAGACTTTTGCCTACATATCATAACTTCTGTTAACCACCACTGGCATTTTAATTCATCTAATCAATGTCATGAACTGTATCTTTGCTAGTTCTGGCCTTTCTGCTGATTTTATCATGGAATTGGGGACTCATGTTTGAATGATCACCTGAAAATCACAGTGGCAATGTTCAAGAAGAGATGTGTTGCTAGACAGTAACTATAATAGCAGCTACTGAGTGCTAATTGAGTATTAATTGAGTTTTGTTTTGTTTTGTTTTCTCTCACTGTTGTGTTCTCAGTTTTGTAAGTGATCAATATAGGTTTGTAGGATGAACTGTCGAACAGTTATTGCATGTCAAGAATTTTATTGATCACATTCTATTTTATGAAGTAAGTACTGTTATCGTCATTGTAAAGAAGGTGAATCTGAGGCACAGAGAAGTGGAGTGGTTGGCCCATTATCAGTTAGCCAGAAAATGATGGTAAGCAAGAAAGTGGATTTGTACCCATATGAGTGTGATTACATAGCCAAGACTTTTAACCCCTAGGCAGTTTCTGATTATGTCAGCTTTATGAAAGCAAATGTTAAAAACGTTACAATTTAAAGGGGAAAACACAAGTTAGTTGTTCACTCATTTATCCATTTAACACATCGATTGAGCCCCTATTATTCGCTAGGTGCTGTTCTTAATGTTTATAAAGACACAGAGATGAAGACAAAGTCAAAGCCCTCTTGGAGGTTACATTCTAGTGAAGACAGTTATGAACAAATAAACAAACAAATGTAAAATGTATTAATGTCAGATAATGATAAGTTTTTAAAGTGCTGCGGTAGACCTTGTAAGATCCCTTGAAGAACTAACCATTTGGTCGAGGAGAGAAAACATGAGTGTATAAAATGTTCAATGGTTAAGTGTTAAGCAACCAAAATAAAATAATGTAAGAAATGAAACAAAGCATCAAAGATGAATTTCTATTAAGTATTGCAGAAAACAAAAGATGGAAATAGAGAAGAGCGGGAGGCTGTCTGGCCTGCAGTGTTCCAGGAAGGTTTTGGGGAGAAGACTAAAGAGTAAATAGGGCTTGGCTGGTTGGAGGAAGGGCAGTGGAACAAGTTAATTGTCTCAACGAGACAACTAAAAGTTAATTTTTCTGCTGATAGTTACTAAACATGACAGATTTAAAGAGTGTAAGTTTGGCCCTCATGGCTCTTAACACTACATCTGAAGTCCCATTCAGTTTCATCAACCTGACCTCAAAAACATCAGCCTAGTGCCTGGAGGTTCATGCATCAATTTCTGAGCCTCAACAGATGGATATGCTTTAAAAAAAAATGCAAACAAAACACTACATTTACCATGCCCTGTAGAGTATGAAAACCTAGCTGACATTCTCATTTACTCATCATCCGTCTCCTTTAATATGTTATCCATCATTTGCTCCATTTCCCTTAAGAGCTTGTGAAAAGTCGGAGCGCAAATGGCCAAGCAGTCCAACACCTTTCATTATTTCTCTGATGGGAATACAGGGGGGAAGTCAAGTTCTTTTGACAGCAATGGTTGATGCACGACAGAGTTTTGAGGCAGGCTGAATGGGAACTTGATTTTGAACTAGAGGAGCACTCCTCTGTTAAGTAGGGTATTGAAATGACGGTTGAAAGCAGGGAACAGCAGCTCTGTGTCTCTGGAGATTGGTCTATTTTGAAGAAAGGTGTTGCCAAGTAACCATTCTAAAAAGGAGTCTCTTTGTCCATGTTGCTAGGACTTTGAGCAGATGTCCTGAAGAGTAGGGCCAGATCCTTTCACACGTTCCCTGGGGGTCCTAAAAAGGTAAACTCAAAATTAATCCTGTGGGCCAACGTGGCAGACACATATGTGGGGGAAGTGGAGAATATGTTTTCAGGCAATGAAAGGAAGGGAAGTGGTAGGTGACATTTTTCTCCTATATTGATGGATGGGGTGTAGATGAAGGAAAGAACAAGGACATATTTTAAACAATGCAACCAACAGTATATATTTAACTGTTATTTTACTTCACCGATGCCATAGGTGTCAGAGACACATTTAGAGCAAGGGGAGTCAGATTTAACTTCCAGGGCTCAATAATTGTCCACGGAGCCTTATAACCTGAAGACTCAATTGCCCTCTGAGTGCACACTACTCTTCCACTTGTGATTTTTGTCAGGGACTCTGTTAGGGGGTGGGAGTGGAGATATGGGGGTGGAGATAAACATAAATTTCACAAACGTTTACAAATATGCAGTGCAATTATTCAGAACGATTTGAGTTGCTCTAATCAGAGGTAATGTGGTCTAAAATTAAAAACTTCACAGAATTGAATATATTAATATTCCAATCACCAAAGTAAAGAAACCTAAAATGAACTCAGGGTGTTTCTATTAAATGCTGAGTGTTTAATAAAAGTCACTGTGCTATGTGCCATAGGGGATATGAACAAAGACGTTATATGTATCCTTTGAGAAGTGCCAGCCTTACTAATATCCAAAACAGTCTAAAAAGATGAAGCCAAAAAAAAAATCATTAAAAAAAATGTTACTGCCTGTGTTTATACATATATGTTGTATAAATAAAAAATCCTAACAATGTCCAATGGAGTCAATGAAGATTTTCTATAGGGGAGCCTGTCTTATGGGAGATTAGATTCTAGGTCAAAGGAAAAATGAAAATAGTAAAATCCCATTTTGTGGATTATTCTGCCTTCTCATAATACGACCAGTGCAGCCAGACATTCCTCCAGCTGAGAGAAAGCTGCTGATGCATGCTGTGCCCAGCAATAGGGGCTGGTTTGTGTTTAGGGGTCTTAGTCAGCTCTGCCTCTGGACCTGGGCCAGAGGAACCCTTGTCCTGAACCTGTATTTTAGACTACCTCCCCTTCACAAAGTAAAAAAAAAATAGGATAAATTTTATTAACAATACGTGACTGCTTCTCCCACTTGGTATCCAGGGCTCAATGCTCGTCCATCATAATCTATAACCACGTCTGGTTACATAATTGCAGGGCTAAGTGCAAAATAAAAAAGGCCTTTTTACAAAAAGCAGAAAAAAATGCTGTGAAAAATACATTTGAAGATACTTTTTCCTTCCTCCACCAGTCTCTCTCTTGACTTGTAAGGAAATGTCAAGTTTTACATTATTAGCATGCCTCCTACTGTTCATCTTTCTATTGTCCCATACCAGTTGGAAAGGTAAACATTGGAGGATTTAGCTTAAATGAAGAATCACTGAAGTTACACAATCTTCGTTTTGTGGCTCAGTCCCTGGAGCTGTCCAGGAAAGACAAAGGACAAGCCAGACTCAGAGAGTTTAGACAAAAGAAGAAAGTGCTGTCTCCCAAGGTCCCAAACTTGCAGGTGTGGCATGGAGATACTGATTGGGAGTGAGGATGCTCCTTCACTCCAATAGCCATGAATGCAAGAGAATCTCGCATGAAGAAGTACCATTTCCCAGTTCAGACCGAGTGTCCACAGTCTTGCTTCCCTTCTTGTCCCAAGTTGTGGTTCTGGATATGTTTAAGAAATTAATGTGGTATTTGCTATAATTGAATGCAATAGCTGATAAACATATTCATAGTAAACATTCATTTTGCTCTTAACTTCATAAAATGTAGGTCTAAATATAATGTGCATTAAATGTAATTCTAATTCTTTCCATTGGCAGCCAGATGAACACTGAATACTAGAAATATGAGTGGTCTTTTTATTAACAAAATAATGAGTTACTCAAAATTTCAAACCTTTTCAACTCTACTGAAATGTTTTGTATTAGACTTAGGTACACATGAATTACAATTTGTATTTTGCCTTTTAATGTCAATAGATAACTTTTAATATTTAAGGATAACAAAACATATACAAAATAGCTAATTCCTTTTTTTGCATTCACTTTAATTTACATTTTCATACACTTTGTATATATTTATATTTTACTTTGTGCTAGAACAAGTCTATACCAAAACAAAAACTTTGTGAAAATCTTGCTTGTAAGAATGTAATTAATAATTTTACTGAAACAAAAGGTAAGAATAATAAATTTTTATGGGATAAATACATAATACTTTGTGAATTGTGTATGCCTTTGCCATATTACTCATCCAGACATCACCAGCCCATAAACAGGATACCCCTATGCACATAATAATAATTAAATTCCATTGTCTTTGATATTTTGCCAATGTTCAGTCATATAAAACCATAGCTTTATTCACATTTGTTTTTTAACTTCTGTCAATACAAAGGTATAATTTTCAAGGTTCAGAGGATAGAATTTTTTTTACTTAACTCTTTGTTAACTTGATTTTTAACTTTGAAGTATTTAGACATATGGTTTACAGAATTCTATTTGTAGTCTTGGCCTGAGCCTCAGTGTTAGGTGAAGGCCTGTTGTTTTATTTAAAATTTACATCTTGGGCTATAAATAGCCCACTCATAGAAGACAGTTGACCTTTGTCAGTGGGACTAAATGAGAGACTATAGATTCAAATGCCTCCCTTCTCAGGCTCTCTCTGGGGTATGGAGTCTTTAAGTTGAGAAAGTTGACAAAATTATTTGCACTGCCTAGGTAGATTTTTCTTTCAGACCAAACACACATAGTCGAATATTATAATCTAAATGTAAACATAATACTACTCCACTGTAATGCAAATGCTGAAATAAGTGAATGGTTCCTAATAAATTTGTTGTTTTATTAAGTTTGACATATTAAGGTTTTGCTAGCCTATGAGTTTAGTGTTTTGCTTTCATTCATGGAGTCCTTTATTCAACACAACTTTATTGTTGAGCATGAACTATAGAAACACAAGATACTGCATTTTTATTTCTGGCATGATGCTGGAATAAATACTACAAATGGGCCTTTGCTGCAAAATAACTAGTTATGCCTTTTAATAAATTTCTAACTTTACAGAAGAGAAGAGAAAACTTCACCATGTCCTTCACACTGTCAAGACCTGTGAAGAGTCTGAAAATTTACTTTGCTGTCAAGCTAACAAGTTGCCTGCCACAGTCTCATGGATACTAGCAGAAGACAAATCAACTGGGTCAGAGACCATGTATATTATTGCTCACAACCCAGCAGACAGCATGGGCTTCACATCCTTGAAAGTTCCCTTGTCCTTCAAGCCTCATGGGATGGTGGAGCAACCCAGGTGGATGCTTGTGCATGCAGTGGGTTTTTATCATAGCTGAGGAGTTCTCAGATTAGGAAAACACAATCTTTTAACAGGGCTACTAGCAAACTTGCTCAACTTTTGCTCTCAAGAGAGAAATTATGTTTATTATTATGGATAAATCTGCTCTCTTCCCTATGTGGAGATAGCAGCTGTATCTTCCAAGGCTGTTTGCTCTACAAAAATCCTTGGAAAGATAGTTCAGTACAAAATCTGTCTATATTCAGAGAACACACAGAAATAAGGGATACTCATGGATAATTTTCTCCAAACACCCAGCAAAAATGACAACAAACAAGCAAACAAATTAAAGGAGGACAACGAGTGGTAAACAAACACACAATGGGCTTACTCGGAGGGTAAAGGCCAATACTGGAATACTAAGCTTTGTGGCAGCGGAAAGGTGGGAGAGTTCTATTTATCCTAATATCTTTCTCATATTAAGTAACTGCTTTCTCAGTATAGTTTGCAGTTTTCAATAATATATAGTGCTTAGTGATTTAGAGAGCACCTTAGCCTATGTTATCTCATTTAATCCTAACATTTGATACACTCAGGTGGGTAAGAAAGTTATTATTTGGGGGGTTTTACATGAAAGAAAGCAAGTTCCTAAAATGTTAAATGATTTGGTCAAGTCATGTGACTAGAACAAGGCTGAACTAGGATATTTAGTACTAAATATGATATGTCATTCACTTTTCAAGATACTGGAGATACATTGGTCAGCATGGTATACAAACTACTGTCTCTCTCAGATCTTACATTCTAGTTGAGGTAAACAGTTAAAAAATGAGTAACAAAACAAGGTTACCTCAGCTAGTTATAAATTTAATGAAGGAAAAAATCAAGACTACATAGTATAGAGAATAACTGGAGGTAGGAATGGGTGACCACTTTGGGCTCAGTGGCCAGGTGATTATACTTGAGCATAGACATCAATGGGAAAGAGCAATCCAGGCAAAATATCTGGGGGAAGCATATTCCAAACCGTAGATACAGCAAACACAACAGACTTGTGGTGAGTAAGTTCACACTTTCCAAGCAAGAGAATGTGGCTGAACTTTAGTAAATGAGGGGAAGAGTGTGAGGTAAGATTTAGGTGAGGAAAGCAAGGCTCAGATCCTGTAGGATCTCCAAAACCTGGAAAAGAACTTGTATTATTTTAAGTGTAATGGGAAATCACTGGAGGGTTTTAAGTTAGGGTTGTTTACATTTTAAGATGTCTTTCTTGTTGTATGGAGATTTATCTCCTGGAAGGAAAACAAAGAGTGTAGGCAAGGGCAATATATTGAAAGCCTTCTAGGCAAAGGATGATCTTGGGCTCAGATAGTAGCAACCAGACTGGCTGATTGGATGCAGGACTCAAAAACCTAGTGTTGGACTGGAAATCTAGTGCACTTTCATTACAGCACATACGACTTCAAAGTTTCCAAACTTATCACCCAGTTCTAGTAAGATGTGGGCAGCACAGCCTTCTCTTCTCTTCATTCATGTGGTCCAGTCATTTTGACCTTTATCAAACCAAACTTGCTCCTTTGAGCCCAAACACTCCCACTTTTTTGTTCTTAACACTGTCTTCTTATCCTTCAGGACTTAATGTAAATATGACCTCCTCAAAGATCTTCCCTAACTACCCTAGATAATTACATAATCCTCTCATGCTGTTGTCTATCCCTTCCTATCCTGCCAATCAATCATCTGAATGTGTCACTATTTAATTTGTCTATTTCACTTACCAGAATGTAAGTTTCTTGACAGGGACTATGTCTTCCTTGATCATAGTCTTGTTCCAAGCATACAAAGTACTCGGTAAACAATAATAGCTAGCCCTTTGGAGTACTAGATCCATGACAAAGAAGAGCCTAAGAACTTTACATATTAACTCATTTAATCCTCCCAGCAACCCTAAGAGGTTGAATTTATTATAATTCACCTTATATGGCTGAGGGAATTACAAAGAGTTGAAGGAAACTGCCTGCGGCCCCAAAGCTAGTGAAGACGTAAATCTGGGATGTGGATCTAGGCAGCTTGTCTCCTGAGTCTGTGTTCTTGGCCACTATGTTATTCTGTCCTCCAGATGACGGATAAATCATTAACCACGATACTTAATCCTCCCCTTAGCTCGAAGTGGTGCTTTTAATTTTTTTCATCTGAATAAATGACTGAATGTGATTATGGTTGAATAATAACAAAACCTTAACAGTTCATAGCCTGATGCATACCTTTATTTAAATGATTCAATGGAGAAGATGTCATTTTCCAGCCTATGCTGACTGATAGTGTTTCTCTTCTACCCTTCCAGGGATGGGGCACAGGAATAATTTTGCTCCTCTGCTTCCCACATGCTAGTTCCTATAGGCCATGTGATGTCTTATATCTCATTAAGTTCGGCTACTTCTAACCTACCAGGTTCACTGGCAAACTCAGCTCTTAAATTCTTTGACTATGTTCTTAAGCAATTAAAAAAGAAATCTTTAAAAATATTTATAACACAGTTTTCCCCATAGCCTTTTGATTTGAGGATGATTAACATGCAGTTGTGACTGGGTGATTTCTAAGCCAGGTTTTCTTCACGTTTGTGGCCTCAGCACCTAAGCATAGTGCTTGTCACATAGGGGGAACTGAATACCTACCTATTCAATGAATCACAAACACCACATATGCAACCTATTAGATGATTTTGGCCACGTGTCTCATTTGGTGAAATCATATAAAACGCATCCAACTGAGCATTGGTTATCTGCCCAGGCTCTGGCTGGTAGAGAAATAGCACCGAGTACTGTGGTAGGTGGGACTCGGGGGGTGAGCTCCTCTGCTCTCCTCCCACGAGTCCACCAACACCGTGTTTCCCCCCTGACTCTCTGGTCACCCACCTTTGCTCATTCTGTGGCTTATTTCCGGCTCAGCTTCTCCATCCTGAGTCATGGTGTGACCTACTTTCCAGGCTCTGCGCCTTCCTTCTGGTTCCCAGACTGACGGGCATTCTCCTTCCTGGCATCGGGCTTCTGTGGACAGATATCTGGGAACAACCCATCTTGGAATAGCTGGGAGATCTTACCCTCCACCCCGTCTCCAGCCCCAGGCCCTCCTCCCTTCCTCCCTCAAATAATGACCCGCTGCCAGCACTGATGGGTCTTGTCCAGGGTTGGAATGATCTATTTTCAACTGCCAGATACATCTTTGTTCTTAGAATTTCTTTGGATGCTTGAACTACTTGCCTTTTTATATCTCTTTTGGTAACCTCAGTTCTCCCCCTTTTTTTTTTTAATCTTCTGTTTCATCAAAATCTTGCCTATTTCAAATATATATCCACCCAGTCTGGGCACCAACACCAATGCCCCTCTGCTCCTTGAAATGCAAACCTTATCTGTAACATTTTCTCTGTGTTAAGAGATACACGCTGCTGGGCACAAAACTATGATAATGAAAGCAGCTTCTGCCAGAAGTTCCAGGCCCTCATCGTCCCATTCCTGTATGGCAAAAAAGGGCAACAAGTGTGAGCTCTATATACGCCCCAAAATGTCCTTTAATTTTGGCAGCAGTCACTTTCTGGAGACTGTTCCTATTTGTATTTCCATGTCGTTGTTCTGCCAATTTTCCAATGCCTCTTTTCTTCAGAAAGGTAATATTCCCAGTCCAGTGCTATACATTTGGGAAAAGACTGCCTTGTGTGCATCCAGCATTGGAATCAAAGTCAATGGCATTTTCTACTGAGGAAAGTCAGCTCTTAATTATCTCTGTTTTGGATCATCTACTGTTTGTTCCAGACTTTCCCTGCCAAAATTCAACATGCCCCAGGACATCTCCAAGAGCTATCAATTCCTGCAGTCTAGTTAATTTTCTTTTCTCAAAGATAATCAACATTTACTATTAGTGTAAGTGAAACATAATTAGGTAGGTTGCTCTACAGAAAAATGAACTCCTCTGAGCCAAGTGAAATAATTTTGGATCCTTCACGGTCACTATTACTATTACTACCACTACTATTACTAGCACTACTAGTACCACTACTAGTACTACTATGACAACTACTCCCACTACCCCTACTACTCCTGCTTATTATTTGGCCACATGACACTTTCAGGCAGATTCCACCCTTTATTTTTCTGAAACATCCAGCTGAGCCACGCACCATTTTGGAACTCTCTTTTGAGTTAATTCATAAGCCATCATTTTCTCCTAATGTTGAAAAATCATTTGGAATAAGGCCATTTCATAGCACTGCAAGGTTGGAAGGGATCTTAAAGTTGACCTCATACAACCAGCATCAATTGTTCTGGTCCTCTCTGGAGCATTCCTGCCAAGAGGGTGGTCTGGCCTCTGAAGGAACACTTTGGGGATGGTCTGTACTCTGAAACATTAGGAGGTCCTCTCTTTGATCATCTTTCACCTTGTTCCTGGAGCCACTGTAATTTGACTGTGGTTGGGTAGCTGAGTGCTCCAAGGGGGGTGAAGGTAAGAATTGTAAGACAGGTCAGCCAAGTCCAGTTGCGTAAAATCAATTTTCTCTTGCTGGAATCAATCCAGTATAGATACCATTCATATTAATAGGGATCTTTTTGAATTCAAATCTTATCTACATGAGCCAGTTGTAGATTGTTCTCTTACTGTCAGTTAACAGATTTGCATACTTTAGAAGCAATGAGCCTCAACAAAAAGGAATTTTCTTCTAGTGGTTTGTGTGAGAGCCAGTAGGAGCGGTAGTGCATACCATGTGCAGAAGGGATTTATTGGAATGCAGAGCAAGTCTCCTTGTTGCTTATTGCTTATTGTGTTAGCCGGAGCCCTTCTTCTGTCCCAGCCCTAACCCTTAGCTAGCGTTAACCATTAGGCAAGGTATAACTTCTTTTTCTTAAGCAACAGCTCATACTTAATAACTGCCACTACAAATAATATTGCTCTATTGTACCAGTTATGAAAAAGAATGGATAGCTTTCTCATATTTTCTTTTAAACTTTCTTGATTCTCATATAATTAGCTTGTTAAAAAGCTAATCTCATCAGTAACAGGAGGCAGTCATTTTGGGAATATCTTGCATTTATGAAACATATTTGGATGTGGAACAAAGCGTTCTTCCTCTCTTGCTGTTTTATATCTCACTGGTCAGAATTATAAGAGGTAGCATTTAGAAGTAACAACACTGATTCATAAACGGCTATTGAATTCGCCTTCAGGAGGATGGAGTCTGGGAGCTGTCAGTTACTCACGGCAGAGTAACTCTGGTGGTCCCTGAGCAGGACAGCAGGACCACAGGCTCCACAGAACGTTAGACGGTGGGCGTGTGCAGCAGCCTCATGACTCATGCCAGGGTGAGCTGGAATGGGGTGACCTCGTGGGCAGGAGAGAACTTTTAAAAAGAAGCTAAACTGTAGCCAAATGACTAGCAGGGCTCTGGAGTGCGCCCGGGAAACTCACTTGTCTGTTGTACCTCCCCCTCCATAAAAAGGGGTTGTTTGTTAAAAAGGCCCCAGGCATTGAATTTAGGTACAAGATTGGGCACATCTGGAAGATGTAATTACTGGGATTGCAATTAGTAAGAATGGCGTTCACACACATGGAGCAGACTCTCCAATTTATCTCACACCTTCTGTGAGAGCCTAAACTTTAAAACTTAAATTTTCAGTTGGGAAAATTTGTAATTTTTCAATTATTTGTGGATGTGAATTTTCACTGAGGCGATGGAACTTGGCTACTGAGGACCTGATTTATTAGTCAGACCCACACATCTCTAAGCCCTCCAAAAGGTGATTTCTTTAGCCACATAATGGTCTATGAGTTATACTTTGATTCCAAGCACTACAGTATGAACTATTATGCTGCAATTATATTTCAAATAATGTTAGTCTGTGAGTGAAGAATTTCTGTTCAAAATATTATTCTGAGTGACAGTCCACTGATGATCTTTCTAGAAGATGGAAAGAAAACAGAACTCAGGAGTTTTTATGTGTATACATATATGTAGGTGTAAATTTCAGAAATTAATATATGTAAAAAGTTATATCATTACATAACTATATATAGGTGTAAAATTACATCAATTTATTTGGATTTCTGAAAAATATACATATGTGTTTATCTATGTAGGTCAAAACTGAGATCTCAATCTAGGTAGGTTTCATTATTATTTGACTACCTGGTCTTTAAGGATTTAAAGAGAGGTAGGAACGGGGACACCTCTATGGAAAAAAGACTTCTCATACCATTTTCAGTCTGGGTGGAACTCAAAAATATTAGAGTTTTCACAAGCAGCTTTCTTCGCAAAGGCTTTTGGCCAAGTTTTGATACCCCAAGAAGCTGAGGGAAATATCTGATTTTCTGGGCACATCCCACACTATCCAGACCTTTTTAGGTTGACCCATCACAGGCAATGCCTAAAGCAAACAAGGCAGCTGACTCTAAAGACAGGCGGCCTTATGCTTTAGTTCCTGTAAGAAAAAATCGATTAAAAAATGTTTTCTTTTAACTGAGTTAAAAATAGTTGAAACTGAAATAGCTCATCCTATGAAACACTTAAGAGCAAAATGTGTGTTTTATTTTTTTTTCCTTCTTTCCTTGAAAATGTGTTGCATTAGATGAATCAGGCCTCTGCAGCCAGGATGGAATGTTAACCATGCCACCGGATGGCAAATTGGAGGGGAACATGCCTTTCATCTTAATTATAGGCTGGACAAGGGAATGTACTATATTCTTTGCTATGTATGAGCAGGAGAAAACTTTCCCAGGGTATTTTTCTTTTGCATTTCTGACTCTTATTGGATTGGAGGCTTGTCCATGTGACCCAGCAGGGTCCATTTTCCATAATAAGGCTAAAAATATGCCAGATATGTTTTCTTTAGCATAGCCTGTGAGTGTCGAACATGAAAACAATAGAACCCTTTTTTCCTGCTGATTCTATTTCACCTGGTCCTGGAGAAATTTCCACTGTTATCCCACCATTCGCTTCCTGTGTTATTCCAATAGGCTCCATAACCTGGAGTGTAATCCAAAATGGAATAATTGTAGAAACTTATATCATGTCCTTGTAAAATACAGATTTTGTTCTTTCTTTATGGTTATGTCTCTAGTGACTCACCTTCAATAAATCATAGACCTTGAAATGTTTTTCTTGTAATAGGAATGCATTGCCTCTGAGTCATCCATACTCTTAACCAGGGTCCGTCAGGACCAGGGAATTGCATTTAGGATTAGGGGTAGCCCATGACTCTACCAGAGTTAATCTATAGGGGTTATAAAGGGATTATGAAAAGTAGATACCTTAGTTAAGAAGAATCAGGTTGAATGGGGATGAAAGTACAGCATAAAGAATATAATAATAATAATGGTAATGATGATTATAAAAAGTAGAATCAGGTTAAATCAATTGATATCTATATAATCTTTGGTAGACTTCATTTCCAAACCTTTCCTTCTTCCTCTGCAAATTGGGTATATAAAGTTTGCAAAGATTAAATGTAATAATGTGTCTGATGTATGCAGCATAGTGCTGAGGTTTTTTTAAGGAGAAAGCTGAAGCTTATAGCCATGCTGTCATTTCTAATAAATTCAATTGATTAACCATAGATTCCGCAATTCCATGGGTAAAAAATTGCTCTCACTATCATTAGGAATATTATCCCAGTCTTCTTCTGATTCCTCGACACTATTATGATTCAAGCTATTTAGACCAGTAGTTCTCAAATGGGGGCAACTTTGTTCCCCCAGCAGCTACTTGTGTTGGCTACGAGACCTTTGGTGCGGTGGTACTGCTGGCTTTTAGTGACGAGAGGCCATGGATGATTCTAAACATACTAAAAGGCCATTGATGTGGCTAAGACAGTCCCCACAACAAAGAATTATCTGGACCAAAATGTCAATAGTGCAGAGTCTGAGAAGTCCTGGTTTAGCCTAAAAGCCTCAGGGCCTGTTTGGTCTGGAAAGCTATTACAAGAGACATTCAAAGAAACAAACTTGTTAAATTTCTTTCCACTCTGCATTTATTCCAGAAACAGTTTTGAGTGCCTACTATGTTCAGAGCCACATTGCTGGTGGTTGAGACAGAGCCTGGGTTTCTGAAGCTTGTGTGCTTCTAAAAAGGCCAAGAGGCTGGGTCACGGGTAAAGGACAGATGGAAGAATTAGCGAAATGCACTTGATGGTAAATACGTTAATTTAATCCTAGAGATTAAATATAAATTAGAAGCAGCTTTAGATGGTTTCATATCATTCCTAAGACTAAAAGTGAGTTATCCAAACTAAATTCATCTCCACAGCAAGCTGATATTTTTACTGATTTAAGAAGTTTTACTAGCCTGCAGTAGTTTGTAGAAACTAGTCTGTCTACAGAATAGCTGCTTTTTTCCCCAGTCCAGGGGTTGCCAAATGCCAGGTATGGAGAATGCCAGATTCAAGGCTTACAAAAATGACATTTATTTAGAAGAAGTTGAAGGTCTTGGGTTTTCTTGAATTCAAAAGTTAAAAGTTAAAATTTTCTTTTTTAATTTCAGTACAAGTATTTCGTTACAGCCTCACACCTTTTAAAACTCTGACCCTTGCTTACCTTTTTTCAAAGGAATTGTTATCTGCCTTTGTTCAACTGCAAAGAGGCTGGTTTCAAGGTAGAGATCTGAATTGACATGCATTCCCATACATTAGCCAATGATAATTTACAGAGAATTTTTCCCCACATGTATTTCATAAGTATTTTGTCATAAGTGTCTCAGTGAATGAGTGTTTTCTTGTTCACTTCCCATGCTCTAGATGTGTTTCATGATTTGCTTTTGATGGTTTCTTTTAGATTAATAGGTGCCCAGATTCATAGGTCACTCAACTCACCATAGCCAGCTAAGGTGGTTCCATACTCAGAGGACTACATGGGTCCAGGGTCCCTTCACTTGAAGTCCAAGTTTGTGGCTCATGGCAAACTAAAAAATTCTCAGCTACATGTCATTGTATTCTTGGCACTGAGAAATTATTTTGCTTGTATTGGCATATTGCTCCATTTGGATTATGCCTTTATCGGTATTAATGCTGTTGGTGTTGTAATTGATTGATGATTGATTGGAACTAGAAACACCTTAAGAAATCTTAGTTTAAAAACATCTATAGAAAGGTATTTTATTTTATTTTAAATGATAAATGAGCAAAGACCACACAGAGTAAAGGAAGACTGTGCAGTGGGAAGGACATTGTGAGGAGACTCCATAGATTCTGGTTTTACTCCTAGATATGAACTAGATACATTCACATAGTTCTTTTTAGTGTCCAGTAACTGATTTATAAAAATGGATGGTTGAACTTCACCATTTCTTTTTAATGCTACCATTCTATAATTCAGTCAAAATAGCACTACATTCCAAGAAAGTGGCATTACATAGAAAAGAGACCTATAATTAAATTTAGAGTACATGCAGCCACTAGATAAAATAGTAAAGTATGCTTCTTAGCAAAAATACCAAAAAGGACTCTATGATCTATGAATACCTGTTATACTCATAGCTCTCTTTTAGAAATCTGTTACCGGTGACTCCTGCCACATATGCTGATGTTCTTCTTCTCCCATGAGTTCATTGCCCAGATCACAAGTGAATAGATGATCGGGCCAAGGAAGCACCTGATACAAAGATAGCAATGTACGTTTTGGTCAGTGGCCCCTGATATACCTTAATGCAACTCTTACATACTGTAAAGTAAATGGCTGAGCCAGTCCTTCCTGAGAAGTTTGGTTTGAGAAGTCAGCCGTTAGCAAGGTGGTAGGAAAGCGAAAAGAACTTAGGAAAAACGCAAGAAGTAGAAGAGATAAGGCATCAGAGGCCCAAGAAAACAGAATCCATGGACAATAAAAGCCTGAGACATTTGCTTCAAGTAAACAGAAACCCCAGAGTACCAGTTAATGTTTAACACCACATGTCTAGCCACAAGTGACATGTTCAGAAAGGGCACACACTTGGAAAGATATATTAAAGTCAAAACTGATCTTTTGGGCTGTGAGATGTTCATGTCTTTATTAATAAGAATGAAAGAGTAGGAGAAGAAAATAATGGTCTTTTCTTGACTGAGAAGCATTGTAAACAAATGCTAGTTATGTGCCTATGAGCAAATAAGATCCAATGTCTCTTTTGGTACCTGTCTAGTTTACCCTGACTTTGGATCTGACCTTGAGTTCAGTGAAGTTAGGATTGTACTAGTTAAAATGTAGCTCCATCATCTCTGGGTGACAAACATGAGAACTTTGATTTCCTATACCCTCTTCTTCCTCCTCCAGCTCCTCTTCTTCCTTCTTCTCCCTGATTATGTCATATACATACCTTTTTAGACTAGATGTCCAGAAGATATTAACCATCACTCAGATCCCTTTGAATTCCCACTGACAACATGGCATGGCGGCCTCACACACAGCAGGTATGAAATAATTTGCTGAGGTAATGAGGTGATAAACTGTAGAATTACATTTTCAAATATCCATAGTTTGGCTAAGCATTTTACAGAATGCTTAAGGTATTTTCTGCATATTCAAAATAAACTTGAAAAAATGTATGTGGGCTAGACATATTAAACATTCCCTGGAATATCCTGGCTCTGGTTACCTAAAGTCATTGCTGGGTCATGCATTCACCAGAGGTCAGAGCTGGGAGAATGCAGCTTTGAAGCTTCTCTGTATAAGGGTGTAATTTCAAGTTACTAATAATGCAGAACACTTGATCTCTTTCCTTATTCTTGCCTAGATGAGTCATTTTCTTGGTGGTTTACCTTGAGCTCCTCCTATTTATACCCAGCAGACTAACTGGCATGGAAAATTATGTGTATCTGTCTTTCATATTGAAATATATATCTATATATTTTTTCTCCCTGTCCTATTGTTTTTCTCAATTTTTCATTTCCCTAGTCCCATTGTTTTTGTCTACAACTAGAGAAGCTTCTCCCAGGGTGAGTTGATCCTAAATCTATCATGAAGGTAGGGTGTCTGCTTTTGACTGAGTTTATAATATAAGAACAAAATACCAAAAAGATCCACTGCATTGTTTCCCAAAGAATTGTCCAGAAGAATTTCCACTTTTCAGAGCCTCATTTGTTTTCTAAATCCCCAAAGAGAGATTTGACTCAGCAAATTTTAGTTTTGAGCCTTCTTCAGCAGGAGGAACAGCAGCTGAGCTGTGGATCTTGGCTCCAGGACTGCCCTAGTTATTCAGCAGATAATTGTCCCAGCCAAGCCCTGGAACAGCTTTCAGCCACTGCCACAAATGCTGCCTACCAACTGTTGCCTAGGTGAGGAGAGCCTTGGCCATAAATCCTGCACCCAAATCTGCCTGATTCATTTATTCACACCACACCTTCAGAGTGGAAGGTTTGATTGCTTGCCTTCTTGCTTGCTTATTCTTTCCTTTTCTCTCTCTCTCTTTTTTGACCTGGCAAGTGATCTAGCCAAAAATGGAATTAGAGAAGTCACCCGCACCCATGGATCATCAGCAGACAAAACAAGAAAAAGTACTGCTGCTTATTTAAAACTGTTTTTTAAGTTCCTTAAAATTTCCTTCTCTCTCTCTCTCTCTCTCTCTCTCTCTCTCTTTTTTTCTTTTCCAGAGAGTATCTTGGACTTTGAGCAACATTTGCTTTTTGTGGGTTTGACTTAATGATTTGTCTTCTCTGAATTTATGGTAGTTGTACAAAAGTCAATTGGTTAATAAATGGTGTGATATAAAACTCAGAAGCTTTTTTTTTAAAGATTGATAACTATGACTACATAAAAATAAAAATATCCTGCATGGCAAAAAAAAAAAAGGAAAAAGCATAAAAAATTCACAGGTAAAGTCAGAAGACAAATGAAATAGGGAAAAATGCCTGAAGCTCTTATTACAGGCTAAGGGTAAACCTCTTTAATATAGAAAAGCTCCTGCAAATCATCAAGAAAATGATCAGCAGCTCAGTTAAAAAATTATAAAACGTATGACTAGAAACTTCATGGAAATGAAATTAAAATGGTTTTTGAACATAAGAAAAGATGCTCAAACTCATTTATAATAAGGGAAATACAAATTGAAACTAAATAGACTTTACTTATCAGATTGGACAAGACCAGATTTTGAGTTACACTGTGCTGATAAGGCTGTGGATGGCCATACATTTTCATACAGTGCTGGTGGGAATATAAATTGTTACCAGGAAGCAATTTGGGAAAATCTATCCAAATTTTAAGATTTGGAAACATTAGGCAATTTGGCAAAATCTAAGGAAGCCATTAGGCAAAAATCTATCAAAATTATAAATGCACATACGTTTTGATTCAGCAATTCTAATTAAAAAAATTGTCCTGTGTATATACTCACCCTTCTGTATAAAACAGCACATATATAGGGCTATTCCTTGAGGAAATGCTTATATAGCAAAACATTTTGGACAACTTAAGTGGAATACTATTAAAAAGAACAAGGAAGCTCTTCATGTGTTGCCATAAAATCTCCTCAGGAGATACAGAAAAATTGAAGGGAACAATACTGGGTATAGTATATTCCCATTTGTAGAAAAAGAAGAAAAAAGTAAAAACTGAATCAGAATATGTATTTGCTTATATTTGCATAAAATATCTAGAGGCAGTGTGCACAAAAATTCCCACAAGAAAGAAATAAAGTAGATGGGTCATTTAACAATTTTTATGTAAGGTGGATGTCTCTCTTAATCAAAAAAAAATGAATAGAAGATTGTTAGGAAAGAATGTGTCATAAAATGAGGCTCAAATACAAGAGTGGCAGGAGTGTCTGAGACTCAAAGGGCAGCAAGGAGGTCTATAGCAGGTGTCACTTGAAACAATTAGTTGTGTCTTCATGCTCCTGAGTCTTAGTTTGGGCTGCTATCTCAGAATACCATACATTGGGAAGCTTAAAGAACAGACATTTATTTCTCACAGTTCCGGAGGCTGGACACCCAAGATCAGGGCACTGGCAGATTGGGTGTCTGGTGAGAGCCGGCTTCCTGGTTTGCAGACAGCATCATCTTAGATCTTCATGCTGTCTTGTGTCTCCTCCTATAAGGGCACTAATCCCATTCATGAGGGTTCCACCCTCATGACTTAATCACCATCATATTGGAGTAGGATTTCACCACAAGAATTTGGCAGGAGGACACAAACATACAGTCCATAGCATATTTACACATACCTTCTTTTATATTCTACTTTTCAAACTTTGCCTTCTCTTCTTTCCAATCCTCACTGTTCTAATACATTTCAGCTCCTACATTTCCTTGTTTTATAATTCTGTACTTATTATGCTATTCATCTGCATGCACAGATTAGCTTACTCTGAGCTTAAACAGCATTAAACCCTATTTGTAAATTTGATTTATAAAGACAGGAGACTGAACAAGGTCTTAAGCCTGGAGGCCTTATTCTGAGAATCAGTGGAGACAACAGAATGGTTTTGACTTATGTAGTAGAATTAAACATAAACAAAAGATTTAATCAAGCCTATCCTTTATTGCCCAAGGACATTTCCTTATAAGGAACTGGGCTTAAGCCAGGTATGCTGGCTAGGTCAAAAGAGATTGAGAAAACTTTTCAGGCTATGTCTTATTCTACTGCAGTTTTGAAGAACTGCCATGGGGTAATAAAATATATTTATGGAAGGTCAGTGAGTTCCAAGTCACTATGACCAGGAAATCTCCCGTAACAAAGACCGAATTACTAGCAATGTGATTTTGTTCAAATCGTTAAATCTCTCAGAATCCCAGGACCTTCATTTATACAACAGAGATTTTTTGAGACATCAAATCAATTATAAATTAATATGCTAGCAATAATCACTGTGGTAATTAGTCTGTAAGATGGCCCTCAATGATCCCTGCCCTCTGGCATTTATGTCCTATGTCATTCCTCCCACCCTGTTCAAAGGTTGGCCTGTGACAAGTATGGCAGAGGTGGTGATATGTCATTTGTGGTGTTAGGTTATAAAAGTTCTGTCTTTGTCATGTTCTGTCTCTGTCTCTGTCTGTCTCTCTCTCGAGTGGAAGCCAGTTGCCCTGTTGTGAGCAACCCTTTGGAAAGGTCCACATGGTGAGGTCCTGAGGCCTCCTGCCAGCAGCCACATGCCAGAGCTTGGAGGAAGATCCTCTAGCCCTGCGGAGCCTTCAGAAGTCTAGCTTTGGCCAACACCTGTGAATGCAATCTAGTGAGTTCCTCTGAGCCAGAACCACCCGCTGAAGCTGCTCCCAGAGCCCCGATCCTTAGAGACTTTATTACATAATTAATGGCATTTTAAGTTGCAAAGTTTTAATTTGCTGTGCTGCAATAAATAACTCATACCGCCACATAACAATAATTTCTTCTTCATAGAAAGAACTCCATGATGTTGCTAAGGTCTAGACTTGGGTATGGTGATTCCAATGAAGTGATTGTCCTTCTGACTCATCATTTAGCCGGCTGAGGCTACATAGTCCAGTCATTCAAACACTTGTCATTTCTGCCACGCTGTCCTGATTAACTGCCACTCCTGGTACCCAAAAAACAAGCCGCACTGACAGCATGCTGAAGACCAAATCCCCTGATGGGAACAGATATTTTGTTCATTGTTGCTGCTAACGATATTGAACCACTGCACCAGATTTGTTTCCTTGGTCTCATTCAAGATGGTTTCTGTGAATTATGTCCAGTTTTGACATAATTTGACATCTATGATAACCATTTCTAGAACATATACAAGGACTGGGAAAATGGAGAGCTAACTCTCATCATTCACGCGTCAGTCCTGAACCACTTCTTCCATCAACCTGACTCCTTACCTTTTTTGTGCTTTTGCTTACCATCAGGATCCTTGTATTGTCTCTGTTACCCTTATTCTGGTTTGCTATCCTTCGGGTCACCTTTAGTAAACATCCTACTCTGCTTCACTGGGCTCTGGGACCTTTGTCTTTTGGTTCTGCCTCTATTAGTTGGAATATGACCATGTTTACTTGGCACAATAAGCTGAACTCAGAGAAATTCTAGATTTATTGCCTGTTCTCACCTTTAATTTGTTGCTTCTGGGTACCTAGTCTGAACAACAGCCTGCCTCTGCCTTTTGACTCTTCCCTATGGCCTGTGTGGGATGATTTAATCATCACTAGTCAGGGCCAGGGTGGCTTCTGCTCCCTTCTCCATCCCAAGATTCCCAGTTTCCCCTATTTGCTTATTCCAGAGCTCCTTGTCGGTGATGCTGTCAGTCCCTAAATATATCTTGCAGTGGTTCTCAGCCATGGTTGCCATTAAAATCACTTGGAGAACTGAACAACATTCAGATGTTCAGGTCCTATTTCATACCAATTAAATCAGAGTATCTCTATATAAGGCTTAGGCATGAGTATTTATTAAAAGCTTCCCAGTTGATTTTCATGAGCAACCAGATTTTAAAAGCAACAATATGCAGCTAGGGCCAGGGCCAAGCAAGTTCAAATGCTATGCCCACTAGAGGAAAAGCATCTGGGAACCAGATTCATCCTAGGGTGGCCAGTTTGTGACCTCTGACCAAAAGGCGAGTTGACAGCCTTGCTCGGAAGCCAGGGGCTTTGTTTGTGTACTCCCACAAGATGCTCCAGATGGGTAAGGGAAACAGTGAGCAGAGAATTCAGAAGCAATTAGCTAGTGCATATGCTACCAGGGCAGCCCTGCTCCAAGAAGACATCTGATAACCTGAAGATAATTATACATTTGTGGTGGACAAATCATTGCTGAAAGATGGCATTGTGCACATCTGTTGTTTAGAAAAAGACTGTTGCAAAGTTTTTGACTTGGGGCTTGGAATCCCCAACCATGGCTAATGGTGTTTTCCTCTGAAAAATTCTGTTTGTGCACATGGAGACTCAAGATAGAATGAGTGTCAAAGCTACAAGAAAGGAGGGATCAGGAGCTTGTCTTCTGGGGGGAGAATAAAAGTACTGCTGTCTCCCAATGCAGTTCTTAATCTAAACATGTCAGTGGTCATATCCTGTGACAGTTGTTCATGATAAACATAACATTGTGAATATGGATTTGATCTTTCAATTAGTGTGAACAGCAAAATTCTCAAGATGAATAAATCATCTTGAAAAAATCATTTGAACTGCTTCCAAACTGATCTCTTCTAACACATTTATGTAATGACAGCACTTTTAAGGAATGCTAATATGCATAGCAAGTGGCTTCAGAATTTCTAAAAACATTTTGGAAGAGCATTTTAAGATGTTTTAATACAGCCGTCATCACAGCTCTGCTATTAATTGATAGAAACGGTGCTGATAACTTCTCAAGATTTTAATTATCAAGCTAGATGCAAAGGATGGACTAAACGTCACCCACTATTTTGATAAAGAAAATTTATATACTAAATACAAATGAATATTAATAAAAGAAAGTGCAGTATTTGAAATTGGGAGTTCTTAAAAATTCCTCAGTATTCCAGACTCATTGCTATTTTTGGTGCAGGTTATTGCGGGTGAGGTTTTCTCGTGGGGCACACAGCATCTATCAGTCACTAGGAAGTATGGGCCTATGGAGGCACACAGACTCTCTTTGGAATCCTGGCTTCACCACACACAAGTTATGTGACTCTAGGCAATCACTTAACCTCTCACACTGAGTTTCCAAAAAGATCCTGAAACCTGCTTTCCCAGGTGATTGTCATAATCAGATATTATGAATGCAAAGTACATGATATTTACTAGGTGCTCTCTCCGAGTAGACACTTGGTTAAGTACTAAGGGGAAGAATGACAAGTGTAGGGCATAGTCTCTTCTAGCAGCTGACAGTCTATTTGAGGAGATAAAATACAAAGAACTGAAATTAATGAAAAATGCAAGGTACCCATATTAAGTCACAAAATAGTATAATCATTAGGGGCTACTAAAGCATACAAGTCCAGATGAGGACATCTGCCTTTCATAATTTCATGTGCCTTACGTATCATAAGCCATATAGTTTTCTTTTACTAAATAGGTCCCAAACCTTCCTCCTGTGTAAAAGTATATGATTTCATTTAACCCTCAAAATAACCTTGAAGAGGTATCATTTTACTGATAAGAAGTAAGCTAAAAAGTATATATTAACTGAGGTATGTAATTATGCAATTAGAGATTCTGAATATGAATTAACTAAATGCTTTTTGCAGTACAGATGGGATTAATAACTGTACCTGAATATCGAGAACATTAGGTTTGGCATATGTAAGTTGCCACTGTCAATCTGAGGCCTGCTGGTGTCTAAGGCCAAGTGTGTTGAGACCTAGTGCAAGTAAGCTCCAAAGTGTAGATAAAGTCAGATTTCCAAAGCCCCAGGGGCTTGGTGAGCATGCTGCTTTCCAAGTGATGATCTTTGGTACCTGCTGGTAAAAATGCTCCTTAAGCAAAAGGTGGAGTGTGAGTCATCCTAGGGGCTGGTCAGAATAAAGGAAGTTTAAGGTAGCTGAGAACACAGCAGGCGCTTGGCATGTACAAATTCTCTTCAGGAAACAAAGGAGAGAAAATAAGGGGATTTAATTTCTTTCCTGTATAGTGGCCATACAATGAAACAATTTGTTTGGAAATCAGTGTCAGCCTACTACTAATAACAGATCAGTTTCATGACATTTTTACAAAAACAGACTTCATATTATTAAACATGATGATAACTTTAGAATGTCTTCAGTTACTGAGATTGTGACTATGCGTGTTTCCTATGCTGTGCTTTTGAAGATCAACCTCCAAAGACAGATCTAAATACAGGCCAAAGGTCACTTCATGGATCAGTGGTATTGATCAGGGTCCCTTGAATCTTTGCTACATCGGTACGACACAAAGTGCTTGATCAATTTAATTAAAATCATGTTCAATAAAATTTAGCGGGTTCTATAAGAACTTTACTGATGTAGTAGAGTTCAAAAAAGAATTGATGGATTGTGTTTTTATTTCTTTTTCCAACCTGAAGAAGAATATCTCGCAATTTGATGAATCACTTGATATTCCCTAGTTCAGGTATACATAGTGTATACATAGTGTATACATAGTGTATATTGAACAAAAAAATCCAGGTCCCATGGTTTATGGTCAAAGAAGTGATTTCTGAATACCTAAAGTCTTTAAAGACAGTAAAATTAAAGTATTTTTGTCTAAAGCTTGAACAAGGAAATATGACTCTCACAAAGGACACAATTTTAATGGCTGAGGGACACATACAGCATGGTGCCTTAAAATAAACTCACATTCAGAGGGAAGGACATTATTTGGAAATTACAGTGTCCTAAAACTAAGCAAATTTGTGGAAAACAAGCACTATTTGTTTCCTTGGAAGGCCTTGGGGAAAATATGTCTCCAAGTGTTCCTGTGGAGACGGTCTTTCAGAGACAACATAGGAACCCCATGTCCTTTTGCTTGCATGTCCAGGGATGTCTAATGTGGGTGTTCATGGAGCCTGACAACCGAACTGTCCTTAAAAGCAGCTGATCTCATCGCTGTGGGGGCTGAGTTCCTCATTCCTGAAGTTGTGGATGAGTCCAGAAGCTCTGGCACTGCCCCAGGACTCACCTCCCTGCCGCAGGCTCCCCAGGAGGGCCCTCAAACCTCTGCTGCCATCAAGAAACAGAGCGGCCTCTTTTGCTATCAGACATCTCCAGGAATGCGGATGCGGCAGTGAGCCTGCTCTCTTAAGCCTCTTGTGGTTAACATGAATAGCATTCTTTCAATTGTTGCAGATATGAAATACCCTGATTTTTCAAGTCAACAATCAAAAAAAACTCAGGGTCCTATTTTTGCAGGAGATGCTGGAAATGTTTGAGTTTGGGGGTAAAGCATTTTAAACTTGAGTGGTATGTATATTTATTCTCTGTCTAAACATTGCAAATGAAGGAGAGATTTTTTCAGTTATTCAGATTCTATTAGGATAGAGAACATGAAGGCAGACGGAATGTTCACCAATTAATTTTTTATTAACTAGATACTAACATACAGTTAATTTTGTTAGTTAAAATGGACTTAGCTTCTTTGCCTTTCATCCCTCATCTGTAAAGTGGAGGTAATAATATAAAATATATACTCCACAGAGTTAGCAAACCCCTCTGCCTGTCTTCATATCCGTAAAATGGGGATAATACTACCTGCATAGCCTGGCCCCACGCTGTTTTTCCGTAGGAATTTAGAAACATAGCCAAAAGGAAGTGTGCTAGCATTCTCTGAATTTATTTTCTCAGAAGCCTTTTCTTCCCTTTTTTTCTTCTTTTAAAATATTCTGTATCTCTGCTCTCATCTACCACTACTTCCCTGGAGCACCTCCCCACAATCACTCTTGTTAGGGTCCTAACAGTGTCACCCAGCCTCCCACTTTCACCCCTTTCTAGATGTAACTCTTTCTTCTGGAATGACCCTCTTTGTCAGCAAAATGAACTGCCTCTGCTCCTTTAAGAGTCAATTCAAGTATCACCCCTGCTTGGGTCCCTGAGCTCCGCATCACCTGTAGATGCTGTGCCCCTCCATCCTCTGCCAACTCCAAGGACCCTCCCAGAATTCTGTGTGTACCATGGTCATGGCACTTACGCTGAACTGTAATTGCTGATTTACAAGCCTGACTCAACATATTTATAATACTGCATATATTTTGATTCTGTAAGTTCTGGCAAAGTGCATGACACATAGCAAGTACTTATTAAATGCCTATTGAATCAACCAATCAACTTCATAAAACAATTCAAATATTTTGTGCAAACTCTCATTCTAAGCACCTGCCTCTTGATTTCCTTTCTAAAAACAATCACTCCTCAAAGAACAAATACATGGGAGAAATGTCCATTTATCTGATACTTCTCTGTTCAATAACTAACTGGAAGGACTGACATGGAAGAATGCAGGAACCTTCTTTGTATACTATGTTTGTGTCCTTAGTTCCCCAATCTAAATTTTTTTTTGGATAAAATATATAAGTAATAAAACTGAAAGTTATTTGCTAAAATAGCCATCACCAGATCTTCTCAGATTGATTGATGTGTTAAGATAGCCAACGCTACATTTGCCAGAGCTGATAAAACTATTCCTTTTGGGAGACTGAACAGTCGTCCAAGTTTGTTTTGCTACCAGGAGGGAAATTGTTCTTTCATAGGAAACAGGGTGAGCAGAAAGCTACCATGTACCAGCAACAAAGTCTTGATAACTGAGCCCAGAGCTCAAGAGGTAGGGACACCTTATTTCCTCATTTGCCTGAGAGAGCCTCAGATTATGCAGGTTGTTTGAGCATAATGATTTGTAGAGCCCTGTGTCTGTGTTAAAGGTGTCCTATATTGAAAAGTACTGGTCATTGGATTGGGAGGGAAAAAAAGATGTCAGCTCAGAGGCAAATAAATCTATCTGATCATGAGCATTTCATGTATTCCTCACATCTTATTTCTTGTCCTCTGTTCATGAAGGTTGAACAGTCTTCCCTCTGGTGGCTGTGCTACCTGGGGCCATTTTGCATCAGAGAGTAGTTAACTAGTCAAATATCACTACTATTATTTCTTTTATTAGAAATTTGGAATGAACTATATTAATTATTTCATAAATTACCTAAGTAAATCCAATGGTCATTTGACTGAAATATAACCACGGGAGTGTTTTTGTCCTTGTCTTTAGTCATGGTATTCCAACAAGCAGGAGCTGAAGTGAAAGTAGAAGTGCACAGATCCTTCCTAAGAGATAATTCCTCTTTCTTTATCTTCCAAAATAATAAGTACCAGGAAATTCAGGGGAAAAGTAGAGCAGAATCAGGATAGACACAAATGCAGCATAGAATGATTCTTTTTTGATGGCCACTCCTGTCCAAACCATAAGTTGGGTCTTTCCAGTTTAAAGAAACAGCTAATTGTGGTTGGCCTCATCCATGGCTTGGGGTTGAGACTGGGGAAAGGAGAGCCGCACTGGCTGTGAGCTCATCGGCTAAATCAGATCCTTTGGGCTCGGTGCACATGTACGCCCTTCCTGGGAAAATCCAAAAGTTCAAGATGCAGAGTTTTCCTGTTTCGAGGGTAACAGTCTGTCATTGAAGTTAAAATTCAAAAATGTTGTCAGGAAGCTGGAAGCATTTGTCTGGTCAATGCAGGGGGACAAGAGAGTGGCAGAAGCAGCTTAGGTAAGTTTTGGAGAATATCAGAAATGTGAGAGGTGGCTGAATCAGTGTTCTAGGAAAGAAAGAATAGCTTCTTCCCTTTTCTTTCTTCCTTGTTCTGACTATGAGCCTGAATAAAACTCTTTAAACCAGAATGAATAGTTTTTCCTTATTCCTACTGGGGACATATTTCCAGAATCATAGTTATAGCCTTTAATTTAGCTCCCTTTTTTTTAAGCATTGGAACATACACACTTGCTAATAAGCATGTAAATCTAGAGACCTGCAGCCTATGAACACCTAATGATCTCATTTTGTCTTGATCATGTTAGTTACCAATAACTTCTCCAATTCCACTCATATTAATATACTAGTAAGGCTACAATTCAGTGACACATTAAATAATTGCACAAACTGCTGTACAGGCAGCCAAAATGAAATGTCTTCCAGGCAGATGATGTAAACATCTATGTAATAGCTCAATGTTTGTTTTGATAGATGAAGGTAAGCCCTTATTTGGCATAGCACTGGCTGTTTTTGGGTTTCTATAGGAGACTGTGGGATGTGCATTGCTAAGTGTATAAAAGACCACCTACACATACCCACACACATCCACAGACATCTATACACCTATGTACACATATACGTATGACTCCATGTGTGCTTGGGAAATAAGTTTCATGATGCACTTTTTAAGATCCTGACCATTATTAAAAATGGACTGATCTACAATAATAGCTTCTCTCTGAAGGAAAACAAAATGAAACAAAACAAAAAGCAACAACAAGCAGAGCTACCCAGGATAATTCAGCCAACTTGGGCCCTTCACTCATTCTCTGCAGGAGCCATTACAAGCTTCCACAGTCCTCAAATTTCTTAACTTATCATCTCTGCTTTTCAAAAGATCATCTAACTTCCCAATTTCTTACTTCACAGAGAAGGTAGATGCACTAGGATATGTGAAGGGAACCAGATCATCTGAGCTGTTTGACAGAGTCCAGGCCCAGAGGCAACCCCAGAAAACTGGAGGAGCCCGACCTGTTCCCCTTCGTTTCTCTTTATTTTATTTCTTGCTGTTTTTTACATTTTTACTGTTTAATGGTTAGAGAATATTCTGTAAATTCTACTTTTGAAAAATTGAATTTAGATGCTGGAAGCCGACCTACTCCACCTGCCTGATGGCACAGCCCAGGAGGCCGATGGATGGATGCCGCACAGCAGGCCACCAAAAGGGAAGCTATTTCTATCTCTTCTATTGTTTAATCTGACCATCTCCCCAGTCTGAACAGCCCTCACTAATCAGAAAAAGCCCCTAGAGAAAAGACTGTTAGGAGCCGTAGAGCACTCATAAAACCCAGCTTGTAAAACAGGAGAGTCCCCTTATCTAAAGAGAAAATGACACTCTACACATTCCCCCCAGGCCGGTGGGGTATCATCCCTGAGCTGGGAAATAGAGAAGAAAGTTCAGGTGAATTCAGGGTACAGGTCCCAGGCCAACTTGGCCCCCAGGAAAAACAAGAGGTGACTAAGTGTGGATCAGGAAAACGGGTGGATAAATCTTAGTAGAGTTCCCTTATGAATTATTATTATAGAAATTGCAGTCAGCATGGTTATACTCAAAATCAACAGAATGAGTGTTGCCCATTCTCCCATAAATAATTTCAGGATATTATTGGAAGGAAAAAACACGCCCTCACAGTAAGCCTAAATGAGAGTCCGGTCAAACAAGTTTTAAGACACAAAGCATTGTATTGCCTTGCAGAAATTTAACCTGAGATTGGGGATCTAAAAGTATGAGAGCAACAGAAATATCTTGAAGAAGAAACATGGTGACCTTTCACGGTCAAGAAAGCAAGAGAACATTCCAAGAATTAGATTATGCCATAAATCACTAAATGACACATGTCTTATGATGATATTTTGTAATCAATTCCCTATATATTGCTAGAGGTTTCTGCCAATAAACAGGCCAGACCAGCTTAGCATCTTTGCTAGTGTCTGCGTCCTCACTACCTTCACCGACGCCGTCTCACTCCCCTTCGACACCCCACCCAGCTGGAGCTGGACTCCGGCAGATATGTTCTCCATCAACCTTGGCCCACAGGTAGGACCTTTGTATTACCATTCCCGTGATTTTTTTCTCTAAGTGGGAAATGGAAAGGATATGTCTCCTCCTGTCTAAGATGGACAGCTCTTTGTATGCTCTGGATCCCATTCTCTCTTGCCTTCCTAGTGGCACCCTGCTCCTCTTATTTCCTCATTCACTTTACTTTTTGGACCTTTATCAGTCTATCATATTTGACTTTTCAGAAACATTTGAAATTATTGATCTTTCTTACTTGAAATTCCTTTGCTTGACTTCCATTACACCATGACCCGTATATATCATGTATGCTTGGGTAAATGTACATATGTATATAGATAGATAGAATATCTATCATCTATCTATCTATCTATCTATCTATCTGTTTGTCAAAAAAGGGCATTCCAGAGTAGTGAGGCATTTCAGGCGACAGATGGTAAATGGCGGTGTGAGTCACTATTGCCTTAATGAAAACATTTGTGCATTCTCATAATTATAAAATTTCCTTCCCCTCTCCATTTTGGTGATCTATAAACTACTGTAAATATATTGGGTTTCTTTGCAATTTTTTTGCAGTATTAATATGTTGGCATGCATGTACATTTAAAGAAGTCATGGACATCATTTATTACCTTGGCTAAATGAAAAAATAAGCATTTTATGTGCCAGATACTGGTGTAAGTTCTAAGGCTATAGAAGTGAACAAATGAACATCAATCCCGCCCTCATGAAGCTTATTGTATTTTTGTAGAAGATAGAAAATAAAATAAATAGTTTGTAGGCTCAAAGGTGACAAATATTAAGGACAAAAATAAGGCTGGAGGTGAGGAGACAACTTTTCAATAGCACTCCCTTCGTCAGTAAAGACATCATATTACAGGAGGTAAGGGAACCTCCTAGCAGAGGATTGGCCTAATCTGCTTCATGTTTTGAAAGTATCACTCTAACTGTTCTGTTAAGAATAGGTGACGGGGCGACAAAAGCAGAAGTGAGCAGGCTAATTAGGAACCTATTGTAATGTGTTGTAAGGGAGATGAAAGAGAGATAAGACAAATATGGCTTGTTCCAAGACTTGTCTTCCAATGTCTTTAGCCTGAGTGAAAACTGGAAAGGTTAAGGGAGATGAGGGAGATTGGGAGTGGAACAGACTTGAGGGAAAATCCTGTAAACAACTTAAAGGGTCTGAGATTCCACTCCAGGCTAACTTGTTAGCTTGGCAGAAGACAATGGGCTTTATTATGGCAATAGCAGTAGCCAAATGATGTGGTATCATGCACAATGCAATGAAAAATTTATTACATTTGTTTCAAGAATTCTTGTAAGACTAAAATTATTAGACTGTATACTACGCATATGGAACTTAGAAATGCTGCTACCATGATACTAGTTTAAGAGCAGCTAGCCTGAAATGAAAGTGACACCTGGAAGAGTGTAGATCCTACGGAACATGAGAGAAATGGAGTAGAACTCAGATCAGATTGTTTCTACATCTTACATATCTTTGGGAGGGTTTTTTTTTTAAATAAAATTTCCATAAATAAATTCCCTTCATTGGTTAAGCCAGTTTGAATTGGACTTTCTGTTGCTTATACCCGACAGCATTCTAACAGATACATATTATGGTACCAGAAGTGGTTACTCACCCGTATTTTAATGTGGAGTGTGCTGAGTGGAGGAAATAGGTAAAAGAACAGCAAGCCTCCCCCCAACTCCAGAGTAGGAAGTAGGTAACCTTTGTTGTGTCCAAGCAAGACAGACATTTAAGTTGTGGCTTTTATGTGTTGTTACTCAGATTTGGTGAAGCATTAGCATTAGGGGATTTGTAACCTCTTTTTCCTGACCTGCAGAAAGATTCTTGCATGAAAAGACAAGTCTAAGCTGAAGGTAACTTGTTGGAAAGAGTATTTACTGAATGCCTGCCCTGACAAGCACTGGGCTCTTCGGAGGTCATATGGCCAACAAGCCCCTGCCCATTTGGTCCTTATGTTATAATTCCTAGACATGTGCTATTTGAAAAAAAATTTACCCAAAAGGAAATTAGGTAGTGACAATTTATTCAAAAAAAAATAAAGCAGGAAATGGGGAAAAAATGATATGTACTGTGATTATAGATTATAGACAGAATGATCAGGACATCTGAGGGAAAGTCCTGGGGCAGAGATTTCAACAAGCATATATTCCTTAAAGCAGAAATAGGTGGCCAGGATGACTTCTCTGCACAGTAAGCAAGGGGAAGTAGGAACAAAGGAGGTGGACCAGATCACCTGGATGCTGTAAGTGAAATTGCATCAGGAGACTATTACGGCATCTGCAGAGAAGATGGGCGGTACAATGACTGGACCATCTAGGGGCTGATGGTGGATAGGGTGAGGTTTCCTAATATGAAATGTTTTTCAGGTAGAGCTGACAAATTGCCTTATGGATTAGGTACAGAAGGTAAGACAAAAAGAATTAAGGAGACATATTGCCAGAGAGTCCATCAATCTAATATAGAACCTTGCAAAGAGAGAAATGCCATAACCTCCACCTCTAGTCAAGGCTGCTGACAATGAGGCAGAGTTGGCAGAATTTAGGAAAATATAGGAGAGAGACCAGGCTTCTTCCAAGATCCTCCTGCCAAGAATGATTTGCCATACAAAGGGAACAGTCACACTGTGAAGACACAACTATGGAGTAGCCTAAATATAAGGAATATATTATTAGGGCCGCCATCCATAAAGATAATTTTTCAAATTGCTTTGAGGCACAGGCAAAGAATATAACTGCAGCCATTAAACAAGGGGCTGTGAGATGGAAAAAAACACAGAGATGTGTTTCTAGGAGATAAAATTTCCCAGATGCATATAGCCATGAACTGACAAAGGAGCTGGCTTTGATACTAGCTCATGGAATTGATCACAAGCACATAAACCCAAAGCAAATAGACCGGCAGCCTACTAAATTTTTAAGTGAGCTGTACTGCCAAAGTACCCCTACAACTGGCCAAAAGAGCCAGTATTTCTCAAACCCTAAGATTATCCCAAGGATCCAGGAATCACATCAACAGGAAGTAGGCTGCTCAAGTGGTCAGGCCCAAGAAATCACATTCTTTCCAAAGTCCATCTCCGTGGAAGACAACGGTTAAGGGAAATCCATTCATAGGCTAGAGCCACGGGCGTTCTGAGCAGTTGACCAAGGAACACCTTCCGTTGCCAGGGCAGGTTGTCATTATTTAAGGCCAGAAGATCATGATATGTGCCATTTACCAATGCTTTCTGCCTATTTCTCATTGCCCTCTTTTCCAAATGGAAGTTCTGTTTCATTTACCCAGTTCTCTACTAAGTTTTGTTAATGAAAGTGTCAGAGATCTATTACATAGTGTCTTAGTCTGTGTTCCCCAGAAAGGAGAACCTGAAACAAAGCCATATGTTCTATTACTTTATTAAGATGTGCAAGCCATGGGAGCAGTTTTGAGAGTCAAAGGCAGTGAACAGGTGAAGAGGGAGAGCTGATATAGGGTTATGGTATTGAGTAGGCTGCTGCCAAGTTCATGTGTTTGTTTATCTTGCAGGGCCATCCTAGGGAAGGCCATATAAAGAATGCTTCCTAGTGTACGTACATAGGTGAGGTGGAGAGGTAGAGTAGACAGAAGTATAAGTCTTTCATTAGCTCTTGTCTTCCACCAGTCAAAACTTCAGCCTTTGGAGTTCAACATATTTTCATTCTGAGTTATGCATACACCAAATAAAGACCCATGGTGTCCCATCCCTCAATATCAACAGAAAGCCACAGGGCAGGAGGGCAGGAAGTGCCAGGTTACCCATGCGTGATGTTGGTGGAATCCTACCCACTTGCAGAGAGTGTGGTGATAATAAGACAAACAAAAAAAGGCAAATGAAGCTGAGTGCATCTGAAATGCTATATAAGAGGGGTCTGAAACACTTTAGGAATAGTTTCAGGATGGTGAGGAACATGCCTGGGTTTTATGAATGGGACTACTGTCATACAGTAACCCCAGACCCAGAGTGCTTATTCACGAACTGGGTGAGAATTTGGCTTGTCTCTCTTTTGTAGTTCCTCATGTTGTTTATATAACTGAGAATTTTTGAAAGCATAATACAGGAACAGGGTATAAATAGATGCTGTGTGACAAAGGGGTAGACTGTAGTTGTCTCTGTAGCAACCATTACACCAGCCCCCGCCAGCATGTAGTGCCCATGTAATTTCTCTGGACTGGACCTTCTAAACCTCTTTCAGGAGTGATCACCAACTGAGATAAGCTCAGCAACATTGTCTCAGCCATGATCAAAGACTGGCTCGGGAATGGTCAATAATCCAAGCACAGGCCAATACAATTTAACAATACATGTATAAGACTTTTGTTTAATGGGGAGTTGTTCTGAACTGTGTGATTTGCAGATATGAAGCCTGCAACTGATTTTTGTTAACCATGTTTTTTTTTTTTTTAATCATGAAGGAAGACATCCGATGGTGAAGCCAGCTGATGGAGAAGCATGTGCATGAGAATATAACAAAAAATATGGTCGGTGCCATGAACAAATGGTCTGAAAACTGGACAAAATTTTGCATGAAATGATAATTTCTCTTTATTGTTTAAAGTAGCTTGCATTGGATTTTCCTTACCTTGTACCCCCAAATCCCCTAGCTGATATAGTTATAGGTGGGTCAAAGCTGAGAATAATTTTGCCAGGGTGATAAACTACTAAATGGTTCATTTATGGAATCATAGTAGTAAGTCAAGAGATTTTAAATGTGTGGTGGAGGACCTATGTAAACCACCAAGTTCAATTCTGGAGACTAGGTTATAGATTCCTGATATAGCTGTCAGGAGGTAAAACAAGAATATAATCTTAACTGGCTAAGCTAAAACTGAGTCAACCAAATTGTAACTATACAAAGAAAGAATGTGCTACCAGAAGGGATGGGAACAACATAGGACCTACAATGGTGGTTCTTAAGGAAAAAAGACTTTTAATGCTTCTCCAGTGTTGTCCATGGATCTAAAACACTGAGTTTAGAGTCTTGAGCACTTTTATCCCCAGAATGGTATTAAGATGTCCAAATTTTCATCAAGTCAGTCCATCTCTCTTTGCTTGGATCCTGTACTTTTTAAACAATTTTTGGGACCAGTAAAATATAAACTCATGAGAAAGAAAAATCTTCCAGTAAAATTTTTCTTCTGGAAGAGCAATTACAAAACGAATCCTAAAACTTAGGCAATTCAGAATAAAGCCAGTTACAATCTCTTCAATTGGGTGGTTTCACATATACTAATTAGTTCCAGTGCACTAAAGGAATGGTTATTATTTTGGCATCAATTCACAGCCAATACCTCTAGAACTTTATCCTTTCCCTATGAAATTTAAACTTCAACAATTTTAATAGTGATTTGATAAATAGGACCACATTGTTACAACTCTGATGTGGTAATAGGTATATTCATCATCATCGTCATCTTAAGGTGGAGAGAGGGATTATGGTGGTGGTAAATAAGATATACAAAATTGCTTTCTCCAAAATTATATGCGCCTTTTGCATTTATGCACCATACCACAATATACTAAAAATGTCGGGTTCAATAAATATTTGAGATTTTTTTGCGTGGATGGGTTAATGAATGAACAATCAAAATGAATGAACGGTTAAGCCAGAATCAAAACTAAACCAAAAGAAAACAACACAGAATTATAAAGTTTACACAGTGCCTTTATATTTATCATCATATTTGATCTGCACAACACATAAGTCAGTATTTTTATCCACATACTACAGGTGAAAGTGAGGCTTGAGGAGATTCCTGTAAGGACACAGCTGGTGGTTAAGAGGGTGGGTCCTGGAGTCAGATGACTTGCACTGAAACCTAACTCCCTCACCTACTGACTGAACCAATGGCTTGCTCATCTATAAATGGGGGAGAAAAATGGTATCTACCTCATAATTCTGTCAAAGAGTTAAATGAGAAAATTCATGAAAATGCTTAGGGTGGTGTCAGGGATGTAATAAACATTAAATAAATGTTAGCTGTTATTGTTTTTGTTGTTCAGTGCTGGTGTTCTAACCAAGGCTTAATAAGGAGGGATATAATGAAAACTAAAGTGGTATCCAATGGAAATAAAGCATTGAAAATGCACCTACAATGAGAAAGCCATCAGGAGTCTTTGCCTCTCTCTCTTCGTAGCTGCATATTCTCCAATTTTTGGTTCTCTGTGTGTATCTATTCCATAGCTTCTCACTGCAGAAGGAATCTCTCTTCATGCTCACTAGTAGGAAATGGCCTTACCTCTCAGCCTTACCTCTATATGTTCTTTCAGTCTAAGCACCCACCTTATCTGCCTAAAATTTCTGTGCCTCCAGACTGAATTCTTCAGTGTAAAGATTTTCACCATTGAATGTCTCCCCAGTTAGAACAATCAGAAATGGCTGAATAGATCATAAGGTTCCAATATGAACACAGACCCACTCCTTCTGTAGGACTTTCTTTTTGTTCCTTAGGGAAGGCAATAGCAGAGAGCTGGGCAGTCACCCCAAAACATAACCTCAGTGAACTATTGGGTCCTGGAAACCAAATGATTCCAGTGGCTCATCCTCACCAAGCTCATTCCAAATGATTTCTGTCATTTGACTCTAGTCTGGCTCCATGCACTCCTGTCCAACCGTATGGAATGCATTTGGAGAACTCCTATTTTTGATGGCACACAGACTGTAAAAGATCACCAGATCCTTCAGTGGTCCAGGCAGAATCCTGTGCTTCTGACAGAGACCTCAGATCTTAGCTACTCACATTTGTTACCCCCTGGATCGAAGGCAACAGCTTGAAAGGTTGGGTTCTGCCTTTCTTGGACTCCTCCCCAGGCAAGCCTCCTGAGCAGCCCCCAGACCTCTCTTCTCTCACTGTTAGGTTGTTACCGACACCCCTTTGAAAAAGTGATAGTGCCAGTCTATCATTATTCATGAACATGTTGTTACTAGCACTGCCTGGTTTTCTCTGCCTATCATCTTTTTTTCTTTTTACTTTCATACATTCTTACATGATTGATGTGCTTACAGTGCAGAACATGAAGTAACGACAGGCCTGTTATTACTATCATTTTAAAGTAAATATAACTTCTGTCAGAAAGTCCGTAAGAATACATTTGACACCATGTGGAGTTGAATGTTATAATTTTGCTGGAAAAAGAAGATGTTAGAATCTGTTTGGCTCATTAACTTCCATATAGGGGCCCCGTAGCTTGAAAACTTGTTGATTTTGTTTGGATACTAAAGAGTTATCCTTATTCAGTAATCAGCACCATCTTCTTGAACTATTCTGGCTGATTATACTTTTATTCAAATGTCTTGCATGACAGTGACTACTACTGGTTTGATGAGTTTTCTGTGTCGACCAGTTGTTTCAGTAAACTGCCTGAAATTTGTTAGTTTTTTTAGTGCTGTGTAGAGAAAAACAATGTGAAATCTTTCTGCACCTACTCTACTGGAGGAGTGAATCATCTCTTTAATCATAAATGCAAGGATATTTATTGAGATGGTGAGAAAATAAAAGAGCTTAAAAGGAGAAAATGAGACAAAAAACTCTTAAAATTGTTTACTTTATTCAACTAGAAATAGCAAAATAATAAAATCTTATTTTTAAAGGAAAAATACCCAATTCATTCTATATAAAGTTCCAAATTTAGAAAAAACCCTGTACAGAATGCCTTTATAAAAACCCTGTCAGTGTTTGAGAGTGTTAAATATGCAAGCAGTCAGAAAGGAAAAGGGATGAATGACCTGCCAAACTTCTGGCTCCGGTTTTAACAACCCATGTATGTCTTCCCTGATTGTGATTCCCATGCAGCTTCCAATCATAGCTTATCTTGGACATGAACTTCAGTAAAGTGAATTACTTGAAGTTCTTTAAATTTATTCTTTCTTCTCACTCTTTGCAGGATCTTTGAAACAGCTCTTTGTGTAATTGTCTATATTTGTTGCATTATTAAATCTGGTGCATATTCTTTATTCCTCCTATTGATCTCTCAACAGCTTTTGGCCCTGATGCCGACATGGTTGGACATGCTCTCCTTGAGACACTCTCCTTCCCTGGCTTCTGTAACTCACTGCTCTTTCATTTCCCCTCCTACCGGCTCCTTTTTCATGGCATCCTATCTCAACCGATTGGCCTCTATTAGGTCATTAAACATTGGAGGTCCTCAAGGGCAAATCCTGGGTCCTCTTCCCTTCTCACTTTGTGCTGTAACCCCCTTGAGGAATCCATGACTTCCATTACCATGAATTTTCTCAAATTTATAGCTTTACCTCAGATATCTCAGTGAAGCCCTAGTGTCTCAGTCAGTACAGGCTGCTATAACAAATACCACTGACGAGGTGACTTAAAACAATAGACATTTATTTCTCACAGTTCTGAAGCCTGGGAAGTCCAAGATGAAGGTGCCCAAAAATGTGGTGTCTGGTGAGGTCTCTCTTCCTGGCCTACAGATGGACGCATTTGCTGCATCCTTATATGTCAGGGAGAAAGAAAGAGCAAGCAAACTCTTTTGTGCCTTTTTATAATGTAACTGATTGCATCATAAATGCTCCCACCTCATGAACCAATCACCACCAAATGCCATCCCATTGAGGATTAGTTTTCAAGATATGAATTTGGGGGCCTGTGACCATGCAGTCCACAGCACCTAACGTATCAAATTGCCTCCTCAAAATCTCCAGTGGGATGTCTTTCAGGCACTTTGATTTCAATTTTCTGAACCTACACTCCTGGTTAGAATTCAGAGAAGGTCAGAGCTTAAGTGAGCCTCTACTCTCCTTTGCTTTCATCACCAACTCATCCACGCGTCCAAACCTAATTAGCTTTGGTATGTAGCAGCTCAGCAGATGTTGGGGGAGAGAATAGCTTCTGAGTTGGCCAGATTCATAGTAGTCTTGAAGAAAAAAGATTTGGTACTTTCTGCACTCTGGTTTGGACAAGAGCTGGGGGCTTTCATCAAAGTGTCCTGCAGGAAGGATCAGAAGGTGTTGGGTGTGATTCACGGTGAGAACTTGGCCACAGAGATTTCGGGAAAAAGAGGACAATGACCTAGGAAGTGTCAGCTTATCCCTCTCTGGTCCCTGAAAAGCCAAGGAGGGCCTGAAGGAAGATGGGGTCTCTGACACCTGTGAGGTGTGGGAGCACAAGCTCCTAAGCTGAGGAGCCTGGAAAGCAGACAAGATTGCAGCCGGCTAATAGGCGATAATGACCTGCTTGATGCCAGGGCACCTCCCCACAGGAGGAGTGATTTAGACCCAGGGCACCTCTGGGTCTAACACGAATATTTCACCAAAGCTCTGCGTCTGAGGGAATTCGGAGACCAGAGAGAAAAAAAAGAGGAAAAAACAAGACTCAATATGAAAAGCGCAGCTGAACTAGAATTTCTGGGAAAAAATAGAAAATGAGTAGTCAGAGGGGAATATTCAGGAAAATCCCAAAGCATATTTTCCAGAACTAAAATAAAAATGATTTTTGAGCTCCAATCAGATTTTGAATGTCATGGTTTAGTCCGTGAAGATGAGGATAATTACTACTGAGACCGAAATCAGTAGCTTGAAAAAACACAGAGAGATGGAAATATTGAGGGAAAAGGTAAAAGACATTTGAGGCTTGATCCAGAGACCTAAGTATATGAATAAGGAAAACATCAAGAGGAGAAAGAGGAACTTAATATTTTACTAAATAAGTCAACATTTTAAACTGTGACTGGGCAACTATGCTTGGGCAGGGCAAATCAGGGGAAACTCTGGTGGAGGTCCACAGTGGTCCCGATATGCAGATGGGTCATCTGACCTGGGCATAGGGGCAGAAGGCTGATTGAACCAGCTCAAGTTTCCTTTAGGATAGCTGCTGCTCTCACACAGGAAACCCATGCAATTTTATCCGGTAAACAAATTATTATAGACATCATGGGGTCTAAATGATCTCAGTCTATTCACAAAATTTCAATGGGTAAGAAGTGCAGCTCACTGGTGTGAAACCTGGTGTAGAATGAGAGTGCCTAGTGGGTCACTGTTGGTAAACAGAGTGAGCACCCTGGGATAAAATGAGAGGGATTAAATTTGTCTCTATATTGCTATTAATTAAATTAATTTATCTTTATATTAATATTATATGCATATAGGAATAGAAAATAAACCAGAGGAGTAAATTGAAAATTCAGAGATAGAGCCCAGACTATATATGAGATTTTAATAGGTGGTAAAGGTGGAGTTTTTCCATATAGAGAGAAACAGACACTTTATTTAATAAGTAGATCTATATAACTAGTTCTCTGGAGTAAATTCATGTTGGGCCCTTACACCAAAATTAGTCTACATGGTGAAAAGACGTAAATGAAAGCAAATGAGACAGTAAATAACGTTGATAGAAAATACAGTAGATGACATATTCAATCTAGGATATGGAAATAATTTGGGCCATGACAGGCAACTCAGAAGCTGTAAAAGAATTAGAGTAATATCTTTACTTTATAAGATGAAAATCTTATAAAGTAAAATACACACAAATGGTATATTTAGAAAAAGCAAAGCAACACGAATAGAGAAAAAAGTTTAATAAAAATACTATATATAATCTTATAATTTCATTTAAACAGATATAAAAATAGCCAAAAGATATTAATAAGAATTTCACAGAAAAGCAAATCCAAATAACCAATAACATGATTCTCCAATCCTCTGGTAAATAAAAATTAAAGTAACAATGAGATGTACCTTTTTACTGACTATTCTGGCACAAACAGAAAAATTATACAGACTTTCACTCAGTGAGATGTGGCAGCGCTGGAGGGTTTTGAGGAGGGGGATGAGGTAGTTTGACACCCTGGCTGCTGGGCTGAGAATAAATTGCAGGGAGAGAAGGACAGAAGCAAGGAACCACTTAGGAAGCCACTGAACTAATTCAGGAAAGAGCAATCATTCAGGCTTGAGCCACGGATTGGAGTTAGCAAAAATATAGTCAAGTTCTGAAGGTAGAGCTGCAAAGATAGTCTGACTGATTGAATGTGGGATGGGGCCTAAAAAGGGAGCCAAAATGAGCCCCAGGGCTCTCCCAAAAAGAAAGACGGTAGGAAGAGCAAGCCATAGGAAAAATCAGGTGCTAACATATGGAATACTCATTTTTAGGAGTTTAACAGACTTTTCCAGTGCTGCGAGAAGACTGATACTGGATCTTCCCAGGCCCTGAATTCTCTCCATGGCCTCTCCCACCATCCTTTTAGGTCTTCCCATCCACATCCCTCCAGCACAGTTATCTCTCTCTATTGTGGAATGTGGGGAAGAGAAAAATCTACTCTCTTACTTCTTTCATAGAGTCTGTCTCTCCTCACAAAGTTATCTCCCCACTTATCTCCCACAAATCATGCAAGATCTCCTAAGAGCTTAAGCCTTTGGGGAAAAAAATCCAGAAAGACTTTTAGGTACTTTGGCAAACACCTGCCTTTTACTTCCCTGGAAGAAATAAGGTATATCGCACAAAATATTCTCCAGACACATTAATATTACTTAGCACGTATTAAGGGTTTATTCCATTCCAAATACGTTGCATTGTTTCATTTAATTATCCCTACAACTCCTTGATTGAATTCTGGTAGCTGCACTTACTGCACTGTGATGTTTGGAAATTTTCCCAAGTTCGTTAAATCTCAGCTTCCTGGATTGTTAAATGGATGGAATACCTATTCCCTTAGGGTTGATGTAAGAGCAATATTTGCTTCTGGGTCTAAAGCACCCAGCAAAGAACCTGGCATTTACTAGATGAGCCTCAAATTTTAATCCCAGGTTTATTTCTGGCAAAGGCTGTATTTCTTAAATGAAATAATATGTGTAGACAGCACTTTTAATTAATAAAAAAGTGATGATAGAAAATGGACTCTCAATATCCTCTTTATTTCAGTATCAGTTGAGAAACAAAAACTAGACAATTTTACAAAAGGTGGTAAGTGAGAGTTTAATCCAATAGCTCAGAGAAGAAGGTGTCAATCAAGCTCAGACAGACAAACTGTGCAGGATCAAGAGAACGTGAAGGACTTTTAGATGGAGGTCACCGAGTGAACCAAGATGTGGAGAGGGAACAGTGGATGATTTTTTGAAAACCATGGATAAACTAATCTAACCGCAATGGTGCTTTCAAAGAAGAGAGTAGTGAAACATGAGGTTTAGAAATAATAAGAGGGGCCAAATAATTGATGGCATGTACTTCTGGATAAAAGGTTTGGGATTTTCCTTAATGGGCAATAGGGTAGTTTATTAAAAGCTCTTGAATTGGGAATTGATAACCATTTATAGAACACATTTTTATGAGGGAACTACCACCCTCAAACCTCTGCATCAATCATGCAAAGAGACATCGCAAACATTCACCTTGGCTATGACATCCCATTTTGATTAAGCGAAGGAAGGAATGGAAATGGGGATCCCAGTCGGGGAACAAATGCAAGAGGCGAGGTCAGAGATGACCAGAGCTCAGCTGGCATGTCAGCATGGCCATTAAGAGGGAAGAATAGCTGGTAGAGGCGTAAAGAGCAGGAGGCGACGGCATTTACAAGCTGAGTGGATTGGTGGGAGAGAAAGAGGAAGAGGGGATCATTCCAAGGTGCTCAGATTGAGTGATTTAGAGAATCATGATGTCATGGACAGTGAAAGGGAAATTAGGAGGACGAAATGGCTCTGAAAGGGAGAAAATGGACTTTTGACAAGATACCTGTCTGTTGTAGATGGTAATTGGGAAGTGGAGAAATTTCTTTCTTTCTGTCCCTACACAGAAAATTTTTGATCAGTTGGAAAGAATGGGCTCATGATTTAAGAAGGAAAACACTGTACATATTACCCCTGGTTTGCTTATACATTAAAATTAAGACTTGTATTATTACTTAAATTTATGATTTAAAAGTGACACATTCATTTTTAAAGCACATTCCTTCCCTTCCGCAAATTTAGCTTATCATACTAATCACAATTACATGGTTAGCATGGTCTTGGAAATGCCACCACGATATTGAAAGTCCCTTCCTCACCAAATCCTCCATATTTCAGAGCTGCCCAGACAGCATACACTTAGTTGAAATGTGCAGATATTTAATTAAAAAATAAAATCACTAGAAAGGGAACCCGAGGATCATGTGGGAGCTGGAGGGAACCATAGGGGTTACCAGGTGTTGGTCCATACCTGCAGTTTTGCATATTGTTTTCCTGGTTCATTTGTTTTCTGGGGGTCTAGAGAGGCTTCAGTGATAGAGCTCGCTTCTCTACAGATCCCCATTCAACTCACTGCAGCTTACCCTACTCCATGGTTTCCAGTCCCTATAAATGGCCTCTGTCTGTTTCTACTCTGCCAAATTGCAGGAGTTTTTATTAACCCAAACTCCCCAGACTGCAATTCTCCCTCAGCACATGCCTGCTGAGCAGTTTAGTTATTACTTTTCCAATATAGAAACAGCCTTAACTTAGAAGATTGTGCCTTCTTAACAGAAAGGGTGGGAAAGAAAGATAAAGGAAACAAAAATCTTTATCCCTTTCAGAGGCATTTTAACAGCTTTTTAAAAATCGTCAGTCTTTTCTTGACATATGTGAAGCATTCAGTTTTGTCCTAAGCTCTCATACACATTGGGGGAAGGAGAATACATTTCCTGTTTGTGAAAAACCCCAAAAAGCAAAATATATTTGTGTTTTGTTATCTTGCCTCTCTAGCTTCTCCAAGAAGTTGGGGTATAAATAACCTAACAATTTTAGTCCTGGGGTTGGATTGGATTTGTTATAAGTGGCAACAGGCGGAAAGCATGCTCTGGGTATAACCATGAACCTTTCTAATGAAAATTCCATATGCATATTTGAACATTTTAAATGTGGTGGAGTTTTTGACTCTTCCAGAGACAGCTTGAGAGAAGAGATAGATTACGTGTCTTACGATTTTTTTTTTAAAGAGAGAATTTAGCATTAATTTGAATTAATTTGAACTTTGAATTGGAGTGAGGGATGGGATGAGGCAAATAGTGTTTTTCAGCTTCTTGGAAATGCCATGCATTGCGAATCTAAAAGCTTTACCGAAATGATTATTTCATGTTTTTTAATGTGGGTTAACGTGGGCTGAATAGCTTTTTTGTTGGGTTCTGCCTTCCCCCTTTCCTGAGATTCTAGGGCCAAATGTAAATGAAAACTAAGTTTAGAATTAGGATCTAAAAAGGAAGAAAATGTAGATAGGTTTCTGGCACCAGCAGCCTCAGCAATGCAGGCCAGGGAGTGCTTCACATTTCGTTCAGAATATTTGGAAGTGGACTTAATTTTCAGAGATGTCTACCTCTGGGAACCAAGGCAGCAGGCAAAGGAATCTGCCAATACTTTGACACGATGGAAGCCAGCGATGTTCTTCCTGTGCAATGGCGCAGGGCTGTGCGGCACCGCCCACCCACACAGTCTTCTCCCACACACACTGTTTTGAACTTTCCTGGGACCCGAACAGACTCAAAACTGGACAGGGCCCTTTTCTTTGGCACAGTTGAAAAACACATGATGAGGTGTTTTCTGGCTTTTGGAAACAACAAGGCTTAGTGATTTATAGCTGATCTAAGATTTGGAACAGACTCATCTTTTGAATGGAGGGCATACACTGTGTTCCCCTGTCTGTAACTGGGAGGGCTGATGGCTGAGGTAAGGGCATATGACAGCCAACAAGGAGGGGGCTGCCCTGGTTGCTGGGCTCTGATCCAAACTTGCCCTGAGAAATAGTCACCTTTCAGTGCCTCCATTTCCCGGTCCCTAATGCCCTCATTTTTCTGAAAGAAGCCTGGGAATAAAGTATGGCTTAAATATCACCTCCACTTGCTACTTATGTTCTCTTCCTGTTTGCTCTTTTCCCCTGCATCCTAGCCTGGCTCTAGGGGTTTGGTTTTGGGAGGAAGACAAGGAACCACATTAAACAAAAGGATGGGGAAAGGTGTGATGCCATACTGAGAACCCACTCAACCTCGTGGCTTTGGAGTTTTCAATCAACCTCCTGCCTCTTGAGTTTTCAGTTTGTTTATTCTTGGCAAAATGAAGCTTCCTGTTTTAAGAAAAACAGCTTATAAAAATGCTTGAAAACTCCTCTTGGACATCAAAACACCCTTCCCAAATAATATGTTGATGATTTAACATGTAAATGAGTCAGAACAATGTGAGCAACATTTCCTATAAAGTATGTGTGGGTTACAAAAATTAAGGGATAGTGCTTAGCTAAACATACTTTGGTTATAGAAGATCAAAAACATTTGAAAACCAGTTTGAGATGTTTGCAAAGTCTAAAGTGAGGCCAATCCAACCACTCTCAGCTGAAATGCAAACAAACAATTTGTTATTAAAAGGGCTCATGGATGTGATTACTCTTCAGTCTCCAGGCTTGTGACTCTTGCAGCTAAAATAATCTCCAGGAACTGATGGCAATAATGTTTATGAGCACTTGTGGGAGCAGAGCTCTCAGCTTATCTGCAAGGATGCAGGGGCGATTCAAGGCCAGGCACCTCACTCATTGTTATGACCAAGGGCCTGTCTCCGGAGGTGTGATATTCCCCGTCACTGCTCATTGGATTGGTGATTTCTGTCATAGGGGAACAATATATCTATCAACTCTCAGACCCCTAGGTTCAAACTGTCAAGTCTTCTAGATTCAGAAGCTGAGAAAGGCTACCATCCTGCTGGAATGGATTGCTCCTGAGATGTGTCCTTTCTTGCCGTCAGCATTCAGTATGTCCAGGGATGTATTGGGAAGTACACCAATTCCATAGTATCTCCAACAACACCTCCCTTAAGCACCCATAGTGACAACTGTAGGGGTCAATAGATTTAGGTTCTGGACCAAGCCACAGATTTGACTAAACATCTACTGTGAGCAAGTTATCACAGTAGGTATAATTCTGAATAAAAATGGGAAGAAGAGATGGCCTTTTGATCTTAAAGAACTTTGAATCTTGCTGAGAGTATCCTGTGACAGGAACAGTATGACTGTATGTTAGAGCCTCAGGGAGGATATCTGTGAAAAATCCACATTTTCTTTTTTTTCAGATAAGAAAGAAACTCCTTTCTTGAGAATAATCCTAATCTTTTTGGAATATATGGCACTTAAATTAGGATGGGTAGAGTTTATAGACATACATGTGGGAGGATGATGGGGGTATTTGGGTGGAATAGAAAACTTAGATTTAAACTTCTGAAAAATCAAAGCACATGGCAAGTTAGGGAAAAGGTCTGGAAGAGCTGGAGGGAGGGGTCGACATAATGGGTTCCAGCTGCGTTCCTCTGAATAATGTACGATCCATGAGAAAATGAGTTATATGCTTACATTTATTTGGGAAGATTTGTGTCAAAAATGCTAAAATCCCCAAAATTGCTGAACTTTTTGGTGTGCTTAGTCAGCTTCTCACCAAGGGAAGGCATTAAAATATCATAGTTATTTAATCCACTTGTCAAAAATATGTACCAAAAATGAGGTATTACCACACTGGCAGATCAGAAAAATACGGTCGTTGTCAGAGTTGTTATGAAGAATATATAAATTGGCATTATTTGTTCTTAAGCAATAGTGCCTGGCACATACCCACTAAATGTTGTTTGGTTTTGTTATAGTTGTTACTTACAGAAGGCGTTTGACAAATAATCAAGGGCCTTTGTAATTAGTTGAATGGCCAGGCTTGGAGGGCGCTCACTAACAGATGCTGCCAACCTAAAGGGGAACCTTTGATGTGGTACCAAGGGCTTCGATCATCCTCTTTAATTGGGTCAACATATTAATTAGTGACTTGAATTAGCTTATAAAAGTGTGCAAATCAAATTTGCCCATCATTGGAAGTTGCAAAGGCGAGTTATATTGGTTCACGGGTTTACTTAATGCAATTGTCTCAACAGACCAAATGAATAGTAGTCTAAAACATATATAAAAAGGAAAAATGTGCAGTCTTATGTTTGAACCTTAAAATCAATTATACACATAGGAAAATGACAGAAAGGGGCTTTGCTAGGAATAAATTAGAAGAAGACTTAAGGATTTTAAAGACTATGCTAAGTGTATGACAACAGGAAAAGGTGGTTTATAGAACATGTAATGTGACTTTGGGTTGTATCAATAGACATATGATATCTATATTTGGGGAGCATGGAGTTCTATTTGATCTTCCCAGGTCACACATTGTAACACTTTATCCAGTACTTGTGAGAGATGAAGGCTAATTGGAGCTAACTGGAGGTCTGTGAACAAGACAGTGAGTAGACTTTAAAATGATGTACAAAGAATAGGTGAACTGGGAATATTTAGTTTAGTGAAGAGATTTAAGAGTGGGTATGGCATCTGTATTCAAATATTTGCTAGCTCTTCATTTGAGAGAGGATTTTGATTTCTATAAAATGTAAGAATTAGGGCTAATGATTTTATAGTAATTTCTTTATAAATATTTATTGAATGCCAACTGTCAGGCATCACTCTAAGCAAGAAAACAAATCTGAATAAAAGGAGCTACTGCCCTAAGAGAACTCATGTTCTATTGGCTGATAAAAACATAGGCTGTATAACAGCATAGTAAGGGGGACCCCAGTTGATCAACGCACGATGATAAAGAAGGAATGAGCAATGAACATTGCTTGGCAGTGATGTTTTTGACCAATATTATCTATCACATAACTTAAACTTTCGCATAGTTTTCTAAGATTTACAATAAAAAGAAAAATTTAACCCCTTCAAGTTAATTATTCTATTAACTCCATGTCTTTAAATGACATGGTTGTATGGCCATGCCTTGATTTTTCAGTTTTAGTCTTCATCTATTGCATTTCTTTTATAATAAATGAGGATTATAGCTCTCATTCTTTTCACCATTCATGTGCACCCTTCCATTCTTCTTCCTCTCAACAGAGTTATGTTATATTTTTGGTTAAAGCAAATCTTCTGTTTATCATGGCTATGGAAACTATTCATTGTGGAGTCGTGTAAAATGTGTTACTTTTCCCTTCCTGCACCCTTTTTTATTTTCCCTAGAATTGATATTTTTCTCATTTTGAGATATACTTCACTTCATATGTTATTATCACTAATTTAACACCAAACGCTTCATTTGTGTAAATCTTTACAAAGACATTTGAGAGCATTAACTTGACATTCAATTTCGTCTCCCAGAATTTCTCCCAAAGCCTTCTAATCTGCTCAGACTGGACAGTGGAGGGCACTCCTTTCTGGGGCACAGCTCTGTCTGGGATCCCCTCATATAGCCAACCTAAGGATTCCCTTGGTCTTTCTTCTACTGCCTGAATCCCATGTCTTCTTCTTCGTTAACAATCTCTCTTCTGGATGAGGATGCGCTCCAGAGATTATCCATGTGAGAGAAATGAAGAGACAGACTTGTGGGACACTGTAAGTCTAATATATTTTACCCTCATATTTAATTGATAGTTTATCTGGGTCTAAACATCTAGGTTGGAAATCATTTTCCTTCCAAATTTGGGAAGAATTTACTTTACTGTCTTTTACTTTTCAGGGTTGCTGAGATCCTGTTCATATTTATCTCTTCTATTCACAACTTCCTCCTCCCTTTAAAAAAGTACTCTCTGATTCTTATTACATGGCTGCTTTCATATTTTATCTCCTTGATGTTAATAAAAACTTGTAGATATTGAGGTTCTCTTGTCTCTGCAAATCATCATTGTTTTGGCCAAGTTGCGTGGTGTGATTGAGGGAGAGGGGAGAAGGGGCGGTCTTTTCTGTTCTGTATATTCCATGTTGGAGGCTTTCCTCAAAGGTCTAGTGATTTTTATATTTAAGAGTAAGGTACCCATAAGCTGATTTGCTGTTCTGAGGGCATGAATGTAGACTATTAATTGTCAGTTTCACTGTAGAGTGATTTGGCTGGGAGATTTTAATGGAGACTTTCCACTGTCAATATCTTTATATCCTTCTTTTTGGCCAAAAAATATTTCCAATGGAAGATTTTTTTCAATGTCCTAACTGGCAGCTAGTGTTCTAGGAGCCAGCTGGACACAGAGAACGGATGGTGTTTGCTTGCAGTATGCATAAAATTACTCTTTTCAGTTAGACATCTGCATCAACTCTGCCTGCAGCAACTTAAGATCCTGTGTTTTGTGCTTTCTAGACAATAACCTGGGGAAGACCAGTCTGGCATAGTGAGCTAGGGACCTGGTGATTTGCCCATTTCTTAAGAAATACTTTCAACCAATTTTTAAAAGATTTCATCCACTCCCCTTCATTCCTACTTCTCAAAGTATCTGATGAGGCCAAATTTTGAATCTTTGGGGATTATATAGTAGGTTTGTTTTTAGTTTTCCCTACTGCTAGCTTAGTACTTCTATTCCTTGGGTGTCTAAGTCCTTTGCCATTCATCCATCTGCTTTCCAGCTTCTGAAATTGTTTCTTTTCTCTAGCTCTTCTTATCCTTGGGAGTTTGCCTGATCTTGGATTTTGTAGAGAAAGTGACACTTATGAAGGGCTTTCAGATTTTTCCTAGAAAAGAAAGCAGCAAAGAAGAACAGCAAAAACAGCCAAAGAGATGTGAGAATGTTTGTGGGGAGTTCAAGAAATGGTGAGTGTGGTTAGGACATTGGATGCTCGCTAGGCCAAGGTAGTAATCAACAAGACTGGAAACAAAGAACAAGTACATGCTATGATTGGATAGAGATGGGAGACAAGAAGGAGTCAAAGATGATACTGCAGTTTCTCCATTGGAAAAGAAGGTGTCCAGCAATTTAGAAAACCTATGGGTTGTGTGTTTTTCCCAGATCATAAATCAAATGTATTCCACTATAGACTAGGTTGCCTCATGATATGATGCACAATCATTCTATGTAGCTGTTAAGCCCTTAGGTGGACAGTGGTAGGGAAAGTTCCAGATTGTGAGGCCTATAAAAAATGCCAACACTTTTCCAGCATATGTATGTACCGCTTTTAAGCTTCTTGATCTCAGGTCAGGTATGAGAAGCACAGAAAGGAGGGGGAGGTGACTGGAGCAGAAATAAAGAGGCAGCAAAAGAAGAGACACAGAGAAAAAAAAACACTCCGAGTGATGACATCATTGCTGTATTGTAAAAGTGAGCTTTCATTCTGTAAGAGTCATTTCTGTTCTGTCTCAATAGGGAGAGACATGCAGAGGGGTCATTGACTAACATGTCTACCAGATGGACTCTGGGCTTGACGGCTGGAGCAGAGCATTCCATTCCAGGGTATAAGATGCAACAATGCATTATTAAACCTGTTCGTAGCACAATGTGTGAGATGACATCATATCCCTCAGAGTATGTGACGTGACCTCACCAAAAAATGCATGCCCTGCTGTGTAGGAGAAGTGGAACTCCAGGACACAGACCGTTAGGTGGCAGTTTCAATACCTTATAAACAGCTGCCCTTCCCCCATTCCTCTCTTTCTTCTCTCAAAGCCAAAATATCCTTTAGAAGAGGAAGAAAAAGTATTTTATGCAATCCTGCATCAAAAAGATGTAGTAAAAATGTTGAGAAATAAGCATCTGAAGTGAATAAAAAATGAATATAGCCTCAGGAGGTTGTGATTTTTCATCTGTGTCTCAGTCATGGTCTGCCAGGAAATAAAAAACCACTGAATGTTTAGAACAGTAGGACTTCAATGAAAGTAACTGGTTACACTGGTGACAGAATTGCAAAGAAACTTCCTGGGACATCGAGGCAACCCAGAAATTAGCAAAGGCAGGAAGACCCTGCCACTCTGAGCTGGATACAGAGAGTCAGGGATGCCTGTTGGGTGGGCAGAAAAGATGCAGCTGTTGCTGGAGTTGCCACCAGAGCCAAGAGAGGTGCTCTGGCCTTTTCTGCCCTTCCTTCCACTCTTCAGTCTCCTACCAGTGTTTCTTTCTCAAGGGCTGAATCCAGGAGGAAGCAAGTTGACATAGATTCCACAGAAGCCCGGCCCGAAGAGGCCAGTCCCCTGCAAAGAAAAGCAGGACAAGGAAAGATGTAATAGATCTAAGGACAAAATGGGTCCAGAACCAGCACAACTAGAAAGACAAATGCTGCCTTAAGAGGAAGATCCCCAGTGTCCACAAAATCTACACGGATCTGTGAACAGTGAGAAGATGGTTGTCTGTCTGTTCCAAAATTAGATGTAGAAGAATTAGTAGCTGACTTTAGCTGCATGATAGAGAGGACAGCCATCTCTACCAACTGTGTAGCTAGACTTTGGACTGGATTTCAGTGACGGGCCTGCCCAGTATAACTCAGTCTTTTAATTATTACACACTGAAAAAAATTAAGAATGGACAACACTAATGAAAAGTGTGGTTTGGGGAGGCAAATGAAAATTTGTGTTTTATAGATGTTTTTGTCGTTATTGCTAATCACACTGATATCCAATGTACAAGCATTTATTTGCAATTGAGTAACTCAGTGCCGGGTAATCATATTGTTTTCACAGGTCAATGCTGTTCCCAGACATTCCTACTGCAAGATTGAAGTAATTTCTTTAAAAGCGATATTCGACAGTTGACTGTTGATGCAATGTTCTATTATTAACTGACGTGTAATTAGTTCATTAAAAAATACCTCAACTGAATAGCATGTAACTTAATACAATCTACCAAAGTGGAGAAATTCACAGTTTCTCACAAATGGGAGCAAATGGGAGCAAAATTACAGTGCAGGGGAACTGGAAATGAGAAGATGCCAGCTGGCAGGACACTAAGTGTTTCAGATTACCGTGTGTTTACGACCTGTGCGTTCTAGAAAAAAAAAAGTTAATTAGATTATGCTATTTGAGAATCTTGGAATGCCATGGCTCTGTGCCAGGCTTATCAGAACCACACATCTGAAGTTTAATTAAGCTGTTTTAAATTTCACCCGTATTTCTGAGCTTTGAAAAAGCAATAAACGTAGGAGCTAATAAATAACGGTGGGAAACTGCCGATGGTCCCTCAGATGGCAGCATTTAGAATAAAACTATGGGCTGTTCCAAGGTCTACTCTACACTCATTTTATTGAACACGAACATGATATGAAGCAGGACTCCATAATCAAGGGTATTTGGAAAATAAATGTATGCATTATGGGAACTATAATCATAGAAACTTGTCAAGTTCTTTTTGAAGATTCAAATCATTGTCCAGTAGCATGTGTGTATCTCTGGTTGAGGTCCAGATGGGGAACGGCACGTGAGTTCCAGCGTAGGGAAAGGGGAGCAAGGGGCTATTCGCTTTTGTTCCCCTCAGGGAGAGAATCTTATTGGCTGACCTTCTAGCTAGTCATAATATGAATAGGCTTATCATTCTCTTATTTTATTAAGCTTTTTGTTACTTTTTCATTGTGGTAAAATATATATAACATTCAATTTACCATTTTACCATTTTTAAGTGAACAGCTCGGGGCATTAAGCACATTCACACTGTTGTGCAACCATCATTACCATCCACCTTTGGAACTTGGCTTAATGTTCTTCTGTTAATTGCTTTCTAAAAATCAGGGGAAAAAAAAAAACCAAACTCTTTAAATTTCCATTGGAACATTTGGCCACTATAGTCAAGGGCTGAAAATATGCAGGACACCACACTTGTGTCTGCACATATATGGTCCTGCCTTCTGACCTTGCAACTGAAGTGCCTAAGAGGTTTGTTGTGTTCTCAGATTTTTGAGTTGTGACTGGATAAAAATGCGTACCAGACTTATGGAAGGAGAATATTCACTCTTTTGAGAAAAACTGATGAACATGACAGGACAGAAATTGATCCTACTGACCACTTTAAGCTATTTCATTCATTCATTCAACAAATAATTACTGAGCACCTACTTACATTAGACAGTTCTAGGCAGTGAGGGATGTGTGGTGAACAAAGACCAAGCCCTCACACTCCTAGGTCTTTCATTCCGGTAAGAAAGACAGTCTTAACACAGATAAATATACAATAGATAAGAGAAGTTAAGTATGGATAAGAGAAATAAAAGCAAGTTTGGTTTCCTGTTTCTTGTTTCTTTCCACTTACAATATTCCAGAGAGAAAGGAAGAGATGTCTTCAAATGGAAACCCATTTGCCAAACAAGCCGTTGGATCTCCTTCCTCGCTGTGCCCCTACCTGGTGCATAGCATGATTGGCTGGGTGCTATGAAGATGAGGCCGAACTGGTCATAGTGTGAAGAACTTGGTTATCTTTGTCTCTGTATCTTGGTTCCTTTTCCTCTTCTTTCTTGATTTCATTGACCAGACAATTGACTATAAGTATACCTGTATGCCATTCATTTCTCCAAAAATAGGAATTGGAAATCTCCGATCATGGCACCTTATGCTCATTGCTGCAGGAGGTTGAGGAAGCATAAAGCACAGTTCTGGTCCCCCAGAATTCACTGACGTATAGGTAGGTAGCTGCAGAAGAAGACAACCAATGCTACATGTCACATGGACAGCAGAGGTGACATGTGATTTGAGGATTTCAGAAACCAAGATAACTTCTGTTAAGGCAATCAAGGAAGAATTCACAGAAAAGATAACTAGAGATGGATCTGGTTGAAAGAGCAGGGCAGAAACATGCAAGTTAAAAGAAGAGAGGGTCTCAACATGGAAGAGATGTTCCATATGTCCACTGATACAGAAATGTTCAGGAGGAAGAAGACTGAAAAAGACTGATGGCAAGCCAGTGCCCTTCAAAATGGTATCTACGTGGGGAAGATACCTGGGAAAAATTAAGTTCGGTGAACCAACTGTTTTATCTAAATAACACCAACTCACATATCTGTCTTACTTCACCACTGAATTAAGTTCACCCACCCATTCACGCCTAGACATTAACAGATGGCCTAATCTGTGCATGTATTGGGGAGACATACAGTGGTGAAGAGAACAGAAATTGTGCTATCATGGAGCTTCACATTCTAGAGGAGATGGATTTTGAACATAAGAGTAAATTTGGAATACTTGAAGTGGTTATAAGTGCTATGAAGAAAAGGAAATCAAGTAACAAGGAATGGAGTTATGGTCCTGATTAAGGAGTGTGCGCTGGCATCTGTGAGGAACAGAAAAGCCCAGTGTGTCTGGAGCATAGGTGCAGGCATGTGAGGGCAGGTAACATGATCCAGGGAAGCAGGGGTTGGATTTTGTAGGTCTGTAGGTTGACATAGATCTGGACGTTGACTGTGAGCATGAGAGGAAATCAGTCAGGGTTTTAAACAGTGAAGATCTAACTTATGTTTTCTTAGATTAGCTCTGCCTTCTCTGTTGAGAACAAACATATCGAGAATTTTATATTGTGGTGTAGCCATACCCTGAAGGACTTTGTTGATCTTACGTACTATTTTGGGGCACTGGTATTTGGTTCAGTGAAAAAAAAAATCATCAAGCTGGCTGTTTACTATCTCTAGGCTAATAATAAGATGATGTATCAGTATCAGTCACTGTAAGAGAACTAGTAGGAGAGCTATTAATACGTATCTATGTGTCAATGCTAATTATGCATTTATGTATTAATAATAACAATTACATGCATTTAATTATATTCTATATCTATATATATTAAATATATGTAATATATAATTATATACTAATTAAATACACACACACACACACACACACATTTGTATTTTCTGTCTAATAGGCTGTGGTCAGGTTCCAAAAGACAAAACATTAATTAGGAGTCCTGGACATGGTTTTGCTTAGCACTGGGAGCCTGGTATCAGTATCTGGTGGGTCAATACCAAAGGGGTTAATTTCAGTTCCAAATAGCAGCCACATGGACCTTCTTCTGTCCAACTTTACTGCCACTCCAATTCTCAACTCTTCAATGGAAGATCAGTGGTGCTGTCTGCAAGGCTGTCCATAATTCAATATCCAAATGCCTCTTTTAGAACAAAAGAGTGCCTGTGTGACTTCGTGTGGGTCATGGGTAAATTCTAGGGATGAGGAATAACAACCATCCAGTTCATCCTATTGACCCTAATGAACTCTGCTCAATAAATATTTGCAGAGTGACTGAATGCCAAAGCACGCCTTGAGTTTATGCAACATGATGACATTTCTACCACTAAAACTGTGCTACTACAAACTTTATCTTGGAGAACTCATGATAGGTGGTGAAGTTGTTCTGGACCTAGGAAGCTGCTATCGGCCAAATTATATGTTTTTGGAGGGAACATTTCCTGCATATTAAAAAAAAAAAAGAAGGTCCAGCATGACTAATATGGTAAGAATGTTCTCATCGTCTCCAGAAGAAAGAAGTCAGGTAGAGCTTTGCAACAATCCGTGGTCGCAAACCTTAGTAGACACCCAGGTCATTAACTAACCACACACATGTGGCACATGGAATGGAACATCCCAGGGCTCTGAAACCACAGGCATCTATCTGCTGGATTAAAGGAAGCAGTTTCAGAGGCCTGGACAGAAAAAGGATGTGGTGAATTTTCAAACAGTTCTGACTTACAGGCAATAAGGTGCAAGGTTACAGTACACAGAAAAATGAATCACTGACTCTTCTCCTCATCACCCCTTCCAGAAACCCTAGCTGCTGCTGGTTGCTAAGAGGATGCCAAGAGAGTCACCATTACATTAACCATGCTGGGCCCCTGTTCCCATCATCCAGGCATACATCTGTTAAGCAATCCTTCAGGAATAACCATGAAACCCCTACTTTTGGTTACCAGCCAACACAGTGATATTTTTTCCTGTTTAATTAAAAAAGAAAAAACAAAAAACTTACTCATTTGCTTTTGCCAGCTATCTGAAAGTTCAAGAGGTAAAGCACATTTCCCTCTGCAAATAAGCCATGGAATGTATTTGGAAATTGAGTTTTCCTCAGGAGTTGCTCTTTCTGAGCCACTTATTCCATGGTCCAGGAAGGTGAAATGGGGAGTTCTTTCCTGAAAGGGGAAAAACAAAAAGGGCAGCTTTATATTTTTATAATTTGACATCTATGGGAGGGACTCTAGGAACGTAGGGTCATCTTTCAGACATTAATATAGGCTAGTAACATCCTCATGGGGAGGTACTTGTCAGGCCCATTGGCACAGGAGGAGTTCACATTTCCATTTGGAGGAAATAGTAAAAAGAATCCATGCTCACTGCAAGGCCTTCTGATGCTAGGCCATGATGACATTTTATAAACCAATCTGTCCTTCGTGAAACACTCTTTTCATAAAATTCTATTTTTAATGTATAATGATGCAAAGCTGAATGTCATCCTTCCTGTTGAGGGCTGGGGTTCCCGTCCATGGAGCTTTGCAGAATAGCCCAAAGTCCCCCCTTTGATGCTGACCCAAAGGTGGGGATGAGTTTATGGAGGAAATGACATTTGAACAGGCCTTGAAATGAAAAGTTCTGAACAATAGGGAACGACATAACCTGAATGTCTGCTGCCTGCCTGATCTCATCTCCCAGCATGCTATGGTTATTTTTAGTTCCTGAAGAAAACTGGCTTGACTCCCCATCCTCATGCTGTGGAGAGTCCAGGACCCTCCTCAGTGTATCTCAGAGGTCTTTGGGAGTTTATCTTTCTCTTAGTCACTTTTCTACCATTTCTTGCTTCCCCCGGATCCTCTGTGTCTCATCTTCTCAGATCAGCCTTTGCAGCATTTGCAAAGTGAAGAGTGGTCAGTTTTGCTACTCTTGGATTCTCCTGACAGAAAGAAGATTTTTAAAAGGTCAGCAGTGCAGGGAAAGGGTGGTTCTGAATGTAGAGAGAAATTTTTTTTATTTTAGGAAATTTCTCTGGAGAGAGTTCCCCTCCAAAATCCTGTCCATGTCGTGAGCTCTTCCTGTGAACCACTCTGCACTTCTAAGCCTCCTGAGGATTCATCAATGGGACCGCTCTAAATTGGGAACCAGGGACAAACGATGTGAGTCACCGCTGAGCCAGCTAATGTGGCCACGACTACAGGATAAGCATCTGCTGCAGGATCAGCCAACCTGCCTAGAGTTCAATAAGAGATGTGAGTGCTTCTGATAGGCTAGAGGTAAGCTGGTGGGGAGAAGAGCCGGTGGGGTCTCAGCCTAGGTCCTTCTCAATAAGGCTACCAAGAGAGATGGAGGGAACCTCTGAAGCATGAAGCTGGAGGGAAACGGTGTATTCCTGGGGGCTACAGGGCTCATAACTACATCTACATGGGTCAGAGAAACTGCAGGAAATAGGTCTCCAGTAATGGGAGTGTCCAAAGAACATACGAAAGTACCCTTAAAAGAGAGGGATAGTTTTAAAAATTGGCCATTCAGAGAGCACAAAGCCAGCTTAGTAAAAGATCATTTTAAATAAAAATTTTCCTCATTCCTTAACATTCCTCCTTCACCATCCGTAACTCTGATCCCAAAGGAATCAGACACTAATTAACCAGCTTGGGAAGTGGACAGTTCAGAGAAGTAGAAGATGAAGAAATACAGAAAAAGTCATCCATGTCATGCCTCCCTACCCATTTCCCCCTGCTGACTCCTAGCCTAAAGCAGGCTCAAGCTGGGCCATGGGAGACTGTGTTACTTTAAGTCAGGTTCAAAGTTTTCATGAACATCTGGGACTTGACATTGCAATTTCTAAAGTGGGACCTGTACTGGCGACTTACAGTGGCTTTAGGGTCTAAGTATGATCAGAAAATTGTCTTGCGGGAATGTTTAATCTAGGCAAGATAACATTTTGAAGAGATGGCGGAAAACAAAAAAATGACTCCATTTGACCACATCTTAAATTCTACTTGTTTAATGCACTGACTGTTCCTAATCCCCCTACTCATCATGACTCCAGAGGGAAAAACACCCTCATCCTCCAGAACCCATAAAATTCCCTAAAAAAGACTCTTAGTGTTCCTTCCTGACTCAGTGTTGCCCTCCTGCCCCTAAACCTGTGGCAAGGGAGTCATATGGTTATTGACAGCCCTATGCGGGTCACCTGGGGAAAGCGAGGGGTTTGCTAGGAGCACTACGGCAGGAATGCAAAACAATTATAAAGAGAGTTACTCCTAACGAAAAGGAAGTCCCAAGGTCACAGCAGAACCTCAAATGCCATTGGATAAACTAGGGAGTCCAGATCTAGCACGTTCAGCAACGTGGACCAGGGTCTGCTGGGAGCTTCACTGCAATGTGCCACTGCCCCTCTCCTGGTCATGGGAGGTACGCTGTCCTTCCTGATATGCCTACTGGTCAGGATGATGGGCTGAGGCCACAGCCAATCCTGTAGGTTGACCTAAACTCTGACACTCTTTAGTGGGTCCTTCCATAGTCAATGGGTAGGTGTGAAGACCATAATTTTGCTGAAGGGTATTTTGGAAAAAACTGGAAGCAGTTGACCTGCATGTAAAAGGCACCTACTTTATCCCTCATAGACCTTGAAGTTACAGGTCCTTTTGCTTATTCAAATATATATATACATATATATTTTACATCCTAATCATACGATAAGCACAGTGTTAGTATCTGGGAACATAAAAGTATTTAGAAAACTGTCTACAGGTCTGTGTCCCTCACCAGAAATAAGTTCCACTAGAGCAGGGGTCTTGTCTGCCTGGCTCACTACTGAATCTCTCCAGCGTCTGGAAAAATGTCTGGTATATAGGAGGCACTCAATAAATATTACTCGATTGGGAAAGCAGCACACTCACTGCCCACAGGAAGTTCAAAGTCCAGTGGAGGAGAAAGACACATAAGCACAGTACAGTGCAGCAAATTCAGTGACACAGGACTTCATAAAACTATATAACAGCAAACAGAGGGAGGAGTGGATAAGGCTTCCAACAGATGATGCAATGCAGGACACGAAAAGATGAACAGAGCGTTGCCTGCTTAGCCTTCTCTCCACTCCTTCTCTTTGCAAGTTCTTGATTTGATGTCTCCTATTTGGATGGGAGGGGACAGTGGGCAAAGAGCAGGCACTCTGGGCCTGCTCCTTCCTGGGTGTGGTCCTTTCTGTGGCTGTGCCAGTGGGATGATTTTACAGGATCTCAGCAAGAAGCCTGTGGGACTGTAGCTCTGTGGGATCTTGGTGGAGCCTCTCCCAGTGCCAAGGGCAGAACTGAGGAAAGATGTAGTAATCACCATAAAGGCACAGGGGCTCAAAGGCAAAGCTGGCATTGAGCAGAGCTCTTCTTGCAAACTGTGCTTGCAGGGAATCGAGTGGAAGCTTTTCCTGTGTGTGGCCAGTTCAGGGGGGTTAAAATATGATTAAGCCTCAACATGTAAACAGCAAATTCCCAAGTTAGTGACGATGTAACATTCTGTTAGGGTTAGGCTGGATTATAACCGATTGTGTTGCCTCACATTGGAATCTGGTCCAAAACGTTGATTCCTTTTGCAAATCCCACAGTCATTCCCAAGAGTATCAAGACCCAGCAGAAAGAAACCTCTCTAGAGTTTCAAGGAGACATTTCTATGCACTGCCTGGAAAAACCACAAAGAACACTGACCAGTTCTTAGGGGCCTCGGGAGAGCAGCACAGCCCTAGAGCAGGGGGCCTCCCCAGGCACACCAACACACAGGTCTGGTCCAGCGCGCTCCACTGCACCTCCTAATGAAGAAGTAAAGCAAAAGGCAGTTAAATATAAAGGAGAAACAATACGACACTTGGTTGCAATCCAGCTGGGGCCAGGGCCCGATGTGTAATCCTCCGTCCTTTCTGGCGTTCATTCTGCTGCCATCAACACCCTCACAGGATGGATCCTTTTCCAGGGCAACAAACGCTCAGTTCATCAGGGAACAGAAGCCCCGCTCCTGGGCTATTTCTCCAGGATCCTCAAAAGGTTTGACTGTAAATGGAACCAAAGGCCTCTTACTTTCAGAAGCGAGCACATTTTCACCCTAGCTGAAGGATGTTTGATCCTTATCACTCCCTTCTGCATGGAGAGCATCCCTCATCTGCACCGTGTTCCTAGTGACTTCCAAGGGAACCTGCCAGGAGCCCCAGGGGACGGGCTACCCTGCTCTGCTCCCACCACAGCGTTTCTGAGAGCATTTAGGTACAAAAGCACATGTTTCCTCTAGGTAAGGACCTCAAATAACCAAGCTCATTTTTGGTACCATTTTGTTTTTTTTTGCTTGTAGATTAGCTACAGGGAAGAAAAACGTTGCAGGAAGTCATAACAGTAATGGTCATCATGATATTAATGCGTGACGTCTGGGCTCCTCCATATAATGCCAGGAAGGATTATGCGCTAGTGCTTCTAAAGCCTGGGCACAGTTAAATCTCAACCCCGGGTTAATGAAAACAACTGAATCATCCTTTAAGTTTGAATCCGAGTCTGTTTTGTGAAACTGTGGAGACCGAACTATTTTAGGTTAAAAGGTGAGCTGGTTTCCTATTTGATAAAATTATACAAGAGACTCTAATCAACTCTAATTAAATATGACAAAGACTTTAGAATGAAAATGCATGTTCTTCCCATATTATCCTCAGACTCATCTGGGAATTTCTCATCCGCAGAATTTCTCCCATGACCCAGTTCTTGTAGCTCATGTGTCTCCAAGCTTATGCAGTGCTATCATCCGTCTGGGCTGCTGTCAATGGAATAATGGAAAAAACAGGAGTATGAAAACTGGGACTCTGGTTCCCCTCTCCCCCAAGCTGATTACCTGGTGACAGGTTAGTTGGCCTCTTCAACCACAATTACCTCATGGGAATACTATTTTTTCTGTCTAAAGGCTAGACAAGCTGAATGATGTATCTCAACTTTATGTATATTTTATCTGCTTTACCTTAAAATGGTGCCATGAGCCAACCAAAATGCTATGCTGTGAACACAGGACTTACATACACATACACGAAGAATTAAACAAATGTGATGACTCAAGTAATTTTGCTTATACCCACTTATTTTCATTTGAATCACTTGGTGTTTCCTCAGTTTATGGTGAGGTCTTTATATCATCAGACAATTTCTTGAGGTGTCCGACCAGCAGGAAGGCCCACAGTTTTATTCTGTTTCTTCAGAGGAACTTAAAATAAATGTGAAAACAGATGGGCCAAAGTCAGGTTGATCACCAAGATGTCTCTTAGAGCCATCCCTTCTTTTTCACTTTTATTGATCATCTTGCCTTGATTACTACAATAGCTCCCCTATCAGCCTCTCTGTTTTATTTTCTTTGGGGGGGGGGGGAAGATGGCAAAATTTATTTCACAATGTACCTTTAAGATTTTATTCATACCTTTGGGATTATCTACATGAAGCTGAAGGAACACATACATATATATACACATACATTCATACATGCATTCCTCTCTGCACTTCCTCCTAAGAAAAGCTATGGACATTTATGCTCATTATACTTAACAACATACATGTAGAACCTAAAACTATGGTTGGTTACTTTTACTCTGCTTTGAAGCCTCCCTGGTTTTACGACGCCTCTCTCCAATTCATTTCATATTTCTACCCTATATTTTTCTAAACATAGATCTAATTATCTAATTAATAGATCATAGATCTAATTATCCATCGGTGCTCAGCCCTGGTTCAAGCTCCAGTATAGGCCTTTCAGAAAGTCACTCCAACTTCACATCCCCATCTCACTTCCTGTGATTCCTCAACATGAGATGTCGACTGGCCACAGGGGATGCTGGTCATCCCACCATATCCATGCACCTTCTCACCTACAAGGTAGCCCATGCTGTCACCTCTCTGTAAGATTGCTGTTTATATTAGTTTTCTATTGATATAGAGGCTTAAAACAATAGTCAGTGGCTTAGTAGCTAAAATCACACCCATTTATTACTCATGCAGGTCTTAAGTCCAGGCCCAGCATATCTGGGTCCTTTGCCCAGTGTCTCACAAGGCTGAGATCAAGGTGGCATCCTCAGTTGGAGGCTAGACTAGGAAAAGAGATGCCTTCAAGCTCCTTCTGGGTGTTAGTAGAATTAGTTTTCTTGTAGGTGGAGGACCCAGGTCCACGTGGTCTTGCTAGCTGTCGCCTGGGGCTGCATACAGCTCCTAAAGGTTGCTTTTGTCTCCGTGCCTTGTGAGCCCCTTCATGGAACCCCACACACTTCCAAACTCTCTCATTCCAGAAAAGATCCAGGCCCTTTTAAAGTCTCACCATATTCAATCAGGCTCACCTAGATCACCTCCTTTTGAGTAATATAACTGATAGAACCTTGATTATGTCTGCAAACTCCCTTTTGCCATATAATACAATCATGGCAGGAATATCTCATTATATTTACAACCTATACCCACCCTTAATGGCAGGGCATTATACAAGGGCAAAGATCACTGGGGTCATCTTCAAAGTCTCCTATACCTCCCTCCTTTCCTCCTCTGCTGGACAAACTACCATTCATCGCCCAGGAGCTAGTCAAAACACACCTCCTGCGTGAAATAATCCTGACATCCTCAGTCTGAGATGTTGGTCATGTACTCACTGGAGGTCCCTATTTTTCCCAATGCTATTATATTTACAACATCATATTATACTTAACTCTGTACATGTCTGTCTGAACTAAGATGTAAAAAATTGCAATATTGTGGAATTCTCAGTTTCATTTTGCAAACTACATATCCCTTGTTTGTTGATACTGTTCTCTGTGTGTAAAAAGCCCTTTCTAAATATTGTTTGTACTACTTGAGACGTAGGCATGTCAGGTTATCTAGTAGGAAATATTTTCCCAGGTAAGAGTGGAGGTTTACTGCCAAGTGAAGCACGAGTCCCCTTTACCTTGCACACTACCTTTGTGTTCAATAATTCAGGCCCTTCATGCCAGTGGTATAGACACCAAGATTCAAATATAAGTTCAGAACCGCTATTCACTGTCATTAGGCATTCATGTCTGCTCATAAAGGACTAAATTGCCTGAGAAAGTAGTCTCAACAAACAGAATGAAAAGGTGCTGCAGAAGAGGTATAATTTTTTTATTTTAAAATTAATTGTTATTTTGCATCAGTTATCTAAATGAGTAAGGCTAGCAGTGGTCATAAATGGAGTAATATAATTAAGAAGGAGCGCCCCTGGCATCCATTTAAGGACTTCAGCATGGCCATAAGTTACACATTCCTTTTTCCACAGGGACATTTTCTTTCCTGAAGGAAGCAGAAGGAATGCACATTTAATGTGCTTGATTCTCCCATCTCAGAGCCAGTTTGTGTCTCAGCCAGTCTTTCCAGGGCCAGTGAATCCAGTTTTCTGTGCCCTCCCCTCTGGGTACACACTGGGGAGATGGAGACCATGTGAGGTTAGTGGATGGTGCACAGAACCAGTGTGCAGTCAACACTGGGAAGAAGTAATTGCTTTCGCCTTTTTAGCAATGCAAAATATATCCTGTTCTGTTAATTTTCTGGAAAGAAAACTGGAATTTGAGTAATTTTATACTATAGGCTGAATTTCAGGATTGTTAATTTTGCAAAGAAAGAGTATGGGATATTACCCAGAACCGCAGCACTCCGCTACGACTCTGAAGAAAGAAGCTGGACCATTGCTCCCCATAGTTTTTCATGCAGGATAGCACCACTCAGCAACCACCTTGAGTTCAGAACCTCACGGCTAACAGCAAGGAGAAAGAACACGTAATGGCTCCTTACCTTTACACATGTTTGCAGAAACTAGGTTCTAAGCTTTGTGCCGCGGGAATGCTAGAAATAAAGGTACCACTTAGGATAATATTTAACAAAGCATTTTGACCAGGCGCCAAGCTTCCATGAACAGAATTAAGAAAGATCTGCCAGTGTTCTCGGGAAGATGATTCCCACAGTTCCCCTCCAAAATGTTTTCAAATATGCAGAAGAAAAAAGGTGAACAAACAGAATACCTTGTGGATGATTTGTCTAAGCAGGGATGGATTCTATTAGCTTCTGTTCCCTGATCAATACCTTCTCCAAGAAATGGATGGATACTTTTATTACCCTAATCAGCAAAGACAGTTTAAAGATTGATCTGGAAAATCTGCACAGGACCCTGTGACCCTGCTTTTTGTCGACACATTTGATCACATCTGGTCTCGAACTGTAAAATTGTTGGCCTATTCCAGAGCATATTGCTCTGACAGCTGCAAACATTTTGTCCATAAAGTAACTCCTCTCCCAGAGACTTAGGAAACCAGGACAACACAGCTTTCATTGCTAGATTCCCTAACCACGAAGAGAATTCTAATAAGTTTCCATGAAAAGGCCCTTTGGCCTAAGATATTCAAAAGGGAGAAGCATTATGAGGGAGTACTGGCAAGGACATACACTTGGGTGTGGGGAGGGCTTGATTTAAATTCTAACTCTATTTTTGACCCTCGGTTATCCAAAAAGGAGTATGACATTCACATCCTGTCCTCTGAAAGATATACATTGCAGGGACTGAAATAAAGTGCCACTATATAAATTAAACAATTTAACTCAGCAGCATCATATTGATTCCCTAATCCAGAACAACTGGCGTTTCCTAATAAAATATATATATATATGTTCACTAATAGTTCACAGATGTTACTAAACATCTACAATGTGTCAAACTCTTTCCTGAAACTATGTGATATGACATCTATAAGGGAATTAAAAAAATTAGCTGATAGATTTTTAACTATAATTTTATAAGTAATATACTAAAGGGTCTCCTCCCTTTAAAAATTTTACATTTATTGAACATATATTGGACTTTATTTATTTATTATTTATTTGTTTGTTTATTTAAAATTTTTTTTAATTAACGTATTATTGATATACACTCTTATGAAGGTTTCACATGAAAAAACAATGTGGTTACTACTTTTACCTATATCATCAAGTCTACACCCATGCCCCAATGCAGTCACTGTCCATCAGGGTAGTAAGATGCCACAGATTCACTGTTTGCCTTCTCTGTGCTACACTGTTTTCCCTGTGATCCCCCACACCATGTGTACTAAACATAATACCCCTCAATCCCCTTCTCCCTCCCTCCCCACCCACCTTCCCACACCCCTCCCCTGTGGTAACCATTAGTCCCTTCTTGGAGTCTGTGAGTCTGCTGCTATTTTGTTCCTTCAATTTTGCTGCGTTGTTATACTCCACAAATGAGGGAAATCATTTGGCACTTGGCTTTCTCTGCCTGGCTTATTTCACTGAGCATGATATCCTCCAGCTCCACCCATGTTGTTTGTTGCAAATGGTAGGATTTCTTTCTTTCTTATGGCTGAATAGTACTCCATTGTGTATATGTACTACCTCTTCTTTATTCATTCATCTACTGATGGACACTTAGGTTGCTCCCGTATCTTGGCTATTGTAAATGGTGCTGTGATAAACATAGGGGTGCATATGTCTTTTTGAATCTGAGAACTTACATTCTTTAGGTAAATTCCAAGGAGTAGGATTCCTGGGTCAAATGGTATTTCTATTTTTAGTTTTTTGAGGAACCTCCATATTGCTTTCCACAATGGTTGAACTAGCTCACATTTCCACCAGCAGTGTAGAAGGGTTCCCCTTTCTCCTCATTCTCACCAGCATTTGTTGTTCTTAGTCTTTTGGATGCTGGCCATCCTTACTGGTATGAGGTGATATCTCATTGTGGTTTTAATTTGCATTTCCCTGATGATTAGTGATATGGAGCATCTTTTCATGTGTCTGTTGGCCATCTGAATTTCTTCTTTGGAGAATTGTCTCTTCATATCCTCTGCCCATTTTTTAATTGGGTTATTTGCTTTTTGGGTGTTGAGGCATGTGAGTTCTTTATATAATTTGGAAGTTAACCCCTTGTCGGATATGTCATTTACAAATATATTCTGCCATACTGTAGGATGCCTTTTTGTTCTGTTGATGTGTCCTTGGCCATACAGAAGCTTTTAAGTTTGGTGTAGTTTCATGTGTTCATTTTTGCTTTTGTTTCCCTTGCTCGAGAAAATATGTTCAGGAAGAAGTTGCTCATGCTTATATTCAGGAGATTTTTGCCTATGTTGTCTTCTAAGAGTTTTATGGTTTCATGACTTACATTCAGATCTTTGATCCATTTGGAGTTTACTTTTGTGTATGGGGTTAAACAATAATCCTTTTCATTCTCTTGCGTGAATCTGTCCAGTTTTGCTAACACCAGTTGTTGAAGAGGCTGTCATTTCCCCATTTTATGTCCATGGCTCCTTTATCATATATTAACTGACCATATATGGTTGGGTTTATATCAGGGCTTTCTAGTCTGTTCCATTGGTATATGGGTCTGTTCTTGTGCCAGTACCAAATTGTCTTGATTACTGTGGCTTTGTAGTAGAACTTGAAGTTGGGGAGCATAATCACCCCCACTTTATTCTTCCTTCTCAGGATTCCATTGGCTATTCGGGGTCTTTTGTGGTTCCATATGAATTTTAGAACGATTTGCTCTAGTTCATTGAAGAATGCTGTTGGTATATTGATAGGAATTGCATTAAATCTGTAGATTGCTTTAGGCAGGATGGCCATTTGGGCAATATTAACTCTTCCTATCCATGAGCACAGGATGTGTTTCCATTTATTGGTATCTTCTTTAATTTCTCTCATGAGTATCTTGTAGTTTTCAGAGTATAGGTCTTTCACTTCCTTTGTTAGGTTTATTCCTAGCTATTTTATTCTTTTTGATGCAATTGTGAATTGAATTGTTTTCCTGATTTCTCTTTCTGCTATTTCATTGTTAGTATATAGGAATGCCACAGATTTCTGCGTATTAATTTTGTTTCCCACAACTTTGCTGAATTCAGATATTAGATCTAGTAGTTTTGGCATGGAATTCTTTAGGATTTTTATATACAATATCATGTCATCTGCAAACAGGGACAGTTTGACTTCTTCCTTGTCAATCTGGATGCCTTTTATTTCTTTGTGTTGTCTGATTGCCATGGCTAGGACCTCCAGAACTATGTTGAATAAAAGTGGGGAGAGTGGGCATCCTTGTCTTGCTCCCAATCTTAAAGGAAAAGCTTTCAACTTCTCACTGTTAAGTATAATGTTGGCTGTGTGTTTGTCATATTTGGCCTTTATTATGTTGATGTATTTGACCTCTATACCCATTTTGTTGAGAGTTTTTATCATGAATGGGTGTTGAATTTTGTCAAATGCTTTTTCAGAATTTATGGAGATGATCATGCGGTTTGTGTTCTTCTTTTTGTTGATGTGGCAGATGATGTTGATGGATTTTTGTATGTTGTACCATCCTTGCTTCCCTGGAATAAATCCAACTTGATCATGATGTATGATCTTTTTGATGTATTTTTTAATTTGGTTTGCTAATATTTTGTTGAGTATTTTTGCATCTATGGTTCATCAGGGATATTGGTCTGTAATTTTCTACTTTTGTGGTGTCTTTGTCTGGTTTTGGTATTGGAGTGATGCTGGCCTCATAGAATGAGTTTGCAAGTATTCCCTCTTCTTCTGCTCTTTGGAAAACTTTAAGGAGGACTTGTATTAGGTCTTCACTAAATGTTTGATAAAATTCAGCGAAGCCATCTGGTACAGCCATTTTGTTCTTAGGTTTTTGACTACCAGTTCAATTTCATTGCTGGTAATTGGTCTGTTGAGATTTTCTGTCTCTTTCTGGGTCAGCCTTGGAAGGTTGTATTTTTCTAGAAACTTGTCCATTTCTCCTAGGGTATCCAGTTTGTTACCATATAATTTGTCATAGTATTCTCTAATAATTCTTTGTATTTCTGTGGTGTCCGTAGTGATTTTTTCCTTTCTCATTTCTGATTCTGTTTATCTGTGCAGACACTCTCTTTTTTTCTTGATAAGTCTGGCTAGGGGTTTATCTATTTTGTTTATTTTCTCAAAGAAACAGGTCCTGCTTTCACTGATTGTTTCTACTGTTTTATTCTTCTCGATTTTATATATTTATGCTCTAATCTTTATTATGTTCCTCCTTCTACTGACTTTGGGCCTCATTTGTTATTCTTTTTCAAGTTTCATTAACTGTGAGTTTAGACTGTTCATCTGGGATTGTTCTTCTTTCCTGAGGTAGACCTGTATTGCAATATGCTTTCCTTTTAGCATAGCCTTCACTGCATTCAACAGATTTTGTGGTGTTGAATTATTGTTGTCATTTGTCTCCATATATTTGATCTCTGTTTTATTTGGCCATTGATCCATTGGTTTTTTAGGAAAATGTTGTGAAGCCTCCATGTGTTTGTGGGATTTTTCATTTTCTTTGCATAATTTATTTCTAGTTTCATGCCTTTGTGGTTTGAGAAACTGGTTGGTACAATTTCAATCTTTTTGAATTTACCAAGGCTCTTTTTGTGGCCTAAGATATGATCTATTCTTGAAAATGTTCCATGTGCACTTGAGAAGAATGTGTATTCTGCTGCTTTTGGGTGTAGAGCTCTGTAGATGTCTGTTAGGTCCATCTGTTCTAATGTGTTGCTCAGTGCCTCTGTCTCCTTACTTATTTTCTGTCTCATTGAACTGTTCTTTGGAGTGAGTGGAGTGTGGAAGTCTCCTAGAATGAATGTATTGCATTCCATTTCCCCTTTTAATTATGTTAGTGTTTGTTTCCCATGTGTAGGTGCTCCTGTGTTAGGTGCATAGATATTTATATGGTTATATTTTCTTGTTGGATTGACCCCTTTATCATTATGTAATGTCCTTCTTTGTCCCTTGTGACTTTGTTTTGAAGTCTATTTTGTCTGATACAAGTACTGCAACTCCTGCTTTTTTCTCCCTATTAGTTGCCTGAAATATCTTTTTCCATCCCTTCACTTTCAGTCTGTGTATGTCTTTGGGTTTGAAGTGAGTCTCTTGTAGGCAGCATATACATAGGTCTTGTTTTTTTATCCATTCAGTAACTCTATGTCTTGACTGGTGCATTCAGACCATTTACATTTAGGGTGATTATCGATGGGTATGTGCTTATTGCCACTGTGGGCTTTAGATTCTTGGTTACCAAAGTTTCAAGAGCAATTCCCTTACTATCTAACAGTCTAATTTAACTTACTTCATATGCTATTACAAACACAACCTAAAGGTTCTTTTTTTTTTTCCTCCTTTTTCTTCCTCCTCCATTCTTTGTATGTCATGAATAATATTCTGTACTCTCTGTCTTCCCTTGGGTGACATCTATTTAGCCTTATGAATACTTCCATCTTTAGGAGTCCCTCCAAAATGCACTGTAGAGGTGGTTTGTGGGAAGTAAATTCCCTCCAAAATGCACTGTAGAGGTGGTTTGTCGGAGGTAAATTCTCTGAGCTTTTGCTTATCTGTAAATTGTTTAATCCATCCTTCAAATTTAAATGATAACCTTGCTGGGTAAAGTATTCTTGGTTCAAGGCCCTTCTGTTTCACTGCATTAAATGTATCATGCCACTCCCTTGTGGCCTGTAAGGTTTCTGTTGAGAAGTCTGATGATAGCCTGATGGGTTTTCCTTTGTAGGTGGTGTGTTTTCTCTCTCTAGCTGGTTTTAAAAGTCTGTCTTTAACCTTGGTCTTTGCCATTTTAGTTATTATATGTCTTGATGTTGTCTTCCTTGGGTCTCTTGTGTTGGGAGATCTGTGCACCTCCATGGCTTGAGAGACTATCTCCTTCCCCATATTGGGGAAGTTTTCAGCAATTACCTCCTGAAAGGCATTTTCTATCCCTTTTTCTCTCTCTTCTTCTTCTAGTACCCCTATAATGAGAATATTGTTCCGTTTGGATTGGTCACACAGTTCTCTCAATATTCTTTCGTTCTTAGAGATCCTTTTTTCTCTCTGTGTCTCAGCTTCTTTGTATTCCTCTTCTCTAGTTTCTCTTTCATTTATCTACTCCTCCACCATATCTAATCTGCTTTTAAAACTTTCCATTGTATGTTTCATTTCTGATACTGTATTCTATAATGATTGGATCTCCTATCAGAATTCATTCCTGAGTTCTTACATATTTTTCAGTACCTCTGTGAGCATGTTAATGATTTTTATTTTGAAATCCCTTTCAGGCACATTCATGAGGTCGATTTCATTTGAATTTTTCTCAGGGATTGTATTCGTAATTTTACTCTGAACCAGGTTCCTTTGGCATTTCATATTTGTATATGGCGCCCTCTAGTGCCCAGAAGCTCTACTCTCTGGAGCTGCTCAGCCCCTGAAACAATGTCTAGGTTCACAGGCGAGTGGTATTGGTGCCTGGGGGTAGGAAGGAGCTGTTTCCTGCTTCCCGGCTGCTATGCCTGTCTCCACTGCCAGATCCAGTGGGCCAAGCACACAGGTATAAGCCTCTGTGCTTTGCATTTGTAGTTGCTGTAGACAGGGCTTCCTTCTGGCTGGCCTAACGCCAGGGTAGGGTTTTCCAGTTTGCAAGCCAGGTAGGGCTGGCCGGGAGAAAGGCTCAGTAGGCTGTGTATCACAGAGGGGGTCCTTGGAGCTCTGTAGCCATCCAGGGAGCTGGAGCTCCTGAAGATCGTGAAAGTTCCCAACCTGCTGGGCAGAGTGCACCCAGACAATTTTGTCTACCTGTGCTTTCTCCTGAGGAGTAAGCTGTATGTAGTCCTTGCCCCTTTAGCAGCCCTCTTGGGGTTAGGAAGTCTCTCAGACTGCCCACCTTTCTTTTGTCCCAGAGCAGCTGTATATGGATCCCTGCTTTCTACAAGCAGCTGGAATCTCAGTCTCTCCAGGTATTCTGCCTGTCTTAGCTTTCCAACCCCCTAATCATGAGAGTACCATGAAAACACCATGATATGTAGGTTTGTGCTCCCAGATCAGATCTCCGGTGTTAGGTATTCAGCAGTCCCAGACCTCCACTCCCTCCCTGCTTTGTTTCTCTTCCTCCTGCTGGTGAGCTGGGGTGGGGGAAGGGCTTGCATCCCACTGGGCCATGGCTTTGGTATGTTACCCTGTTCCATGAGGTTTTTTATTTTTCTCCAGGTTTATGCAGTTTGGCGCAGTCCTTTTTCCTGTTGGTCTTTCAGGATTAGTTGTATTAATTATATTTTCCTATTATATGCAGTTTTAGGAGGAAGCCTCTATCTCACCTCTCATGCCACCATCTTTAATCCTCCCCCTGGACCACCTCATTTAAACCACATAACTGTTAGGTGAGATAATATATCAATACATAGGTAACTGAAACTCAGAGGTCTTTCACTCCATGTCCAAGGTCACACAACTTATTGAATAAGTGACTCTCATAGAAGATTCCACAGTCAGTCCTGTCCAACTATACAGGGCATGTTTATAGCACCCCACCATGCTAACCCCTTCAGAATGCTGATTGCTTCAAGGAATCACCAGCTTCAGAGTTCCTCACAGACTTCTGAAGTGACTGAGAATAATCAGTTATATTTAGGTCATCTGAAAAAGGTTATCTTAAAGCAATTGTAGAACTTCCTATAACTCGGGCTAGAAGTTCCAAATGAATTCCTTATAAGAGCATCTAACTTTGTCCTCTGATCCGAGTCTAAATCTCCAGCTTCCCAAAGAGCTACTGTCCCCACCCTCCTGGCCTCCAGGCATTCCGTACTTTGGCCATGTCATGTAACTCAGTGGTCTCCACACAGCCTAGTTCTCTTTGCAGAGAATCCTTTCAGCCACTTTTAAGACCTCAATAGCAGGAATTGGGGACTTTTTTTTTCAGATTGCTCCCATAGCATTCTGGGCCTCTCTTTATTATTGTGTAGATCACATTTATTTTAATTATAGGGACACATTAAACTATAATTTCACTATACCTCATCTCTGTTTGTCATTCTAGGGTCCAGGATAGTATTAGCATGTGACTTAATTCTGTTCATTCCATAAACAGACTGTAACCTCTTTGTGTTCCCCATCACCCTTCTTCTTCTTTTATATTCATGCAAAATGACACTGAAAGTTAAACAACTTATTATTGTAGTTTGAATGGTATTTTCCAAGCAGTACATAGGGGGATTTTTCTCATCGTCTCTTGTGGTCACACCTGGAATTGCCGGGTCATGTCTCCCTAAGCACAGGAAAGTGTGGTCACATGAGCACTCTCTGTCATACCATCCCATCACACACCAGTGCAAAGACCGAACACACGATTTATTCATTCATTCAACTGTATTTATCATTTAATTTCTAAGGCATTTCAATCATACAAGACTTTGAAAGACTTCTTTTCCTTAAGTGAAAATTTGGTATTCTCAATTCTCATGGCTATGATTAGTAGCTCTGATTTCTGTTATTTCTAAGATACAGCTCATCTACAACTGTTAAGGAGACTTCCCAATCCTGACAAGATGTTAAAATAGCACAGGCTTTCTTTCCTTTCCCCAATCCAATCCTGAATATGTCAAAAGCTTAAGAAGGAGCAATCTGACAACATAATGCCATAACTTTGGGAAACTCCTCGAAAGAGAGAAGGTGAATGAATTTTGATGTAGGAGAATAGTGAGTCAGAGAACATGTGGGTTATGTGCAATAAGGGAATGGGCTGGGGAAAAAAATCTTTCCATTTTGCTCTTCTCTTACTACAACATTGCCCTGATGGGACCATTGCTTATTCCATCTTCATTGCAAAGCAAAAACCGAGCAGTTTCATATCCCATCTGCTCAGATTGGAAGGCAGCATGGTAGTGCATCTAGAGGTAAATGAATTGGGGACCTAATGACTGTAGGAGAATTGGATAGATCATTTTTCCACCCTTCCTTCCTTGTTTCATGAACTTGGTTATTACAATCAACGAACAGATCTCTTAAGAGTAGTACTGAGGGTGGTGAAACAGACTGTTTTACTGAGGGGAAAGATTAACTGGTTGTGAGGGCTGTGACCGGGCAGTGGTTCAGCCTAAATTTAATAACAGTGTTCACCATTCTGAGGCAGATCCAAGTATCCCCATGAAATGTTTCTGAGAAGGCATAAGTCATGGTTTAGGGTTTTAGTTTCTCTCATTGAGCACCCTATTAACCAAGGTAGGTGAGGCTTCCAGAGAAATATAAGTTCTTAGTAAAGATAAGAAATTATATGTGTCACCTGTTATAAAAAAGGCAATACTTTGAATACTCTATACTGGAGAATGAGTGAATATATTAGACAGAAAACTAATTTAAACCAAGCACAATAAATATTCTCAAAGAGATAAGAAAGTTATGACAATTTGAAATAAGGACAAGAAGTTTAAAAAAGAACTATTTGAATAATTGCCAAAACTTGGAGGCAACCAAGATATCATTCAGTAGTTGAGTAGATAAATAAAATGTGATTCATCCAGACAATGGAATATTATTTGGAGCCAAAAAGAAATGAGCTCTCAAGCCATGAAAACACATGGAGGAGCTTTAAATGCCTGTTACTAAGTGACTGAAGCCCATCTGAAAAAGCTACCTAATATACGATGCTAGCATTTGACACTCAGGAAAAGACAAACTACAGAGTAAAAATACCAGTGGGTGCCAGGGGTTAGGGTTATGGGGAAAATACAAAATGAAAAAATGAAAACTTAATAAAAATAAGATCAGAATAGAACAAGAATCAGATCAGACACCAGATTTCTCTGAGTTGTAGATGTTTTTACAACATTTAATATAAGCAAATAATAAATAATATTTCAACATGTTTAAGAAAAATAAGAAATTGAAGTTTAATAAAAATTATTAAAAATCTATTTTTTAAATGCAGTCATGAAATAAAGGGCTTCTCAAGCACATGTAAATTCAGAGTGTTTCTTACAGAAAGATCCTCTTTGAGGACACTTTAGAGAAAGTAGTCTGAGAAAAACGAAGAAATAAATCCAGGAAGATACCACAAGAAAAGGCACAAAAACAATCAGCAAAATTAGTAAAATTTAATATTGACTGCAATAATTCAGAACTAAAATTCTAAGTGAAGGGAATTGAAGGATGTAATATACTAAATATTTGTCTTCTTTAGGAAAAAGATAGGAATATACATACATTTAAGAAATTGGGAAATAAAATAATTATAACTAAACATTTAAATATATTTGGAGTAACTATGAGAAGTATTAAACTATTTATAATAAAACCTCAGGAAAAATAAAGAAATTAAATAGTCCCAATAGAAGGCAAGAAAGAAGAAAATAAAATATAAAGTAAGTGGTAAATAGAAAATACTGTATAAGAATGCAACAATAATTAATATGAAGTCTACTGTAGTATATGTAAGTGAATCAAAATAACCAGTTGTAATGTTGGTAATTACATTACAATATTGGATTATAATATTTTCACTACTAAAGTTACACTTAAAACACAGGATATTAAGATTGAAAATAAAGAAACAAAATAAATATAAGTAGGCAAAAAAAACAGGAAAGCCAGAAAGCACTTTTAATATCAGGGAAAAAAAATTTAAGGTGAAAAAGATGCCAAAAGTCAAATAGGAACTATATATAAGTAAAAATAATAGCTTAAGTGGTTATAACTATCAGGGGCTATATATCCATCAAACAATTTAGCTTTAAAAAAAATCAACAGCTAAGAGGATTATAAAGAGAAGTAAAAAGTTCAATAATTTTTCTTGGAGATGTTAATAAAATCACTTCAGATTTAAATGATCGGTGAATGAGTAATGATATAAAAAATTTGAGTGGTATGACTAGTAGGCTCATTAAGAAAGTGAGAGAAAAAAATTATACACAAAAAATGGCAAATACATATTCTTTTAGGTATACCCAAATGAAGGTATGAACCGCAAATGAAGCTTCAACAAATTCTAATGCTCAGCTTCATAAACACTATGTTCTCCAAACACAACATGTTAAAAATGTACTAAAACTAAAAAACAATAACTAAAGTTTGGAGAATTTCAGTTTAAAACAAATGTTGAATCCCATACCCACTAGATTAGCAGTAAAGGTTGTTCTGCTGTGGTATGTGTGTGGCTGTGTGTGCATGTATGTGAGTGTGTGCACACAGGTGCACATGTGTGTCTTTTTAAGATCTAAACCCACAAGAAAAAAAAGAATGGAAAGAAGGCAACAGTAAATCAGAACAACAAAGCATATAAATTGTGGACAGGCACCTCTGAAAGTTGATGTAAGTGTTGTGTTCTGTTTAAAAGCAGGTAGATTCATCAAGATTGTTTGTCAATCTGTGCCATAAAGTGACCACCTCCCTCAACCAAGAAGGAGAAGAGAGAAAATGGACTTAGGGACATTAACATCGAGGGCTTGTATGCCACACTAAAAACACAATGACTAATTCAAAATCTATGTTAAACTTGAAATTTTCAAACTTCCACCCACATCTCAAAATCAGCAGCCAGGATTATATACTCCAGGCAGAATGTTAAAAGAGTCTTCTCGATAAAATTGACTAACCCAAGGGGAAATCACTGCTGGCACCTGATTGTAGGTTCTGCAATGAAGTACTACAGAAAAATCAATCTACATAAAGTCCACAACCGAGAAGCATCATCCATTTTTCTACCAATTCTTTCAGTGGCCATTTCAAAATCCACCAGTATATTAATGACTGACAGATATTTTAATATTTCTATAGTGAAGAATAGAGGTTTAAAAAAATATTAATATAAAATAGCAACCTAAGACCAAGAAGGTAGGAGAATGCTTCACTAAACTGTCAAACTGTTTGAGATAATATTTTGCTTTCATAAAGCAAGAGGATGCTGTGCTAAAAATATAATACAACACAGAAACAAAACAAGAAGGGCCCAAAGAAATCAAAAACACTATTGAAGAAATTAAAAGCTTGATAAAAGAGTTGAAAGATAAAACTGAGGCTATCACTCCACCAGAAACAAAAATAAATCAAAACAAACAAACAAAAACAAAACACAGCAAAAGACAAAGAATAGCTTACAGGTGAGATTCAAAATACTGATTTCCTATCAGCACAAAACAGCTGAAGCCCTGGTTGGTTAGCTGCCTGTTAGCAGAGGACAGACATAGCAGAGTAGGGCCTGATGACAAGGCCAGCATGAAAAAGTCTGGAAAAAATTGATTTGGATAAATATATATGAATATACAATAATCAGCAAAAAGAATAAAAATGTTTAACTAGCTAGAAGGAGAGGCACCAGAGGAACGATAATTGTCTCATTTTCTGTATTATGTGGTGGTACTGAAACAGATGTAGTAGTGCCTAAGCAATGAGGTCATACATTCATCTTCTAGCAGATGGAAATATTGCCTGCTGGTGGTTCACAGCTGATCATTGTTTGGGGAATTTCTCTCAACTGTGGGGAACTGCCCTGCCCAGGATTATGCCCTGGCAAAGTGACCAGTACCCAGTAGCTGATAAATGCCTGGTGTGGAAATACAGCAGCCTGACACACTTCCTTCCATTTAGGACAACTGTGAACTGCCATTTCAGTGCCAGAACTCTCACAGATTCACTGAGGCATCAACTATAAGTGACTTGAGTGTCAACTTCTCCTCTGTCCAGTCTTGCCTTACTCATTTCCTTACAGATATATTTCTCAAAAGTTCTCCCCCAAAAAAGTACCATGTGTAGCTTTCTGTGTCAGAAACTCTTTCTTGAGAACCTAATGTAAGACAATGTCAAACAAGTATATGGGAGAACATTCAATATTGTTATTAATCAGAAAATGCAAATTAAAAACCATTAGTTATTGGTGTATAATCATCAATGGACCAAAGTTAAATAGAAAATAGCACAAGTTCAGGTGAAGACAATCTCTGCTTTTTAATTAAGTTATTTAGACTATTTACATTTGATGTAATATCAGTATGGTTAGGTTTTGATCTATCATCTTGTGTTTGTTTCTATTGTCCCAAGTTTTTCTTTTTTCTCTTACACTTTGAGTGGATATTTTTGTCATATATGATTTTGTAATATGATGCACTGACCTTTGGAAAATATCCATTCACTGAACTATGCAGAACTTCCAAATGTTGATACAAATCATTGTACAATATTGAAACAATTACATTTATGAAAATCACCACCAATCTCATCAGGAAAGTCTTTAAGTAATGGGAAACTGTCAAGTTTACAATGGTGGATACAAGTCTTTTAAAATCTCATGTTCACTTGAAAGTTTAAATTTTATCTTTGGCAACAAATACTGTCAATTGTTCTACTTGAGGTGACAAATTCACTTTGTTCAATTTCAAGAAAATGTTTTCTAAATACTCAGGCCTAAATCAACATAATTTGTGAGTCATTCTTGTAAGTAAAAATGGTGTTTCATGAAAAAGTGACCAGTTGCATTGAAACAATTACCTGTGCTTCCTCTGGCAATCACCATTATACATCAGTGTGCAGAAGTATTTTCCGCATACTTCCCATTTTGTTATACAGAATATTAAGAAGATATGTACTCAATGATTGAAATTCAATATAACTAATAATTTGTATTCCTTCAAGGACACTTTAAAGCGAAATTGTATTTTTTTAAAAAAACTATAGCTAATGGCAATAAAAAGTATGACTATTAGCATGGTTTATTGCCATGATCTTGATTTGTGCCAATGTGCCAGCAGTTTGCCTACCATTGCTTCTGCACCAGAAATACAAATTTCAATCCAGTGATGAAAAAGGCAAATAACACTGTACTGTTGTGGTTCCCAAGCTGCACCAATCCCCTACGATGCCATAGCAAAGTTACAAAGGTGGTACCAGATATTTTAAAATCTGAAGGGAAACTCAGCAATACTCAACATCTGTTGGCTATTGTACCAAGTGCTACACTGAGGAAGTTCGGTTTCATTGTAGATTCCATTTTATTCCTTTTTATGATAATATATATTTGGAAGTTGATTTTTTTTAGTGCTTGCTGTGATTAAAACTGAGGATAAAATGTAAATGAGAATAATCGTATTCCATCTGATTTTAAGGCTTGAAAAGAAGTGCTCAACAAGCACACATATCCTATGGGGAAGTATCTGTGGCTATTTAATAATAAAATGAAATTATACCGTTTAGTTGCATTATTTTTTCAAACGGTTACTAAGATTTTAGGACATAAAAACTTATTGAGTTCTTTAAACCTAACTTTTTAAAAAACAGACTGCCAAATATTCCTTTTGGCCTAGAAATGCTGTGGAAAAATTATTGAGACACCAAGGGAGACCTTTTGGTAACCTCTGTATTATTATTATCATGAAAAGAGTTTTGAATATGTAAACCCACCAAAAGGGTCTCAGGAACTCTCAGGAGTCTATAGACTATACTTTAAGAACCAATGATAAGCTCAATTTTCTGCTTTCAAGTATCAGAAGAAAATTTTAAAAGATATATAAATTACTTGTCATCAAAAAATGGGCAATATCTCTATAAGAGCTTATTCTGTTGTATGTCTGTCTGCTTGCCCAGGGTCTGGCACAGGCTTCTGGCCTTAAATGCATTTATTCATTGAACTGACATGAATTGAGGACATACCTCATACCAAGCCCCCTAATTTGTCATTTGGAAATGATTATACATATAAGACTTTCCTCTTCCTTCAAGTAGCAGATAATCTTGGGGAAGAAATTGGCAAAAATATAGTTAACAACAATATTTTTAAAATGCTATCATACAGGTGAACAGATTGCTTTGAGTACATATAGACGGGTTTCCTGATTTAATTGGATGATGGATCGTGGAAGATCCTCCCAAGAGATGACATATATGCTGACTATGCCTCAAAGAACAAATCAAGAAGAGAAAGAGAGAGAGAGATTTAGAGAAAGAGAGAGAATGAGAAGGATTGTCCTGGGTATGAGTCAAGGGATGGTAATAAATGAAGCTACAGAAGAAGGCAGAGATGTACCACTGCCAATCTGGGAAGTTAGGACTTTATTATTAATGGGATAATGAGAAGTCACTGGAATATTTCAAGGAAAGAACTGACAGATTTGTTGTAAAAATGTTCCTCTGATAGCAATTAAAGAATGAATTAGAAGAGGACAAGCTTAAAGGAAGATAGGAGCTGTTTGCAAAATTAAGGTGAGAAATGATGAGTGCCTGAATTGAAATTGTGGGGGCAATGAAGATGTCAGGTTAGAGAGATGAAGGAGGCTGCACTGGGTTAATGGCAGGCTGGTGAGTGGAAGGTGGTGTAAGTGTGGGGAATGAATGACAAGCAAGGGTCATTTCACTTTTTTATTTATTTTTTTTTAAGAGGAAGGAAGGGACCATTTGCATGGGCAAGATACGTAAGTTCATTTTTGGTCATCTTGAAATGTCTACTGGGTATCTAGCAGACAGACAGGACAGACAGGAGTAGAGCAAACATTGTTTTGGCCACCATATATATAGAAGCATGACCAGGTTGTATGCTATTCAGTCCATCAAGGAATGCTTGCTTAAGGAAGGTATATGGCATGCCTCCCAAACACCGAGGAGAGGACAGGAAGAGAACAGATGATGGCTCTATTTTTTAGTAAACCAGATTTAACATTGATAGAAATAACGTCCATGGGACTTTACCATAGCACCTAAAACTTCTGCCTGATTTTTAGCACAATTCCTACGAAAAGAGCATGGTCATATGGCTGTTTATTTTTGTAATAAAATTGTACTCACTTCTTAGTTTGTAATAGGAAATAGGCAACAGAGGCAGAAGGCAGGTTATTATACGTGGACTCAGGCAAGGAAGCACTAGCAACTGAGGGGCAGCCACTTCGTCATGCACCCTTAGGTAGAACCCACACTGACCATTATGACTCAAAGTTATCCAATCACATTTGTCTCTGTAAACAGACTGGGCCTCTCTGGTTTGAACTGATCCTTGAGCCAACGATCCAGGTCATTTGCAGAGATTTGGCAATAGGAGCCTCAGCTGTCAACAGACAGAAGCAATGAGTTGACACAAACACATCCAGTGAGGTGAAGTTTAGGCAAGGTCCATTATCCAAATCCTACATCAAGACTTCTGACATTCTTGACAATGCTTTTGACAGAATCTGGCTCTCTCAAGGATACATTTCCCAAAAGACTGAAACATCTTAGTTTTGGACTCTATTGATTAGAAACTCAGAAGGGAGAAAGACTGAAGTTTACTTTTGTTAATATCTCAAAGAAAATACTTTGCTAAAAAGAGTCATGTAGTAAAAAGACCATTATTGGACTTACCATCAAAAGATGGGTTCTGGTGCATGTTCTGTCATCTGCTACTGCAACAGGACACTTTGATGAGCTATTATATTTTACTTACTTTATTGTTTCCCTTGTCTTCATTTCCAAGATGATATCTAGACTCTTATTTCCTTGCCTCTAGGGTTTTTTCAGAATAAGGAGCAGGAGTTACACAAAGTCAACGGTACCTCCCTTCATTTGTAAAAGTTCAAACTGATTGAAGAGAGATCAGACACAAATTCTAGAAGCTTAAGTTTTGCTTTAATTTTTCTGCCTTTCTTCTTACCTAGCATTTCCCAATAAACCAATGCTGAGCATAGAGACAACACACAACGACTGATGTACATCAGAAAACATGAGAAACATCTTAAGAACACAGTGAGAAACCCAGCAGGCAGAAATCGAACATCTTTATCTAAAAGAAACAAAACAAAATATCAGATTCAGTAGATAATAATGATGTAGCATCAAGACTGACCATTAAGTTGAAGATTTCTTAGCATCAAAGAATGTTGGAAGTTACCTCTACCATCCCCACAATTAGTCCTTGATAGCCATGAATCTGATGACTAGGCACTGGAGCACTGACCATGGACTGCCACATCAGCAGCTTCTTGGAAGGTATGAAGCTAGGGCCTGGACACCAGAACCCTGCTGCAGGAGACACCCACATCTCCATGACTGTGATTGCTAGCAGAAATCAATCAAAGCAGCAAGAAGGTGCCATTGCCTTCCCTTCCACGTGCCAAATTTTATGTCACCGCAACTCACTGGTGGAACCATCTGCAGCTAACATCCTAGGTGCCAGTGAGTATGGGCAATGTTACTTCTAGTTTTGTAGCTTCTAAAGTATAGGAAGACTGATTACAAAGGGGTGGAAATGGATACTAACAACCACCATAATACTCAGCTGTCACCTAAATGTCTACCACAGACAACATTATAAATCTAAACTCACTATCTTTCTTTTCAAATACTGCTTTTACTCCTGTGTTCTATCTTATTCAGAGGCACTAATTATAACTAGTTTTCAAGTCAACAACCTGAAAGTCATTTTTGCCTTCTCCTCTTTCTCTTTCATGTCACCTAGTATGACATAAAATCTTCCTAAGTCTTCTCACTTGTACCCCTTCTGTTTATTCTCATGGTCAGTCTTTGATTTCATGTTCTCATTTTTCTTCCAGACTATTCCAGTAATCTCTTTAATTTTAATGTGCTTCCCACTCTCATGGATCATTCATTCTGTAGTCAAGAGAAATCTCTGAATGCAAATGTGATCATAAACATCTCCCTATTCAAAACCTTACAATGGTTCCATGTCCAAATTTCTAGCAAGACAAGTTTCCCTTCCTCAACTGGAGACTGCTCTCTTTTCCTGATTTATTCCTGATACTCACTCTTCCTCATACTTTGTACTCAGTCTTTCTGCATTAATTTGTGCTCCTTGAAAATGCCTTCCATCAATTCAACCATCTACTAATGTAGTCAGGGATATGAAGAATAATAGTGCTGCGTAATTGTCCATTGATAAGGCATTTACAGTTCTAGATTAAACAGGTGGCTACAATACCATATGAAAAATAATTTCCCTATGCAGGACAGTTGGATTGGGTAAACACAGAAATTTTCCACACATTGTAACACTTGAGTTGAGTCTTGAGGTATAACTAGCATTAACTAGATAAAGCCACAGGAAGGAGAAAAAAGCACTTCCATATAAAGAAGCACAACACATGTAGTGAGACCAGAGACATTCAGTGAGGTTCAGAGTGCTGAGTGAGTGAACGATTGTATTAGTCAGGGTTCTCCAAACAAACAGAACAAATACATAAAGATATTTAGTGGGAAGAAATGGCTCACATCCAAAATCTGTAGGGTGGGCTGGCTGACTAAAGACCCAAAGAAAAACTGATGCTTCAGTTTAAGTCCCAGGGCTGTTGACCCAAAGAAGAATCAATGTTGCATCTCAAATACAAAGGCTTTCAATCTGGAGACCCAGGGAAAAGCTGAGCTGATGTTGTCATTGAAGTTTAAATGCAGTCAGTTGGCAGAATTCCTTCTTAACTGGAGGAGATCAGTCTTACAATCTATTCAGGCCTTCAACTGATTGGATAAGGCCCACCTACATTATGGAGGGCAATCTGCTTTACTCAAAATCAGCCAATTTAAATATAAATCTTACTTAGTGAAGTACACCAGATACAGAAGAACAAATAATACATAATACTACTTATATGGGGAATCTAAAATATCAAACTCATGGGGGCACAGAATAGAATGGTGGTTGCCACAGGCTAGCAGGGGGGAAAATGGAGAGTTATTAGTCAAAGAATATTAAGTTTCAGTTATACAATACGAATAAGTCCCAGAAATATATTGTACAGCATGGTGCCTATAGTTAATGATTCTGTATTATATACATAAAATTTTGCTGAGCATAGATCTTATGTGAAGGATTCTTAACACACACAAATGAAAAGGAAACTTTTGGAGGTGACGGCTATGTTTACAGCATAGATTGTGTTGATAGTTTCATGGAGGTATACTCATCTACAAACTCATCAGGTCCCATACATTCAATATGTACAGCTCTTTGTATGTCATTCATACCTCAGTAAAGTGTTTTCTTTTTAAATGTACATCTCATTCAAAAACGTCCATCATGGAAATAAGAACGATGGTTGACAAATATATCGGTACTTTGGCTCATCCAAGTTGACACACAAAATTAATCATCACAGGGATGGAGCTGAACTCAAGGTGTGAAAGCCCAGTTCATGAAGGCCATGCTCAGGAATTTGGACTTCAGTTTGGAGATCAGATGGAATCATCAAAGAGTTATAAACAGGCAGTCCCTTGAACAGATCCATGTTTGAGAAAAACATCTTGCTTAAGAAAGACAGAGATTAAGCAGGGAGGCTATGGAGAAGAAAAAGGAATTGGAAACTGGTGAATTAGACATAGGAAACTCTTGCAGCAATATAAGTAAGGAATCAGGTTATTGACATAACTCTGTTGTATCAGCCTCTAATGTATTTTCACCCAGTGTCCACTTAGAACAATCCCATTTGTCCATTTGTCTATCAAAACCTACTTGTAGTAAGCAGAACTCCAAGATGATACCAAAGAATCATACCCTTATATTATCCTCTATCCTTGAGTTCTGGTGGGACCTGTGAATATGATGGAATGTTATTCCAGTGATTAGATTGTTATATGGATAAGATGTTCTCGTTATATAGATAAGATGCTCTCTGTTAATGGAAAATTAATGGATGGGGAGATATTCCTGAGTGAGCCTCATCTAATCAGGTGAGCCCTTTAATAAAGCTGTAAAATGCCAAGGATGGAAGGAGTAGCAGATACTCTACAGTTGGCCTTGAAGAAGCAAACTATCATGCTGTGGAGAAGGCCATGTGGCCAGGTGCTTCTAGTAACTGAGCGTCTGTTTTCTGACCACAAGGAATTGAATTCTGCTAACAAAGCCTCAGACAATATTTCAGCCCTGGCCAACACCTAGACTTTAGCCTTGTGAAATCCTGAACAGAGGATCCAATTGGGCCATGCCTAGACTTCTGACCTACAGAACTATGAGATAATAAATGGCTGTTATTTTAAACAACTAAGTTTGGGGCAATTTGTTACGCAACATCATATAATTAATAAAACAGTTTAAAATGTTTCTCTTCTGAGAGGGTTCCATTAATTTAAGCTTTCCCCCACAAGCCATTAATTAATCTTCCTTCCATACTACCACTATCTATTATGCATATTTATAGTTCTGCATTTGTTTTGTATTATAATGTATTTGTTTGTATTTATTTTCCACTAGACTCCACTTAAGGGGCAAAGAAGATCCCCTCTATCCTGGAACCATAGCACAACAAGTGAAAGACAGTAGATGCTCAATATATTAGGTAACTGAGTTGATAATAAATTCAATAAATATTCCTTAAATAAAACTTAGACAATGAAATCAAATCAAATGGTGGCTTTCTTTGGTATTTTTGACAGCTCTATCCAGCACTACCGTTATGATCTGCATGAGGAAACACAATACCAACTATAATAGACTTCTAGAAACTTCTGGAAGTTTTTGTTAAACAATAACAACAACAAAATGACAAAAAACCTTCAGGAATGATCTAACTGGAATCTCTCACACAGGCAGATTGAATCAGTCACCTCTAAAAATCTTCTTATTGCCACAAGGCATAATTTCCCAAGAATATGAACGAGATAACAGAAATATCTTCTTAAGCTAGGAATGCAAGCTTCCTCACATTTGGTAGCAGTTTATAGAGACGTTTCCCCTTTTGAATGAGATGAGATAGGTGGTGATAGGAATAGTGTCTGAGCAGAGTCAGGAAGAATGTGAGTAGTTGGATTTAATCCTAACAACAGATAGCTTGCATCCAACATTTGGACTACAAAATGAAAGGTGTAAGCACTGACTGCCAAAAGCCATCATCTGGGGTCTGGAACTTTTTCAAGCTCCTTCAGATATCATTTGAAACTATTTTAGCTCTACAAAGGCAGGTCAAGATGGATACATTTACTATACCGATTCTCCAGTCAAATGAGGGCAAAAAGTTGGAAGTGTCATCCCATTAAAGCACGCTAATGTTAATAGCGGTACTAATAATAACAATAGTTTTTGGTACTGAAGGAAAAGAAGAATTAGGTCATTTGAATCAAATGCAAAAAATAACTATTCCGCTTTTATAATGCCCTCACTGCATGATCCTATCAGTTGGAGCACAAATATGAACTGAAAAAAAAACATAATATATTAGATTCAGTGGCTACATAGTTGAGTAAATGAATGTAGGTACATGTACACATTAAATTAGTCTGGTGTTTGAATTTTTCTAGAAGTTCTAGGAGAGCAGCGCTATGCGCTATGTTTTATGTGCGTCACCGTGTATCCCCAGTGCCTCGTGCCACGCTTTGCAAAATAGCGGACACTCAATAAATATCTGATTGACTGACTGACTTTCTGGGGAAACAGATCCTAAAGCTGAAAATAAGAGCAAACTCCTAACCAAATGAAATCACTAAAATCGACAGCTGGCAAACCTCTCTCCCTCCCCTTTTCAAGAGATTAATTGCAGTACTTAACATTTGTAAAGCGTTTCTGACACATCAGAACGGCCAGAGGGGAATTTGTACTGAAAATCTAATCCATTATTATTAACAAATTGCACTGTGGTCCCAACAATCCCCTAGGGATTCGGAGATGGGCAAGAAAGGGAAACTCACTTTCATTGTTTTTCTCAATGTCTTAATTTGGGAAAACTCAGAGGTTTTTTTTCAGTGGTTCATTCTGAGGTCTGGGCAAAGGTTCAAGCCCATTCCTGAGTTATCTAAACTGATTCATCCTCCCCCGTCCAAAGCCAACAATTTCGAAGGTTTGCAGCAGTGCTCTGCCCTAACTACTTAGTGCTGAGAGGTTTTTAATCTTTTTCTTGTTGGTCTCCTTATCTTCTGGTGCTTCTCTGTCTCATCCCCTTTTTCAGAGGCTCCCAGCGTAATCAGCATCTCCTGCAGCTGATGACAGACACAAGAAGCAGATGAACTAAAAGGTTAATGGAAGGGGAATGGTAAGTCCAGCCTGATACAAAGAAAGAAAAGGCAACTGTAAGTTTAGCTGGGTTGCACGCAAGCAGAGATAGCTAGAAAAGCCTTCAAAGAACTCAGAAACGGGGCCAGGAAAAGGCTCTCTACAGGTTAACTGGTCATTCCCTCAGCCCAAAGAAAATTTATTGTCTCAGCAAAGTAAATACAAAAAAGTCATATTAAAATTTCCAAAAGAGATCTTGGGTCTTTCTCTTCTTTTTACTGTATTCTAGTAGTTTCTCAGATACTTGCATTAGAAAATATTTCCAAGAAGCTATGATCATTTGTTAGTGTAAGGTTTCCTGCCTAGCATCCATTCTCTCTCATTCTGACAAGAGTACACATATTTGATTTTGGAGAATAATTTATCTGCCATTGAATGCTGTCTTGGTGAGACTGTCAATCAGGATATTCAGTGTTGAGCATAAAGAATGGAGTGAAACGAGGATAAGAAATAATCAGAGCCACCTCAACCCTGTGGTGGTGCCCAGTGAAGACTAGTGGTAATTTTTGCCTTGTACAAAGAATTTCAGTGTTGCCTAGGTTTCTGTCTTTTTCAGCTTGTTTTTGTGTTTTTTCTCTCTGGGTATGTGCCCTACTCCTGATCCTTCTAGCAAATTCTCTTTTGCTTAAGTTAAAAGGACTTAGTCCCTGTTGCTTGCCACTGAAGACCCCTGACAGGTAGACAGATAGCTTATTCTAGTTATATGATAGTCTTGTGGGGAAATAAGTTATCATGACTAGTAACATGGGAATATGATAGCTCCAGGCAGTAGTGTGGAGCAGACAAGAGTTCTAAAATTAAAGAATAGCATGGCAGCTTAAACTCTGCTTACTTGCACAAGTTTTACTACTTTGCATCATTCTTTCATTTCAACTTTGAAATGGTTACATGTCAAAACTTTCAAAGTGACATGATTACAGCAGTTGAAACCCCCCCCACCCCACAAATATATTACTTGTGGTTATAGCTGGATTTTAGACTCTAATTTATAGAATCTAGAAAATGAGTTCTATATAGATTCATATTAATTGTAATTCCAGTACTAAGTCTGGACTCTTTCCATCAGGGATAATAGGCTCACTTCTAAAAGAACAAGGAGTTCACAAATTTTCATGGAGATACAAATTCTAGTTGCAATGGACATGAATTTTTATGTCTAAATCTCTGACTACTCAGTGTTTGTTATCCCCCAGAGTCAGTGCCTGAAACAATTGTGCAACTTCTTAGATCCTTGGAAAATAGTACTTAAAAAATGGGGGTAAACATCAAGGATAGCTGATGCTGTGAGAGAGATCTTGGTGGCCTGTGATCACCTACAAAGGCTTTGTGGTAAAGGTGGGACTTGATTTCCACTTCAAATGATCATAGCATTTTAAGTGAAATAAGTGGGAAGGCCCTGCGGGTACAGTGAAGGAGGTTGTGGGGAGTGAAAGTATTTAGGTAGGAAAATACAAGGAACCTCTGGAGGATGGTGTATATAAGACAGTGAGGTAAGACAGGGCCAATGTAGAGGAGATTTTAGGGGAAAGACAGAAAAGTATGTTCCTATTGGACAGTGGTGGGCCTTGGAGGCTCAGGTTAATGAGCTTGGATTTTATCAGCTAGGCTTTTTGAGTATAGAAATACAGTGGTGAAATAATTCTTAGAAAAGTCAATCTGGTGTGAGCTATAGGAGAGAAAAACTTAAAGAAACTAAGTGGAGATAGTTGAGAATTGCTATATAGGGTACCAGTTTTGAGGAACATATGACCCCAAGATATAATTTTAGTTGTCATTTGCTTTATTACCAAATTCCTGACATCCATTGGCTTTCTAATGGTCTTCCCATTTCATCTTAAAGGGTGGCGACATTCTCTTTAACTTAGGATCCTAATGGGTTAGGATCCAAATAAACAAATTTTTACTATTATTGTTTGGCACGTATTGAAGTCACAGACAGACCCCAGTGCTATAGTTTCACCTTTTACTACTCTGCATTGCTATCTTCTTTCAACTTTTGGGAGCATATTTCATGACATTATGAAATAAGTTTGAGTGCTATCTTAGCTTTTCTTGGCCAGATATCAGACATTTAGGCCAAATATCCCTACCAGTCAAGAGGAAAATTAGTTTTGTGTTGCATGTGACCCTCGATCAGTCATGCTGACTAGAGTACTAACCTCAGAAATCTAGGGTGTGTCTGCCTTCAGTGGGAAAGATCATGACTGATTGGAAGCAGTGATGGCCATAAGGGAAGAGATGGGGAGAATTAGGGACTTAACCAGAAGGGTTGAATTTACACTAAGTAAAGTGAAGCATGATTTTCTTCACAATGTGAATACTAGATCACCAGAAAGCCCTAGTGTTCTCAAGTATCTATTCATACATTCCTAAGGGAACTTAAAATTGGATTAATTCATCTAAAGCGTAAAAGACTTACATCTTTCTCAGCTATGTGCATGGGGTGGGAGATAATATCTTTGGGTGTGAGGTGGAAGAGGGAATCTTTATCCTGGGGATTAAAATGGAGTTGGAATTTCTTTGCCAAAAAGTGGAGGCATTATTTGACAGGGAATTTCTTTAATGTAAAAATTAATTTATGTTAACATTTACAAAATTATAATGAATAAATCTCATGTAGTTATTAAAATAATTAAATGAGATACAATTGAGACTCTCCATGAAAATCAGAACATCTGCTAACAAATAACGAAGACCAACAAGTTTTGCTTGACAAATATAAGAGATCATGATTATTGATTTGATTTGATTTTCTAAGGCATATAATAATTTTTCTGCTCATTATTTGTTATTTTAATAGATAATAACCATAGAATTCTGAGACCAGCAAGTCTTATAGTTAGATGAAACTTCATGTAGCCATATGTAAGTACTCAATGGTACAAATGTGTTTAACTTTATTGGAAACCAGTATAGTAAATCTTTTGGAAACAGACTGAGTGGAAGTGGAGATTCCTACTATGAAAAATACAAATTGTTACAGAGAGGACATTTTCTTTTCTGAAGGTTAAATTACGTAAAAAACGATTATTTGTGAGAAGGGATTCAAGATGGCAGCATAAGAGGTAAGACAGAGAATTCCTCCGAAAACCATATATAGTGTGAAAATATAGGTAATATAACTAGCCCTAAAACAGCAACAGGAAAGAAGGCTGTACCAGACTGCATACAGACCTCACAAACAGAGCAGACCTCATGAAACAGGGTAATGTACAAAAGCCTTGATCCGGCAGGACCCAAGCCCTTCACCCACCTCAGCTCACCAGTGGAAGGAAGAGAAATGGAGTGGGGAGACGGTGGAAGCCTAAGACTGCTGAACACTCAGCCCTGGAGGTCAGCTTTGGAGCACAAACCTACATTGTGTGGTGCTCTGGAGGTTAATGGGGTTGGGTAGCTGGGACAGGCAGAGTGCCTGAGAGAATGAGATTCTGGCCGTTTGTGGAAGACAGGGATCCTCATCTGCCCACTCTGGGATAAAGGAAAGACAGGCGATCTGACAGGCTTCCTAGCAATGAGAGGGCTGCTGAAGAGGTGGGGTTTGAACAGAGCTTGCTGCACAGGAGAAGGAATAGGTGGACAAGGTTGTCTGGGCACACTCTGCCCAGCAGGTGGGGAACTTTGAGGAGCTTCAGGTGCTCCATCCCCCTGGCTGCCTGCTCAGCTCTGAGGACCCCCACTGTGACACGCAGTCTGCTGCACCTTCCTCCTGGCCTGCGAGCACCTGCTCACAAACCAGCAGTCACAGCACTGGCATCAGGCCAGCCAGAGGGAGGCCCCATCTACAACAGCTAGAGAAGCCAAGCACAGCGGCTTACATCTATGTGCTCGGCCCACTGGCTCTGGTACTGGAGACAGGCACTGCAGCCGGGAAACAGGAAACATCTCTTTCCTCCCCCCAGGCACCAACGATGCTCCCTACAACCCCAACCTCACTCTAGGGGCTAAGCAGCTTCAGAAACTAGAGCTTCTGGATACTAGAGGGCGCCACATAGAATTATGAAATGACAATGGAACCTGGTTGAGACCAAAATCTCACAAACCGCAGAAAAAGGACCAAATGAAACTGAACTCACCAATCTTCCTGAAAGAGAGTTTAAAATAAAAATCATACACATGCTCATGGAGGTACAGAAAAATACTCAAGAACTCAGGGTAGAATTTAAGATGGAGATTCAATCATTAAGATATTCCATATCTGAAATGAAACATACAATGGAAGGATTTAAAAGCAAATTAGATGTAGTAGAAGAGACAGTAATGGAATAGAAATTAGAGAATAGGAATACAAAGAAGCTGAGACACAGAGAGGAAAAAGGATCTCTAAGAATGAAAGAATATCGAGAGAACTGTGTGACCAATCCAAGCAGAACAATATTCGCATAATAAGGGTACCAGAAGAAGAAGAAGAGAGAAAAAGGGACAGAAAGTGTTATTGAGGAGGTAATTGCTGAAAACTTCCCCAATCTGGGGAAGGAAATAGTCTCTCAAGCCATGGAGGTGCACAGATCTCCCAACACAAGGGACCCAAGGAAGACAACATCAAGACATATAATAATTAAAATGGCAAAGATCAAGGATAAACACAGACTTTTAAAAGCAGCCAGAGAGAGAAATAAGATCACATGCAAAGGAAAGCCCATCAGGCTATCATCAGACTTCTCAGCAGAAATTTTACAGGCCACAAGGGAGTGGCATGATACATTTAATGCAATGAAGCAGAAGGGCCTAGAACCAAGAATACTCTGCCCAGAAAGGTTATCATTTAAATTTGAAGGAGGGATTAAACAATTTACAGATAAGCAAAAGCTGACAGAATTTACCTCCAACAAACCACCCCTACAGTGAATTTTGGAGGGACTCCTATAGATGGAAGTATTCCTAAGGCTAAATAGATGTCATTCAAGGGATAGACAAAGAGTACAGAATATGATACCTAACATATAATGAATGAAGGAGGAAGAAAAAGGAGGAATAATAAAAAGAACCTTCACATTGTGTTTGTAATAGCATACGAAGTGAGTTAAATTAGACTGTTAGTAACGGAATTACCCTTGAACCTTTGGTAACCACAAATCGAAAGCCTGCAATGGCAATAAGTACATACCTATCAATAATCACCCTAAATGTAAATGGTCAGAATGCACCAATAAAAAGACATAGAGTTACTGAATGGATAAGAAAACAAGACCCATCTATATGCTACCTACAAGAGACTCATTTCAAACACAAAGACATATACAGACTGAAAGTAAAGGGATGGAAAAAGATATTTCATGCAACTAATAGAGAGAAAAAAGCAGGAGTTGCAGTACTTGTATCAGACAAAATAGACTTCAAAACAAAGAAAGTAACAAGAGACAAAGAAGGACATTACATAATGATAAAGGGGTCAGTCCAACAAAGGGATATAACCATTATAAATACCTATGCACCCAACACAGGACCCACCTACATATGTGAAACAAATACTAACAGAATTAAAAGGGAAAATGGAATGCAATGCATTCATTTTGGGAGACTTCAATACACCACTTGCTCCAAAGGACAGATCAACCAGACAGAAAATAAGTAAAGACACAGAAGTACTGACCAATGTATGAACAGATGGACCTAACAGATATCTACAGAACACTCCATCCAAAAGCAATAGGATACACATTCTTCTCAAGTGCACATGGAATATTTTCAAGAATAGATCATATACTAGACCACAAAAAGAGCTTCAGTAAACTTAAGAAGATTGAAATTGTACCAGCCAGCTTCTCAGATCACAAAGGTTTGAAACTAGAATTAAATTACACAAAGAAAATGAAAAAGCCCTCAAACACATGGAGGCTTAATAACATGCTCCTAAATAATCAATAGATCAATGACCAAATAAAAACAGAGATCAAGCAATATATGGAGACAAATGACAACAATAATTCAACACTGCATAATCTGTAGGATGCAGTGAAGGCCATGCTAAGAGGGTAGTATATTGCAATACAGGCCTACCTCAGGAAAGAAGACCAATCTCATATGAACAATCTAAACTTACAATTACTGAAACTAGAAAAGGAAGAATAAATGAGGCCCAAAGTCAGTAGAAGGAGGGACATAATAAAGAAAAGAGCATAAATAAATAAAATAGAGAAGAATAAAACAGTAGAAAGAATCAATGAAAGCAGGAACCAGTTCCTTGAGAAAATAAACAAAATAGATAAATCCCTAGCCAGACTTATCAAGAGAAAAAGAGAGTCTACACACATAAACAGAATCAGAAATGAGAAAGGAAAAATCACTACAGACACCACAGAAATAAAACGAATGATGAGAGAATACTACAAAAAATTATATGGTAACAAACTGGATAACCTAGAAGAAATGGACAACCTTTTAGAAAAATACAACCACCCAAGGATGACCCAGGAAGAAACAGAAAATATGAATAGACCAATTACCAGCACGGAAATTGAACTGGTAATCAAAAAACTACCTAAGAACAAAACTCTTGGAACAGATGGTTTCACTGCTGAATTTTATCAAACATTTAGTGAAGACCTAATACCCATCCTCATTAAAGTTTTCCAAAAAGTAGAAGAGGAGGGAATACTCCCAAACTCATTCTATGAGGCCAACATCACTCTAATACCAAAACCAGGCAAAGACACCACAAAAAAAGATAATTACAGAACAATATGCCTGATGAACATAGATGCAAAAATACTCAACACAATATTAGCAAACCAAATTAAAAAATACATCAAAAAGATCATCCATCATGATCAAGTGGGATTCATCCCAGGGATGGAAGGATGGTACAACATTCAAAAATCTGTCAACATCATCCACCACATCAACAAAAAGAAGGACATAAACCACATGATCATCTCCATAGATGCTGAAAAAGCATTTGACAAAATTCAACATCCATTCATGATAAAAACTCAACAAAATGGGCATAGAGGGAAAGTACCTCAAAATAATAAAGCCGTATATGACAAACCCACAGCCAACATTATACATAACAGCGAGAGGCTGAAAGATTTTTCTTTAAGATCAGGAACAAGACAAGGATGCCCACTCTCCCCACTTTTTTTATTCAACATACTCTGGAGGTCCTAGCCACAGCAATCAGACAACACAAAGAAATAAAAGGCATCCAGATTGGCAAGGAAGAAGTCAAACTGTCCCTGTTTGCAGATGACATGATATTGTATATAAAAATCCCTAAAGAATCCACTCCAAAACTACTGGATCTAATATCTGAATTCAGCAAAGTTGTAGGATACAAAATTAATACACAGAAATCTGTTGCATTCCTATACATTAATGAGAAACTAACAGAAAGAGAAATCAGGAAAACAGTTCAATTCACAACTGCATTAAAAAGAATAAAATACCAGGAATAAACCTAACCAAGGAAGTGAAAGACCTATACTCTGAAAACTACAAGACACTCATAAGAGAAATTAAAGAAGATACCAATAAATGGATACACATCCCGTGCTCATGGATAGGAAGAATTAATATTGTCAAAATGGCTATCCTGCCTAAAGCAATCTACAGATTCAATGCAATCCCTATCAAAATACCAACAGCATTCTTCAATGAACTAGAGCAAATCATTCTAAAATTCATATGGAACCACAAAAGACCCCGAATAGCCAAAGAAATCCTGAGAAGGAAGAATAAAGCTGGGGAAATTACGCTCCCTGACTTCAAGCTCTACTACAAAGCCACAGTAATCAAGACAATTTGGTACTGGCACAAGAACAGACCCATAGACCAGTGGAACAGACTAGAGAGCCCAGATATAAACCCAAGCATATTCAATCAATTAATATACAATAAAGGAGCCTTGGATATACAATGGGGAAATGACAGCCTCTTCACCAGCTGGTGTTGGCAAAACTGGACAGCTACATGTAAGAGAATGAAACTGGATTACTGTCTAAACCCATACACAAAAGTAAACTCAAAGTGAGTCAAAGACCTGAATGTAAGTCATGAAACCATAAAACTTTTAGAAAAACTTAGGCAAAAATCTCTTGGACATAAAGATGAGTAACTTCTTCATGAACATATCTCCCCCAGCAAGGGAAACAAAAGCAAAAATGAACAAGTGGGACTATATCAAACTAAAATGCTTCTGTACAGCAAAGGACACCACCAGTAGAATAAAAAGACATCATACAGTATGGGAGAATATATTCATAAATGACATATCCGATAAGAGGTTGACATCCAAATTATATAAAGAGCTCACGCACCTCAACAAACAAAAAACAAATGAGCCAATTATAAAATGGGCAGAGGAGCTGAACATACACTTCTCCAAAGAAGAAATTCAGATGGACAACAGGCACATGAAAAGATGCCCCACATCCCTAATCATCAGAGAAATGCAAATCATAACCACAGTGAGATATCACCTCATACCAGTTAGGATGGCCACCATCCAAAAGACAAATAACAACAAATGTTGGCGAGGATGTGGAGAAAGGAGAACCCTCCTACACTGCTGCTGGGAATGTAAATTAGTTCAATCATTGTGGAAAGCAGTATGGAGGTTCCTCAAAAAACTCAAAATAGAAATACCATTTGACCCAGGAATTCCACTCCTAGGAATTTACCCTAAGAATGCAGGAGTGCAATTTGAAAAAGATATATGCATCCCTATGTTTACCCCAGCACTATTTACAATAGCCAAGAAATGGAAGCAACCTAAGTGTCCATCAGTAGATGAATGGATAAAGAAGAGGTGGTACATATACACAATGGAATATTATTCAGCCATAAGAAGAAAACAAATCCTACCATTTGCAACAACATGGATGGAGCTAGAGGGTATTATGCTCAGTGAAGTAAGCCAGGTGGAGAAAGACAAGCATCAAATGATTTCACTCATCTGTGGAGTATAAGAACAAAGAAAAAACTGAAGGAAGAAAACAGCAGCAGACTCACAGAACCCAAGAATGGGCTAACAGTTACCAAAGGGAATGGGATTGGGGAGGATGTGTGGGAAGGGAGACATAAGGGTGAAAAAGGGGCATTATGATTAGCACTTATAATGTTGGGGGTGGGAGACATGGGGAAGGCAGTATAACACAGAGCAGACAAGTAGTGGTTCTATAGCATCTTATTATGCTGATGGACAGTGACTGTAATGGGGTATGTGGTGGGGACTTGATAATAGGGGGAGTCTAGTAACCATAATGTTGTTCATGTAATTGTACATTAATGAGAGAAAAAGAAATAAGAAAATCATTCCTAAGTTATCATTAAAAAATGATTATTTGTTTGGTACAGGATTTGGAACAAGGGAGAGCCATGAGGATATGATGCACAGTGAAATCAATCAGCAATGAGGAAAAATGATCTTTACATAATAAAATAATCCTTTGTAAATTCTGGTTCAGTTACAAATATTTAATTAATAAAGAACACATGGATGTTCTGATAGCTCGACCACCATAGCTTATTCAACCACAAGCCCAGGCATTTGCGTTGTATCGATATGTTTCTTAGACTCCCACTCCATAAGCAACACTGAACTTGGAAATTTTTATCACAGTCACATGGAATAATAGAATATTCTACAAAATTAGTTATCATCACCATCAACATTAAGAAACATTTATTGAACACCTACAGTGAGTAAGAAACACAGATAAACAAGAACCTGTGTACATAAATATCTTGTTTAAATAATGGCAAGCACGGTTTTAAAATAAGCCAGTTTGCAAATAATAGGAAGGGGAGGAATACTATAACATCCAAACCAAGATAAGTGCTACAGAGTATTCATAGAAATGCTTCTTTTAAAATGATATATACTGCTCAGTAATATTAACTACAGTCCTAAATGTTTCTTTTCTATGGTACAGTGGTGGGGCCACTTGGTTTTGCTATTTGACACTTCTTGGCAGGGATTCCGTACCCCCCACCCTCTTCCCACTCCTCTCCCTACCCAGCTGGTGTCTGGGTGTGGAGCTGAGGAGAGGCTATTGCACAACACACACAGCAAGAAAGGGACAAGCTCTGGCAACAGGACCCCCAGAGATCCAATCCAGCTGCTGTGAGAGGAATCTCATGGCATGTCCCCACCCTGGCCCTGACGAAATCACAAGTGATCTTGGAAAAGTTACAAGACCAACTTGCTGATTTGTACAGATGTATCGAATTCAGGATAGCCTGAAGCAAAAAGAGAAAGCCAGGGGCTTTTAGAACCAACTCCACCTCTACAGTTCCAAGATGCTGAGCGAGGTGTGAAACCCCCTCCACTCTTCCTTAACTCAAAAATGGACACAAAAACGATTACTGTCATTCCTAAAGGACATTGTGAGAACCCCCTGAGGATCCAGAGGGGGTAAGAAAATGTAGAACATTGTCATGGAAGGATAATGAAAAATAATAAAAGTTATGAATATTTCACATAGATTTAAATTCCAGGAAGCTTTTATAACAAAGTTAATAGGATAAATGTGGTATCGGAAATGCGGCAGTGTAAAACGTGAAACACAGCTTATTACTATCGATTTACTGATTAATCATTAACTGTGGGTGTGCCTGGCAAATTTGAGATCACAGTGTCATGCACCTCGCCCTTGATCAGATCAAGAGCAGCCATGTGCGGCGAGGAGGACAGCCCACATTATTGTTGCCTCGTGAATGAGAATGCCGAGGATCAGACAGGCTTGGTGGTGTAGCACAACCAGTAATGCCAGGCTTAGAATTCAAGTATTAAAGGTGTTACTGGGAAAACTACGTCGAGGATAGATATTTCACCTGAGGAATATTCTTGAAGAATCTATCTGGCCTTTCATTCTGAGGTGTGCATCTGTAAGGAAGGCAGACGAAAGAGGCTCATTTTAGAATTGGTCGTTGTTCCTTGCAATGCTCCTTAGATTTTCAGGTTGAAATACATGTCCATAAAAATGGACTTCACAAGGATATTTACTTAAAAAGAACCACAGCAACAGAAATTACAAACTCAATGGTGATATTTTATGTAAATCATCGAGATGCTAAGCGTTTTCTCTGGGAGTTTAGGTAAGGTGAAAGTGAAGCCCTGTCACACAGCAAGCGAAGGAGGAACATTTTTCTATGGAAGGCACTCTTTTTCCTTTGCCTTACCCCTACTATGCCCCAACATTTGACTTTTAAATAATTTTTAAATGTACAAAGAAGTGGAAAGAAAAGTATTGTAATAGCCTGTATATCCCATTACTCGCTTGCTGAACTATTTGTAAGTTCCACTGCAGATACTATAACATTTCACTTCCAAACACATCAGCTTGTATCTCCCAAAAAGAAGACCCTTGCCTGGAAAACAGCAATACCCTTATCACACCTAAGAAAATTAGCCGTATTTCCTTAATATCACCCCATAGCAAATCCATATTCAAATTTTCAAATTGTCAACAGAATATTACTCGAAGCTCTTTTATCCTGAAACTCAATCTAATCAAGCTTCACACACTGGATTTGGTTGTTATGTTTCTTTAGCTCTTTTATATTAGAACAGTTGCCTTGCCTTTTTTGTACCCTTTACTTTGACTTCTTAAAGAAACAATTTCAGTTTTCTAGTAGACTGTCCCAAATTCTAGATTTGTCTGTTTCTTACCCTGTAGTGAGGTTCATCTTGTGACTATCACCTATATTTCCATTAACTGGATGTTAGACCCGAAGGCTTATTTAGGTTCTAGTTAAATGTTTTTTGGCAAAAATATTCCACAGATTATGCTGTGTACTTTATATCACACAACACCCAGGGGTCCCTCTATTAATAATGCTAAAGTTGATCATACGGTCATATGGGATCATGAAATATTTCTATAGTAAAGATATATTTTTCCTTTGGATTGGCAAGTCATGTGTGGGATGATATTTGACATCACGAGAATGTTCTGTTCTTCAACAGTATTCAGATTGTTTTAGTAGACTTTCTTGGTCCTTACACAATGGTGATTTTCTAATTTCATTCCACATACATTTCTAAGAGCAGATTATTCTTTATAAATAATCACTTCTTTCCATCAACTTAAATAAGCTTCATTTTATTTTAAAAATAACAGAATAAATGCTTAATTCTTTCCTTTCACTCTTGATTTTCAGGAAGTGTTATAATAGTATAATAAAATGTTAAAAGTTGAAAAATACCCCTTTAATGTGATTAAAAATCCTGGGTTTTTCCATACTTTGCAATTCGGTCAAACCAGCACTGTCAGTATGGGTATAATCCACTCTGTTGCAGATTTATAAAGGCTACATAGAGGATGATCATTAACTACAATCTGCTTGCTTTAGAGTCTTTTTGGATTCAGGTGATCAAGCAGTTTAACTTATACTCAGGAAGATATTAAGGAGAGGTGAAGATCTGTGATTTTGGTTAAGGATGGAGAGAATAAGACTGTTTAGACATTGTGGGGAAACTGAGCCAAAAATCATCGATAGGTAAGTATAACTGTGCAAAGTAATGAGAAAGTTTGCTGTATGGCTGGGAACTGGGAGAAGAGGCTGGAGAAGTAGTACTCTGACATGAGAAGAAATGAAATGGCTTGAGAGCTTGACTCTTCTGGACTCAGTCCTCACCACCTCCTTTGTACTATTTAAGTCATCTTGACTCAGGAAAACAACAGTATTAAAGTTTCAGAAGAAGGAAATAATTAGAGCTTTATTCTTCATCCTTCTTATTTGTTTCTTTTAGCATAGGACATAAAAGACACCTCTTTCAATGCAGACTGTAACCCAGTGAGTAATTTCCCAGGCCGAGACCAAGTCACTGGAAGTCCTGAGATGTCTCAGAAAATATCAGGGATGTCCTTGTCCTTCTCTGCCCATTCCACTCCACATTGCCTCCTCCTCCCAAAGAATTGTACTAAAATCCTTGAAAGCTAATAAAATCTGTGAACATTCTGTCTACCTTTGTACAGTGCCAGCCATTGATTTGGGTCAAAACACCATAGGTGGTGGCTCCATGTCCCACGGTCTTTGCCAGTCACTGGAATGGAAAACAGTGTGAGAAGAGGAGAATCCGGGACCCTATCGAGGGAGAGGAGGTGGTGGTGGGAGCTGGTTCTTTGACTGTAATACGAAAAGGCAGCCAGAAATGTGGTCTTCAAATTTACAGTAAAAAAACAACACTCATACTGTAGAGTGCCATAATATTCTCTCCCTTTCTGTCTCTCATTTATTTCACTTTTTCCCCCAAAAGAATGGTCAGTTGAAAATGTCATACTATATCCGCCCCCCTAGTCTGATCACGCTAACCTTCCATGTACGTAGGAATGAGGCAATGAATGGGCAGTCCAGGCAACCTGGAAGTGGGCAGTCTGACCAGGAAAAGACCACCTCAAAATTTCAATGCGACAACCTCGCTCTGGAGAACAAGCAGAAAATGAATGCCAGCACCAATGCTAATGTCACAGTATAAGTGGGGGGAAGCTGCCTTTGGTAAGAGAACTAAGCTTGTTCGTTTTTATAATATGAGAGGGAGACTGTGTGCTTGCTCACCAGGTGTGTTTTGCAGTCTTTCCCAGTTCTCGTTTCATTAGTTCCTCTCATATTATTGCAAGAAGCTTCAAAGCAATATATAAAGAGGCTTGACATCCTTCTGTAACCATTCTGCTTCTGTTTGTATTGCTTAGTTCAACTACTAAAAAAAAAAAAAAATTGTGAGTGGAAAATAAGAAGCATCCCAGAATTAGTGTGTGTCAGTTTACAGGGGTTAGATCCAAAAGCAAAGTTCTGGACACATTTTGTAGAACCCCTTTGTCATGTGTTTGCATGACTTACGGTCAGGTGCAGTGTATTAAATTTGTAGCATCCACATGATATCATAGCCTTTATATTCTGTTGTTTTAAAAATCAAAAGCTTCTTGGCAGAATGTTTAGAAGCATGTCACCATTTATTTTCATCCCAATACAGTGGGATAATATTTTTTTTTAATTTTAATTGTTTTTCAAAAGACTATGGTTTCTTTATACTTGTACCCTCACCTCACCCCATCCACCTACTGTCTCCCTTTCTAACCCAAGTTAGGCAATTCAGCATTTTGCTTTCCTTTCCTTGGGGGCCACATGGCATAAAACAAATGCAGAAGGAAAGTCACTCCATGACTTCTGAGCTTCAAAATAAAAATTTCAAACTCATGGCAAATGTATAGTTTGAAAGTTCCAAAAGTTTGCGGCTGAGGGATATTTAAAACTTTTGCCCAAAGGAGTAAAGGTTTGAAATAATCAGATCAAAATAAATCAGCCATTTTTCTGGCTCTTAACATACATAAAGATTCCATATGCTGAAAGGAGAAGGAAGGAAAGTCAGTAATAGAGCTGGAAGTTGGAATGGTTTCCTGAGAAGCAGCCTGGTGTCCTGTTTCCCCTCTTCTCCAGCAATCCCCAGTTTGGAGGGCATGAAGAGAGAGGTGTGGCTCTGCTCCTTCTTCACATAAAGCCCAAGGAGACATCCAGACCCTGGTATCCCCCTGGTATACACTCGTTCAGGAGGGGTAGAACATATGTGGTGGGTCTAACTAGAGAAGACTCAGCTAATGTGACATAGTTCCTTTCAAAAGAGTATGGCCTAGACAGAGATATTTTCTATATGTCTTACATGAGCATAGAAACAGCTAAGGCAGTTCACGTCAGGGACCCAGCCATGAACTCGATAGACCCATGACAAGTTAGATAGAGCCTGATTATACCAGCAACCTATAAAGACTGATGATATTTAGGAATGTTATGTATCTTGTTAAGAATTCTAGTCATCTATGAGATTTAAAAATCAATTGGATGGCAAAGAAAAAAGCCAATCTCCAACAATCTCTAAAATTTCAAGAGTTCTAAAAACGATGGTACATTTGGTTAAACACACGCACGCACACGCACACAGACGCACGCACATGCACACACACACACACACACACACACACACACACACACACACACACACACACTGGTTGGGATGAGAAGATAATAAAAAGGTATAAACAATTGGAAATTCCCATCCACCCCATTCTTACCCTTACCTACCCTTTTTCATTTTCAGAACAAGTAGCTTTTGTGGTGATAAGCAATTATACAAATTGGTATTTACATGTACTCATAGTAGCCAGTCTAATCCTCATTCCAAAATAGGTTTCACTTAGCTTCTATAGGGGCACACAAAGGTCATGACTTGACCTAACAGAGGTAGACCAATTAGAGAGCAATGAAAACCTTTCTTTTAGAAGAAGAAAACCATGTGGGAAGACAGGTGATGGATTGTTAAAAAGCAAGTCTGAATTTGGGAGAACACATAGTCAGCTTTCTAGTAGAGGCAACTGGGAATTCATTTTCATGTTGCACTTTAATTCAAAATTGAAAAAGGTATTCATTTATTTATTTAATAGACCATTAAATCAGATTACCTTCCCTTGTCAATCTGTAAAACTTGGAGCTGGCTTTCTCCACTAATAGTTGATGAACACACAAGAAAACTTGTTTAATGTTAACCTCTGAAATGTATAATTTGGGATGTAAACCTACTGCCAAAGGAGGAGGGGGGGAGACTTAATACATTCCAAGGAAAAATAGAAAGTTTTTCTTTTTTAAATCATGTCCTGTATCAGATTACCTGGACCATCACTTCATTTTAATTGTTAGGAGAATAGGATAAAAATGTATAATAATGTTATAAACTCTCTGAGTGTATAGGGTGATACAATGTGACAAATGCATTATTTTTCTAGTTGCTTTGTGAACCAGGAATATGAACATGAGAGTGGAGTACAGCAGGATGGTTTTAGGATAGACTTTAGGATGGTTTGTAAAACCCTAGGATAAACTTTTCAAAAAAGGTCATGGGAATTATCAAGAAGAATGCTTGAGATGGTAGCACAAATATCAAAACTAGAATTATACTGAGAAAATGTTAGACTATGTTAGATACATGGCCCTCTGAAGTGACTGGAAGAAGAGAGTTGAACAAATACATCTCATAGTTCTACGACATCAGAATGCCCAGGAACTAGGATCCAGTGTCTGATGTGCTAGACCAGCTCATGGACAGAAGCCAATGATCTGGTGATCTGTGAAATATTTCCTGTCTTCAACATCTGTGATTTATAAAACAATGCCAAATATTCTGAAAATATTTCAATATTTGGCTATTTTTCCATCGATAAAAATTATTGTTGATCTTTTCACTAAATGCATGTCAAATACATTTAAAATAATTGAGATGATAATTTTTTACTCACCATCATCATAAAAACCCTTTGAATCTTAACTCTAAAACTTCCTTGTTCTTCAGTTGTAGAAAAAATAAGATAGAGTGAAAATTTCAAAAGCTAATATCCCAAAGCAAGCTGACATGGACAATGAAATGCTTGTCCAATAGAAATTTACTTTGCCTGTTATTTTTTTGGTTTCCATAGGCTTGTTGCTAAGAATGAGAAAGCTCAAAGTGGTTAGAATCTATCATCAGACACAAGTGTTCCATCTTGAGTTTGTCACTTCTGCATCAGAGTCACCTGGGGAGCTTTTTAAAAACTCAGATTCCCAGGCCTCTATCCAGACTTCCAATCAGAATCTCTAGAGCGCTCAAGGCTCAAAACCCTGCATTTTTCACAGTATTGCCAGATGGTTTTGCATGTACTAAATTTATAAAATGTCTAATTAAAATCAGGTTGGAAAAAATTTAATCAGTGTCAGATTACATTTTAAATGAAACATGGAAGTGATAAAAGTTTTCTTTAGTATATCAAATCATCTTACCTATATTGGGATGAAATGGTATCATAGGTATTGAAATAAATGCAGAGTTGTCTTCAGACATGTCTCTTCGGTGAGAGTTTTACAATTTATGCCCCAATGTTTATACTTATCTGCCCACATCTAATTAGACAGCCATTTCTTCTCTTTCTTCATTTTGTTTTTCTTACCGACTCACGTTGATGGAGACTGTCTAAAGTATTCCATTTAAACTTCAAAGATGTACAACTCTAACTTGTACTTACATTTTCTTGGTTTATATATTTAATGAAAATGCAGATATACCTTAGAAACACAATTGGTATAATAAATAAGTTTAGGAACAAATACAACCTATCCTTGATAACTAAATTGGCAATAGTGGAAATATGTGAGAAACTGGCCTTCTGGGGGCAGACATTCAGTTTACCAGAGGGTGTAGTTTGTGGAGGGACTCCTTAGAGAACTGGTTGATTTGATCATTTAGTTATAGAGTTCCTCATGTATTATTACTTCCATTTAATTCATGAGTATGGCACTTAGAGTAAGCAATTAAGACACATGTAATTTGAGAAACAAAGACAGCATTTAACCAAGCCACCCTAAGAGTAAGACCATCCCTTTTTCCCATGCTTCCTGTATATGCACCTCCTTGACATAATTTCCTCTCGAAGACTAGCTTTATTGGTAGTTGGAATAAGACACTTCCAACCTTTTGTGACTGGACAAGTCTGTAATCCTCCCATCCAAGAAGTACCTCTACCTGTAGGTTCTACAGGGTCAGAAATGTCTGTCTTTACTCAGTTTTCTGTGTCTAAGGGCCTGAAATGAAATGTAGCATACATTAGCTGAGGGTAGGCATACCAAATTTCTTTCAAACATAAAGTGCTTGGTCAGTCAGCTTGGAAATGCAGAGTTCTATGAAAAAAGAATTTGCCAGCATATTTTGGTCATACCCATCAGGCCTGCAAGGAGAGGTAGCTGAAACCCTAGGCCCAAAGACATTATGAAGGATCCAGGAGTACAAGAAGAGGGTGAGAAAGGGAGGTAAAGAGACAAAACCTCACTTTTTTTATTTGATGATGAAGGTAGGGCCTGATTTTTGGGGCCTCAATAACACTTAATGTCTAAGAATCCAAAATGTCTGCCATTTATTGGCCAAATTAAAGAAACTTCTCTTGGCATATCTTTGCATGAAAAGTCCCCTGAGGATAGGATAAATCTAATCTTTTGGAACTGACTTAAAGGCTCCATCTTCATTTGACCCTGTCCACCTCTCCAGCCTCATCTTTCCACAAATTCTCACCATTTCAAAATGCAACATTTAGGCCTTTGCATAGAGTTGCAAGTGTCTCTACTCAGAAAACTCTTTTCTTGCAGAACCTAGCCAAACAGTACCTTGCCTACTAATTAAGTCTTCTTGTTAGGCTTGATTACCACCAATACCACCTATTCAGACTTCAGTTGTTGATTTATTGCAATATGTTCAATCTGTTACATGTCTGTCCCCCTCATATGGCTGGGATATCTATTTCCTTTTTATGTTTCCAATGTTACTTAGAAGAACTGCTTATAAGTAAGTGAATTAAATGATGAGAGCTCTGGGCTGCCAGCATTAAATCATGTGTGCTCGATGGAAATGGAGTTAGACAGTATCCCCCCAGATTCTAAATCTGTAGTGAACAGGGTCTTAGCACCACCGTCTCACCCAGCAGCTCTGACAGTCAGAGAGATCAAAATAGTCTTTGTAGGTAGCAATTTAAGGAGACAACTTCCCTTTTTAGGTTTTAGGCTCTGCAGCAGTTATATCTGACCCACTGGCAAATGTATTCTCTGCTGCAATTCAGACTGCCTCTCCTGAGTTTCAAGAAATACAAATTTACATCACAAAGCCTTACATGTAGAATATTTACATGAATTTCTCCATCTGTCCCTTGTGGGATGCAATGTTTTAATCCCTCCAAGGCAGAACTGCTCTGTTCTCTGTCTCTTCTGTTGCTTGCATCTTATTAGAGAGCATCAACAGTGCTGCAGCCCCAGTAAATCAAAAACTGTGCTGTACAATATAGATCTTTTCTAAGATGAATGCTTCATGCGTGAGAACAATTATAAGCTTTTCATTAGAATATCGAATACTGCCAGAGTGTGTTTTTTTAAGACAAGTTACTCAAAGTATAACAAAACAAGTTTCTGTATTTTTTTCTAGGCAAAGGCAAATAATTTTACCTAGAGCCAAGAAGCTGTAAGGGGGACAAAGTCATGAACCTTACCCCTATTTATTTACTTTTTCTTTCATCAGAAGGATTATAAGCTCATGAAAATTCTTAGTATTTCTGGGTGAACGTGGTGGAGGCTGGAGCAAAGAGACCCAAAATCAAATGAAGGTAGATGCCGATCCAGGGATTTCTTCAAGATCTGATTATTTCTGCACTGGAACTTTTCAACCAGTGTCTAAAAAAGACATAAATCAGCAAGCAAAAAATCTTTGTGACATTGCCATGTAGGAGCTCACTAGACTCACAGAAATGATGTTGTTTCTGTATCCCTGAAATTATTGTTTTGTATTTATGCATGTCACAGTGTTCTACTCATTGGATGAAAATGGTCACAACTGGCAGAGGTTTTTGTGTTCGCAGAGGGCTTAGCATGGCCCTGACTGACATGCAGGAAAACAGAACGAGTTCATATCCCAGCACCATATTGTTAGGCACATGAGCAAGAAAACAGTCTCTAGTCATGACAAGGTGCACAGGCCAGTGCCTTGAGAAAACTAGGGCTCATGCTGAAGCTCTGTATTTGCTGCACATACTGAAGGCAGAAAACTGGCCAAATGGTTCAAGGGGTCTTCAAAATAACTTGTCACTCTACCAAGGAGCTGCTACCTTTCTAACTAAAGTTAGAGGCTCTTTTAGAAATCTCTTTTTTTCTTGTTGGATGCCCAGAATTTAAACTTAGGATATTCTAAGATACTGTGACAGCTGTCACTCAAAATTTAGCATCAGGTTGAGGAAGCATAATAACATCTAAGCTATGAGTTTTGTTCTGTGCAAGGCACATGCGTAAGCACTTTGCATGTACTACACCACTTAATCCTCAAAATGAACCCAATGAAGGAAGTGTTATTATCCCCATTCTACCGATGTGATTGAAGAGGTTAAGTAAATTACTCAAGGTTACACAGTGAGTAAGTGGCAGAGATGTATTCCAGAACTTGGGCTAATAAACATTCTAATAATTCAAAGAGGTGTTATTTTTAAACTTATGATAATCTAGCTCTCCAACAATAGAGGATGGGTATGTTAGAAAATAAACTGAGGCATATTAAAATTTTTAAGAGTTTATTTGAGCAAAAATAGATTCTGATCGGGCTGTGCTAAACCAGGAATGTTTAGATTTCCAACAACAGGGGCCAAGTAGAAAGACTTATATAAAGAAGGTGTGGTGGCAAAGAAAGGAAATTATTGATTGGCTAAAGCTGGAAGTCTAGTTGGCTGTTTGTAATTGGTTGTCCTTAGGGTTTGATTTTATAACCTTGAGACATTTACAGGTTTCGATTTTGGCCTGCTTACATAGGCCACCATGGCATTAGAGCCACCTCAGTCTAATGGCCTCCTTGTTTAATTTAACAAGAGGGCAGCACATCTATACAATGGAAACCATGTAGCCATAAAAGTAAAGTAATAGAAAGTATTCTTGTTGGCATGAGAAGATGAAAGCAAGTTTCAAAGGCATAAAGGACAGCATCAGTCTTTATAAAAATATAGACAAACCCGTGTTTTATATAAAAAAATATATATGAAAATACAATGTATAATCAACTTACAAATACTGTATGAAATGTAGAAGGACATATACCAGAATGTTAAGAGTGCTTACCTGTGGCTACTAGGAGAATCATATTTTTCCTTTTTATTTCAAAGTATTTCTCATTTTTACTATAATAAAACTGTTTAATTCAAAAAGTTATATAAAGTAAAAATAAGAGAGTGTCTCTAAAAATAAGTGGTTTTGTATCCAAAATAGAGTTCTTTTTTGTTAAGGTGGCAGAAAACTTAGTTTACATTAGAGAGCTAGCAACCATGAGGGAAAATGCTTTTTATCTGCCCCTGAGAAATGCTAGAGAAAGGCCCAGGAGTCGGGTGATATCCTTAACTATGACTGAGTTTCACAGACTTGCTGGACCCCAGTATCACATCTAAGCATTCACTTTCCTAGACATCATATCTCATAAGAGATGGAAACAATTGTTCTAAATTTAACTGATTGGAAAACAGGAAGAAACTTAGACAAGTCCATTGTATAAAGAACTGTAATCTACGAAAGGCACAAAAGCCTATTTTCTTATGGAATGCCCACATGGAGTTTTTTAGGGCACGAAAAGTATCCTTGTCACTGACCCTTTATAATACTCTGGAAAAAGGTTTTGATTTTGTCAACTTTAATGGAATAAAATCACTGCATTTTGTCTTGATACTTAGGGGGGAAAAAAAGCTAAGTAGGAACCAAGGAAGAGACATTTATGGTTGTAGTATATGACAGGGTTGTGAATAATTGGCATCAGTTGTGATGTGGTCTTTGACTTTATGAGAAAACTAGGGTATCCACAGGGTCGAATGAAATCCTCAGCTGAGAGAACAATGAATAAGGGATCCAGACTTAGTTTGACTCTAATCCTGGTTCCATTTATAAATACCTTCCACGGAAATGCCTGTCCCCATTAGATTTCCAGACATGGCACCCTCCTGGTCATCCTTTCTTTACCTTTTTATTTTCTCTTTTTGCCCCATCCCCAACATGTCACCATTTCCCAAGACCTTCTCCTCAGCCCTCTATTCCTTTATCACCTATGGATCACATCTCACCTACTCTTTCGCCTTCACACCTGCACAGACAATCATCAAATTGACATCATTAGTCCTGGGATAACCAGAGAAGTCTTCATGGAGGAAGCAGATTTTTAGAAATAGGACAGATTTTAGTTGAAGAACTTGTATGGTGAAAAGGGATTCTCAGATAAGGGGAATGGTTTTACTAAAACACAGAGGAAGAGAAGTTCTGGGCATGTGGGGGGTACTGCTAATTTGGTAGGAAACTTGCTCATTGACCCTCAGAAACATCACATTTTGGAGCAATGATTTTATTTTTCTGTTATACCTTCTTATTCCTTTTTTTTTTTTTTGTATCTTTGTCTCCAAGCACCTACCTGGAAAAATGAATGTTCCTGACCCAATTTGCTCTTCTTCTACATATTAATTGTCTCTCTCACTTTTGTGTGGCTGTGTTTGAGCCATCAAGAGGAAATCCTAATCTTTCCCTGCTGACTTCAGATAAGAGCTGCTTTCTTCTTCCTCTTATCCCTTATTCACCATCAGAGTTTATTCTGATGATCACTGTTCAGAGCTGGTTACTCATATAACATGCTGATTTTTTTATAATACAGTCTTTTACTCACAATTTTAAAAACCTGGAGCTCCAGGTTGACACATTATATACGACCTTACGTTGTACTTATTTAGCTTATTTCAGTCCATACTTGAACCAGCAGGATGCTTACATATTTCTCATATGTAAATGTAATAACCAAAGACCAAATCAATTTAATTTTCTTGATGTAGTATCCTACACAAGACCATGCAGAAATAGATACAGCATAGGTACTTTTTTGTGGTTGTTGTTGTTTTCATTTTTTGTTTATTTTTATTTTATTTATTTATTTTTTTATTAAGGTATTATTGATATACACTCTTGTGAAGGTTTCACATGAAAAACAATGTGGTTACTACATTCACCCATATTATCGAGTCCCCCCCATGCCCCATTGCAGTCATTATCTTTCAATGTAGTAAGATGCCACAGAGTCACGATTTGTCTTCTCTGTGCTACACTGTCTTCCCTATGATCCCCTCCACACAATGTGTGCCAATCATAATGCCCCTCAATACCCTTCTCCCTCCCTCCCCACCTGCCCTTCCCCACCCCTCCCCTTTGGTAACCACTAGGCCCTTCTTGAAGTCTATGAGTCTGCTGCTGTTTTGTTCCTTCAGTTTTGCTTTGTTGTTATACTCCACAAATGAGGGAAATCATTTGGTACTTGTCTTTCTCCACCTGTCTTATTTCACTAAGCATAATACCCTCTAGCTCCGTCCATGTTGTTGCAAATGGTAAGATTTGTTTCTTTCTTATGGCTGAATGGTATTCCATTGTGTATATGTACCACCTCTTCTTTATCCATTCATCTCCTGATGGACATTTAGGTTGCTTTCATATCTTGGCTATTGTAAATAATGCTGCAATAAACATAGGGGTGCATATGTCTTTTTGAATCTGAGAACTTGTATTCTTTGGGTAAATTCCTAGGAGTGGGATTCCTGGGTCAAATGGTATTTCTATTTTTAGTTTTTTGAGGAACCTCCATATTGCTTTCCACAATGGTTGAACTAGCTTACATTCCCACCAGCAGTGTAGGAGGGTTTCCCTTTCTCCACATTCTTGCCAGCATTTGTTGTTCTTAGTCTTTTTGAAACTGGCCATCTTAAGTGGTGTGAGGTGGTATCTCATTGTGGTTTTTATTTGCATTTCCCTGATAATTAGTGATGTGGAGCATCTTTTCATGTGCCTGTTGGCCATCTGAATTTCTTCTTTGGAGAATTGTCTGTCCATATCCTCTGCCCATTTTTTAATCAAGTTATTTGCTTTTTGATTGTTGAGGTGTGTCGGATGTTAACCCCTTGTTGGATATGTCATTTAAAAATGTATTCTCCCATACTATAGGATGCCTTTTTGTTCTGTTGATGGTGTCCTTTGCTGTACAGAAGCTTTTAAGCATGATGTAGTCCCATGTGTTCATTTTTGCTTTTGTTTCCCTTGCTCGAGGAGATGCATTCAGGAAAAAGTTACATGTTTATATTCAGGAGATTTTTGCCTATGTTGTCCTCTAAGAGTTTTATGGTTTCATGACTTACATTCAAGCTTAATTGCTTTTTGACAGTTTTTGTAACATATGCTGTAATCTGCATAAAGAACTTTCAGTTCCAATGGAAAAAAAATTCACTTGACCTAGGAATCTCACACTTGGGAACTTTTTTTAGTGACATAGTTAAGAAAAGGGGAGGTGAGTGGAGAAGTTTCTGGAATGAAGACGTTCACTAAAGAAGTTACAAATTTCTAATAAAAACAATTGTAAAAGCTAATATATATTGAGATTTTCCCTAAGTGTCAGATACTGTTTTAAATGCTTTATGTACATTAGCTCATTTAGTCTTCCACAATAATCCCATGACGTAAGTATTATTACTACCACTTTACAGATGAGGTAGCCAGGGCATGTTAAGTGGATATAACATGCCCAAGGTCATGCAGCTGATAAGCCCTCAACAATAGTTAAGTAAATCATGCTAAATCAATTCAATGGAACTATTTTTAATAGCCATTATAAATACTAAAGAAACAGTAACACATTCTTTCAAGTTTAGTGAAAAATTCAACTGTGATATATATACATAATGATCAGTGACATTTTTAAATTGTAGACCTAAACTGTGTTAGTCTAGGAAAGAGAAAAATAAATGATTGATATGTTAGGATAATAGATTTGGCATTTCTTAGTTCTTTTAGTCCCAGTTATTTTTAATGTGGTTTTTAAAAGTAAATCTATTAAAATAGAAGAAATGTAAATCACCGTTAGAACATTGCATGTCAGGCTATCTTGTGCAATAGGAAGAGTTCTTGAAAATGATATTGTAGCATTCTACATCTGCCTCTTCTTAATCGCTATTTACCTACAGTGTACTCTTCTAGATATCTATTCCCTCTTGGAAAATAGAAAAAATGATTGAGAGGACAAAGGTTTGATTCCTAATTTTAATTTCTCTAATGTCTCTGAAAACTGCTTTGTTCACATAGACTAAGAGATACAAGAAATTGGGATATTACCTAAGGAGCCAGGTTGAGCTCAATAACCAATGGACATCTTTGCAATGGACAGAAATACCACTTCTGCAGCCACCTCATTTTGCTCTGAGATGCATTTTTTTTGTTTTGAAATGAGTGGGGAGAAACAACTTAGCTGTTGAAGCTCCGTTGGACGCTTGTCAACAAGTGCTATGCCATATATTTGATGTTCTTCAGGGTAGAGAAAATTTTACAGCTTTAGTTCCCCACTCCACCCCACACACACAAAGAAAAAAAATTTAAAGGGAAAAGTACCAAAAAACAACATTATGGAAATCAAAATCATATGATCCCAGAAGGAAAATCTTATTTATATCACAATGAGGCTGTAATCCAAAATAGAGGAAAGCCATTCCATAAATTGAAATAGGCAAAGACTCTTAAAAGGGTAACAGCCATTTAATAATAGTCTTTAAAATAATTCAAGGGAACCGGAGTGCAAACCCAAACCCTCCATCCCCCGTTGCAGATCTCTGGTTCTGAAGGAGAGCTAAGCTCATCTATTTCTGCACACATATAGACCTCAACTAGCTACCTGCTCCTCCACCCCAAGACCAACATTCACAAAAGCTATGGAAATAAACTAACCTCTCATAGGAGGCTTTCCTATGGCATGTAGTATGAAATCATAAATCCTACATTATTTCAGATGAACAGTGAAAATGAAAACCTTTAAAGTGTATCCTTTCAACAGGAAGATTACAGCATATGTTACAAAAACTGTCAAAAAGCAATTTTTTTTTCACAGTTTGGATACATGCATATATTTAATAATGAAACAGTTCTTCAACAACAAAATTAGAAAAATTCATGAGACCTCAGTGCTGTGGAAGAGAATAGGACATCAAGGCAAAAAACTATAGCAAATGACCCAGAAGGTCGCACAGTGAGTGAAACAAAGGCAAATTTGTCTAGGATAGTTTTATATGCTCTTGAAAAGGAGAATGGCTGGAGAAGTACCTGCTTATTTAGCTGTTTGGAAGCAGGTAGCCTTATGGTATGCTGCATGGAATGAAGGCAAAGAGCTAGGGAAAGGAAAGAGGAAAGGGAAAAGAGCAATAGAGAACCCAGGGTAAGCAGGAGGAAGAGACTGAGAGAGAGTTAAGAGATGACTCTAAGGCCTTTGGTTTCCTCGGCAGCCTAAAATAAACCTGTTCCAAAATCTTTAAGTATGTCAGTCAAATTCAATGATCACATAATGAGTAGCACTGGGCACTGCGAAGGAATGGTGAAGGGAATGGTTTACGAAACTAAAGTGTATCCTTTCAACAGGAAGTCTCAGTCCTCCCTGAACAGAAGATTTTGATTTTGGAATACAGAGTGGGCCTTTAACTGCTTCAGCTTAAGGGAGATATTAAATTCCAGGAGTCCTTCACTGTCCTAAAGAAACAGCAATAAAGTGTGTTTCAGGATTCAATTCCTTCAGTTTCAGAGGCTGAGATGGATGAACTAGTTAGGGGGAAATGAGACATGACCCAACCCTTCACCTAAACTAAAAATAACTCTGAATCGAACTTTTCACAAAGTTTGCAATACTATGTAATAGAAATTTATTTATTTTTTATTTTGGCATTATTAATGTACAATTACATGAGCAACATTATGGTTACTAGACTCCCCCTATTATCAAGTCCCCACCACATACGCCATTACAGTCACTATCCATCAGCTTAGTAAGATGCTATAGAATCACTACTTGTCTTCTCTGTGTTATACTGCCTTCCCCGTATCCCCCGGCCCCTGCTACATTATGTGTACTAATGGTAATACCCCTTCTTATCCCTTATCCCAACCTTCCCACCCATCTTCCCCAGTCCCTTTCCCTTTGGTAACTGTTAGTCCATTCTTGGGTTCTGTGAGTCTGCTGTTGTTTTGTTCCTTCAGTTTTTTCTTTGTTGTTATACTCCACAGATGAGTGAAATCATCTGATATTTGTCTTTCTCCACCTGGCTTATTTCACTGAGCATAATACCCTCTAGCTCCATCCATGTTGTTGCAAATGGTAGGATTTGTTTTCTTCCTATGGCTGAGTAATATTCCACTGTGTATGTGTACCACATCTTCTTTATCCATTCATCTACTGATGGACACTTAGGTTGTTTCCATTTCTTGGCTATTGTAAATAGTGCTGCGATAAACAAGAGTGCATATGTATTTTTCAAACTGGGCTCCGGCATTCTTAGGGTAAATTCTTAGGAGTGGAATTCCTGGGTCAAATGGTATTTTTATTTTGAGTTTTTTGAGGAACCTCCATACTGCTTTCCACAATGGTTGAACTAATTTACATTCCCAGCAGCTGTGTAGGAGGGTTCCCCTTTCTCCACATCCTTGCCAACATTTGTTGTTGTTTGTCTTTTGGATGGTGGCCATCCTAACTGGTATGAGGTGATATCTCATGTGGTTTTAATTCGCATTTCTCTGATGATTTGCAATGTGGAGCATCTTTTCATGTGCCTGTTGGCCATCTGAATTTCTTCTTTGGAGAAGTGTCTGTTCAGCTCCTCTGCCCATTTTTTAATTGGCCTATTTGTTTTTTGTTTGTTGAGGTGTGTGAGCTCTTTATATAATTTGGATGTCAACCTCTTATCGGATATGTCATTTATGAATATATTTTCCCCTACTGTAGAATGTCTTTTTGTCCTACTGATGGTGTCCTTTGCTGTACAGAAGCATTTTAGTTTGATATAGTCCCACTTGTTCATTTTTGCTTTTGTTTCCCTTGCCTGCGGAGATATGTTCATGAACAAGTTGCTCATGTTTATGTTCAAGAGATTTTTGCCTATATTTTTTTCTAAGAGTTTTATGGTTTCATGACTTACATTCAGGTCTTTGATCCATTTTGAGTTTACTTTTGTGTATGGGTTTAGACAGTAATCCAGTTTCATTCTCTTACATGTAGCTGTCCAGTTTTGCCAACACCAGCTGTTGAAGAGGCTGTCATTTCCCCATTGTATATCCAAGGCTCCTTTATAGTATATTAATTGACCGTATATGCTTGGGTTTATATCTGGGATCTCTAGTCTGTTCCATTGGTCTATGGGTCTGTTCTTGTGCCAGTACCAAATTGTCTTGATTACTGTGGCTTTGTAGTAGAACTTGAAGTCAGGGAGCATAATTCTCCCCACTTTATTCTTCCCTCTCAGGATTGCTTTGGCTATTCAGGGTCTTTTGTGGTTCCATATGAATTTTAGAACTATTTTCTCTAGTTCATTGAAGAATGCTGTTGGTGTTTTGATAGGGATTGCATTGAATCTGTAGATTGCTTTAGGCAGGATAGCCATTTTGACAATATTAATTCTTCCTATCCATGAGAACGGGATGTGTTTCCATTTATTGGTATCTTCTTTAATTTCTCTCATGAGTGTCTTGTAGTTTTCAGAGTATAGATCTTTCACTTCCTTTGTTAGGTTTATTTCTAGGTGTTTTATTCTTTTTGATGTAGTTGTGAATGGAATTGTTTTCCTGATTTCTCTTTCTGCTAGTTCATTGTTAGTGCATAGGAATGCAACAGATTTCTGTGTATTAATTTTGTATCCTGCAACTTTGCTGAATTCAGATATTAGATCTAGTAGTTTTGGAGTGGATTCTTTAGGGATTTTTATATACAATATCATGTCATCTGCAAACAGGGACAGTTTGACTTCTTCCTTACCAATCTGGATGCCTTTTATTTCTTTGTGTTGTCTGATTGCTGTGGCTAGGACCACCAGAATATGTTGAATAAAAGTGGGGAGAGGGGGCATCCTTGTCTTGTTCCCGATCTTAAACAAAAAGCTTTCAGCTTCTCACTGTTAAGTGTAATGTTGGCTGTGGGTGTGTCATATATGGCCTTTATTATGTTGAGGTACTTGCCCTCTATACCCATTTGTTGAGTTTTTATCATGAATGGATGTTGAATTTTGTCGAATGCTTTTTCAGCATCTATGGAGATGATCATGTGCTTTCTGTCCTTTTTGTTGATGTAGTGGGTGATGCTGATGGATTTTTGAGTGTTGTACCATCTTTGCATCCCTGGGATGACTCCCTCTTGAACATAATGGATGATCTTTTTGATGTATTTTTTAATTCAGTTTCCTAATATTGTGTTGAGTATTTTTGCATGTATGTTCATCAGGGATATTGGTCTGTAATTTTCTTTTTTTGTGGTGTCTTTGCCTGGTTTTGGTATTAGAGTGATGTTGGCCTCATAGAATGAGTTTGGGAGTATTCCCTCCTCTTCTACTTTTTGGAGAACTTTAATGAGGATGGGTATTAGGTCTTCACTAAATGTTTGATAACATTCAGCAGTGAAACCATCTGGTCCAGGGGTTTTGTTCTTGGGTAGTTTTTTGATTACCAATTCAATTTCTTTGCTGGTAATTGTCTATTCAGATTTTCTATTTCTTCCTGGGTCAGCCTTGCTATTTAATAGAAATTAAAAAAAAAAAGAAATCTTGATTTTATGTTACACGTTATTCTGTTCCAACTGTGGGTTGATGTAGAAGGACTAAACTGAACTTGAAAGAATAATTAGATTCCTTTAGACCTATAAGAAGCGAGAGAGGATGTTTTCCTTCTGAGCCATCCTTGAAGCCATGACCTCTGGAATGTTTAATCAAACTATTCATAAGCATTAATTTGATTAAACATGGATTTTTAGAGAAGTTTTTAAGCCTGTATTTCAACTGATCTGATATAGGTTCTCGTCAAGATATTCTAATATCAATTCATCTTAGAATTTCTTCTAATCCATAACATAAGTCTTCAAGCAATGGGAATTGGTCAAAGGAGAATTGAAATTGACTAGATGTGAGTATATACGAAGTGTCTATCAAACTAAAGGTATCAAAATAAAGAAATGAAAATTGCATAGATTATGCCCCTACAGTTGTTCAAAGAGTGATTATTTTTATCATCCCTGTAGTCTGACCTATGAGCAACTACCTGAACTATAAGACAGCCAGCCTGTTGTATTGTCTGTGGCTGTTGAAGACGGGAAGGGTTCTTGGCTCTCTTACAAGGGGTGAAATTCAACCCTTTAATTGAATAGAGGGCCACAGAACTATCAGCTACTTGGGAGTAACACCACCCAGCAGAAAGCACATGCAGGCAGCTTGATTGGGAGTCAGTTCCTAACTATACTTATATGACTGAACAAGCTATTTAAATTTTGAATCAACACATTTTTTTTAATTCATATAACTGTCCGGTACATATATTTCATTCCTTTGTAAAATGTCTATCCGTAACAGGTATACAATAATAGGGTACGCTAGCTCTACCAAGTCCTGATGGGCTAAGACAGTCAGACATGGACAGAAAGAAGCAACTGCTCCTAAACAGGAGTGTGTATTTTTTTTTAAGTATGTTTGAAATTGATTCAAAATTCCCTTAGTTGTTTTTAAAGCTCTGTCTTGTATATTCAATGGCAACAAAGAATTCAAAGTGTGCTCACAAGAGGAAGAGATAAGAAGAAGTAGGGAACCAGACAGTGGAAGGGAGACACTCTTCAGGAATTGTTGTTTTTACTGAGAAAAGGAGAGGATGATTGAGTGCCTGTTAAGGGAAGACGGCAAAGGAAAGCCAGAGAGGCTGGGGACTGTTCTCTGGTAGGCTTCAGGATGGGTGGGGATGGGTTAGATCTCTTAGTAGTCTTAGCACTGACTATCTCATCATGGTGGAAAGAGGGTGTGGGAAGATGCGTGACTCATTTTAAGTAAAAGAAGATAGTGCTGAATGTAGGGAGGATCAAGGAGACAAAGATGTCATACTAAGTATCTAATTCAAAGAAACCATATTACAGAAATCCCAGTAAAGCTTTCCTTCCTTACTTTTTAGAAAACAGAATGAATTCAACAGTGGTTGCTCTGGAAAGAGGAAATCACAGAGAGGGCAAAGGTATTGCTGAACCCAAACCTACGAATTCTACACTTTTCTTTTTTTTAATATAAAATGAAAGCGTCTATTCAGTGTCTGGGACCAATCAGATAACTTGGCAATTTTTATTGTAGATGATCTGATTACAAATTCGACATGAAAGTAAATTTTAATAAAGCTGTTTAGAAATTACAAAGTTGCTCAATAAATTATTCTTTGTACTTTAAAAAAAAAGTTTGAGCTATTTCAGATGTTTTCAAATAAAAACAAGGTGAAAAGAAATCGTAAGTATAAAAGACACACACGGTCTTGTAAATTCAGATAATCCCACTGGAGAAGCATTTAAGTAATTGATTTTGAGTAACTTTGGCCCAAAAGTGAAGTCTTACTGCCTTCCCCAGTAATCTGGGGACTGAATGGGAATACAGATGGTGTGATAGAAAACTTTAGGCTTCACCCAAAATGCGCTATTCATTTATTTCACCTTGTTGACTTGAACAAAATAAATCTCCATGTCTGTAATTCCAAGAAGCATCTGTTTCTTGTGGACACACAAGGTCTAGAAATGTATAGCATGTGTTTCAAATGCACGAAGATTTATGCCCACAATGAACTCAGGTAAACCACGGAGGCATCTACCTCACAGGGCTACACCTGCATGTCTGTATGTGAAATAATTAAGAAAGACCACGTTCATGCAGGATATCATTGCTGTCATTTCTACTCTACTGAATTTTTAAAAAAATTTGTCCTATATAGTTTTCACAAGGGAATTCAGAAGGAGGAACTCAGCGTGCATGCAATCCATGCTGCTTTCCTAACGTGGTTCTCTTCAGCCTCCAACTAAGAGTTACCCTGCCGTTTCAAGGAATTGTTTTGCTACTTTGTAACTTGTTTACTCTAACTCATACCTTCTTTTCCCGAACAAGTGACTTCTTGGTTCACCCATTTCTGCACCTCATAAGGGATGAGTCATATTCTCCACTGGCCACATCATCAAAAAGTGTTAATCAAAACCATGTTATTGCAGTGTGACTCTGCTGGGTTACTTTCTCAGCTTTATATATCCCCTTGGATGTAATTCTTACATAAGTCTGCATATGTAGGGTTCATTTACTCTGCATGACTATAGTCATCTTACACCACAGTTATATTTTCCTTTCCAGAAAACTGTTCCCTTTCAATCCCTATATTATGAAAGCCCGTTTTATTTTTTCAAAGGAAGTTCTTATCTCTTGGATGATCTATTTGGAGAAAGCGTTGGAAAGGTAGTCTAGTTAGAATCTTCCATTTTATCAGAGAAATATAGGCTTGCAATTCACTTAAGATACAGTTTCCATGCTTTAGGTTTCAAGTTATTTACATCTTTGCCAGTAGCCATCCTTCATAATGTGGAACCAGAGGAATAATATTATTTACTTCATCTGTCCTTGGATTATTTAACAACAGCCAAAGCAGACTTTTAGTAATTCGCTGTTTTATTATGTATTGATCCTTGACCTACCTAATGAAAAATCTTTGTTTAAGAGAGCTTTAAGTGAGAGGTGAGCATGTATTTTCTCCTTTCTCTCCTTTCCACTCCCAAATGAATATTTGTCAGCTTTCAGTTGCAAATAGAACTGAAATTTCCCCAGGTATGAGAGATGATGACTTCATGCCACTTTAGGAAAAGAAGAAAGTGCTTAATGGAAATATTAGTCCATTGCTGCTATAACAAATCATTACAAATTAGGAACTTAAAACAATACAAATTTATGATCTCATAGTTCAGTTTAATGGCCTTGACTAGGCTCCCTGCTTAAGAATCAAGATGTTGGCCCCTGGGCTCTTTTTAGTAGTTTTTGGGAAATAACCACTTCTAAGATCATTCAGGTTGCTGGCAGAATTCAGTTCTGTGTGGTTGTAGGACTGAGGTCCCATTTCTTCACCAACTGTCAGGCAGAGGTCATCTTAGAGAACAAATGCATTCCTTGGGTTAGAGCCCACTTCCTCCTTCTACAAAGCCAACAACAGTGGAGGGGGAGACCTTCTCACTGTGCACCTCTCCTCTGCCCCATCTGTCCTGCCTCTTCTGCCCCTGCATCTCTGTGACCCCAGCAAGAGCAAGTTCTTTACTTTGGTGGGCTCATGTGATTGCTTAAACCCACCTGGCTAATCCAGGTTAATCTCCCTGTTTTAAATTCTATAATCTTAATTACACTGGCAAAATTCCTCTGGCCATATAACATAGTATATTCACAGTCTCCAGGGATTAGGTAGTAGACATTTGGGAAGGAGGTGTTATTCTACACCCAGCACACTGGCACCAGGAGATGAGAACCTGAGAAAAACATATTTTCTTCTGCTACTCCAGCTGCCAAGAAAAATGACCAGTTAGGCAAACTGGAGATAACTGAGGGTCCTGGGGAAATTCTCATGATGATATTTTAATTGACAGAAGTTCACTTACTATGTGCATTCCTGAAATCTAACTAATTTTTTTAGTGCTTTCTTTAAATAATACCTTTTACAAAATACTGTGTTATGATCTACCAGGCTTATTTTCCAAGTTGTCCTGAGGGATTTGAAATCAATAGAGGCATGTAGGCGTTTAGTAAATAACCTGTACTCTTTGTTAAAAGGGTATTTTTGATTCAAGAAGAGTCATTTTTTTGTGCACCGATCTGGGATGGAAGATGGTGGTAGAAGTGCATGTTCAGCTGAGGTCTGAGAAAGTTTGGACTGGGTTTGAAGGTTGTGGAACTCATGCATGCTGGGCCATTGTAGCTCAGCTTTGATCGAGCATCAGAAGGTACGAGCATGGCTTAAGTGAAAGGTACAACTGAGCCAACACCGGCCTGGTGTCTCTCTTGTGGATGTGTCCAAGGTGGAGATAATGGTCAGCAGATCTGAGGGTCAAGAATTTGCCAGTTTTTGAGAGGAGTCTGGACCTAGGAGCTCCCTGGCCTTTATTTTCCCCTTCTCCTCTTCCTATTGGGCATGCCCTCCTCAGCAAGGACTCATGTTCAGGTTCTACTTCTTAACATTTGTATTGTTCATACTTATGTAACTATACTTTACCTGCTTCTGTCCTGCAGGACCTCAGACTTTTCTATTTCTGTTCACTTTGGGCTTTCCACCAGCATGGTCTACTATAAATACCATCATGAAATGGAACTAACAGTTATGTAGAACATACTCTGTACCATGCACGGTTAACATACATTGTGCGACTTCATTTTGTCTTTAAAGTCATCCTATGAGGCTATGAGAAAGGTGTTTTATAATCTCCTCATGATGAAATTGAGATTCAGAGGCTCAATGGCCTGTTCAAAGTCTCATACATTTCAAATAGAATTGGTATGATTTGAACCCAGAAATGTAAATGGTATGAGATGGTGTGATGTGATCTTTCCTATCAGTGATATTAGAGTAAACTGCAAACCTTGGGTAAACGAGCCATGAAAGACCTTCTTCATCTCATGGATAACTGATGTTTTAGTCCAACTGATGTTATAGCGGATCTCTTCCTACTTAATTGGTTCCTTAGACTCAGGCCTTTGAGGCATTTCTAAGATTTTGAGATTTCTTTCTCACCGTGAATTTTAAGATACGGATTCTAGTTTAACTATTTTCTTGGGTATCTTTGAAACACCAGGGGTTAATCCACTTCTCAGGTTGCCTGCACACCCTTCTGTGCAGCAATAATCAAGCTTCGTCTGCCCCACTAAGATCCCTTCCCCCGCTAGATCCCCCGCCGCCCCCCCTCCCGCTCTCAAGGAGAGATGCTCAGCGCCCCCGAGATTAACAGGGAGCTAAATGCAGGCAAGCAGCCGAACCATAGGGATCAGCATCCTGGTTTTGATGGAATACTGAAAAATCATTTTAACTTTTCCAGACCTAATGCAGTTAAAGGAGGTGGGGGTAGGAGGTCTTCTCGGGGGTTATACAAATAGCTTCACTCCAGCAACTCCTTTCAGCCTAAGATTAGAAAGGGTTACACTAATTGGGGAGGGGTGGGGGTCCCAGTCATATCAAACTTACTATACATGAACTACCTTTACTCTCAAACCTGGTAGTTTTTATGTGTTTGTTTTGGTGGTTAAACAACCTAGCTTATTATTTATGTCTGCCTGTTGGAAAATAGGCTGTTTTGCACACCCACAAAAAACAGCCTGCACTGATTCACTGCCCAATCTTCGGCTCCTTTGTCAGACACCATCTTACATTTGCCTTTCTGTTTACGTGGGGCCGTGATAAGAAGCGAGGCTGACAAACTCCAGGTCATTTCTGAAGATGAGGCTTCTGAGCAGGAAACCCTCTTTAGTGGCCTGACAAGGATATTCTCAGAAAGTTGCTCTGCCTGCGTATTTTTTAAAAAGGATGATTGGTGTTTGTTTCGGTTGGTGTTGTTAGAATGAACAATAGTGGATGACGTCTGAGGGTGCGAGGTTTGAGATCTGTAAATGAGAGTTTGAAGAAGGTGGGAAACCCAAGCCCCCATTTTGGGATTATTCCCTAAGCTTCACCCATTTCTAGCAATTTCAGGAAAACTATGAAATTCTTCGCACACATAGGCAAAGCCCAGGCGTGACTGTGGTTAAAGAAACCCTATCAGGCCCTGGCATTCTCAAACTTTCCCAGTGCCCAGGCAGCACGGCGTTTCTAAGAGAAAGGAGGAGACAAGGAGGAGGGTAGAAATGGTATTCATCTGCTATATCCTAGCACCACAAGACTTGTTAAAACATTGACGTGCTCCTGTAACAGCTGGTAAATAGTTTCTGTGATGGATCTTCTCAGCACTTTCCCTGGGCACCTTATATCCTCCCAGTGCAGAGCCATTTAGCTGGCATGGGTGTTAACTATTTTTAATATTGTTACTGGGGAAGGGAAAGACTTTCAAGGTTTCCTTGGGTGTGAACAGAGATTTGGGAAGGGGAAGCAGAGTTTAAACCTACTTCATCCAAACAAAGGAAAAAGCCTGGATCTGGGCCATGCAGAGGACTACAGAGTGCCTCTCACTGGCCCAGTGAGCTACACCCAGGATAATTAATGGGTGTGTGCTCACTGTGTTCAAAACAGAATTCAAGGGGAGCAGGGCGTGTCAGCGAAGTGCTTTAAACCTGTGCTACTTCTCATCACTCTGAGATGGTTGCAGAATTCTGAGTCCTTATGTTTTGCTAGCAGTAGGGAAGGCCTAGGAAGTGGATAGAGCAGGTCTCAAGGAAAATTCCATTATGAAATTCAACCAGGTGGCCTCATAATTAGGCCAACACTTTGCATGCGGACCCCTGAAGTCACCGGCCTGGTTCAAATGTCAGAATGTCTGCATGGAGTTATTCTCTTGAATGAAAAGAGTATGTGCTTTGGAATCGGGCACTTTTGGTTAGAATTTTGGTTCTCTCTGTGGCTAGTCTATGACCTCAGTCCAACTACATAACTTCTCTGAGTCTCACTCTCATAGTATATATAATAAGAATAATATATAGCTCATAGTACTGGTTTAACAATGCTGTTTTTTCTTCTGTTCAAAATGTAAGAATCATCAGAGAACTGTGCCCAGCAAAACTCCAGTACTTCAGCACGGCCCAGGACACAGGGGAGCCCCCAAAGGTGACTCGTTTTTCAGTGTCACTCCTGTCTCTTAAAGTCTTGCTCATTTTAGACCCTCCTTCTTGGGTCAGATCACTCCATGACACCCACCTTCTTCTTGGCACTTATCTGTTTAGTTTCATAATTAGGTTTGCTACTTGATTATGTATCTTTTTAGTATTTCTTAAATCTTTCATGTGTTTGAGCTCTTGCTTTATATGCAGCAGAGCAACAGCCTTCCACAGAGCTGTGTCCTTGACCATCAGCATTGGTGACTGATAGAATGACCCATGGGCTAGAGCCTGGGTGTCTGTGTCCCCCAAAACTTCTGTGGTGAAATCCAAACCCACGACATGATGGAATTAGGAGGCAGACCTTTGGGAGATGCTTAGGTCTTGAGGGCAGTGTACTCATCAATGGGACTAGTGATTGGCCTCCTTTAAAAGAGGCTCCTAAGCGATCCCTTGCCCCTTCCACCATGTGAGGACACAGCAAGAGGTCAGCAGTCTGCAACCCAGAGAGGGCTTTCAGCAGAAATCAGCCATTTGCTTGGCCCCTTGATCCTGAGCTTCCAGTCTCCGGAGCTGTGTTTATAAACTACTCAGCCTCTGGGATTTCTGTTACAGCAGCCGCCTAAGTGGACTAAGGCACCATAGACTCTGCCCAGCCTGGATGGATGCAGCTCACCATCTCTCCCCAGAAGGCACTGGGCTCAGTACTCATATTGGTCAGAGCTGCTATTTATAGGACACCTACAAGAGCCAGAGCTCTGTGGCTTCAGGTACTCTCACGCCACACTCAACAACAGAAGATGCTGCTAACTTCACTTCACAGAGGAGGAAGCTAATCTCTGAGAGACTGCAGCATTCATCCAAGGATACATGGCACAGATTGGGACACTAGTTCTTTTGTCTCCAAACTCCAGGCTCATTTGACTTCTATCTTGCCATCCTTATAATCTCTGACATGCCCTTGTTCTCAAGCTGTCCAGATGGTGACTGGACACCGGGGTAAAGCTCTGATGGATGAAATTGTGGTCAATTGTTAGGACAGCTCATCCCTCAGGGTCTCATCCTGATCACCTCTTTACCCAAAGTATTGCAAAAGGGACCCCTAAGAAGGTGATGATTAATGCACAGAGAGAATATGTCTAATGATACCCACTGGGTGTAGATGGGACATAGAGAGTAACAAGGTGCTTCCATGAGACCTTCGGTTCACACTACGTATCACCAAATGATGACTTTGTGTAAGAGTAGAATCTAACTAGGGCATGGGAGTAATAGATTTTGGTAACTGATCTTTAAATTCCCCAGTGAGTGCCCTGTGCCAGTCAGACACAGACTAAGGGGTGCAGAGAGAAGGGGAAGTGGACAAGGAAAAGCAGGGCGCCTTTCTTCCTAAGGATTTATGAAAAGCCTGACTGAAGCAAGAGCATCTGGGAGAGGAGGCAACCCGCGACTGAATCCCAGCCAGGCTGAGCTTCAGGTGTGTGACCTGGATGGATTTGCATAAACCATCTGGGCCTCAGGTTCATGCATCTGTGAAACTGATAATTGCCACCACTTCCCTGCATTATTGTGAGTATCGAATGAAGTACTATTTATCAAACAGGATTGTGTCAGGGGTTTCCCCTCACCTACCCCTCTATTCACATTTGGAAGGAAAAATGGACTGAGGAAACCCTATGGGGGCAATGAATGGCCACTCAACTCAAGATAATCGGTATCATTTTCTTAAATATGGATACAGACAAATATGTGTACAAGTGTATGACTGGATGGGAAGCTAGGAGGCAGAATGAGATTTTATTCAAGATAAAGAGCCACATGTGGGTTTAGGTACAAAAAAAATTATGACACACCTACACTGTTTATTTTGGAAAATCATTTAGGACTCAAGTATCACCACTACAGTTATACTTCTGTGTTGGGTCATGGACATCTGCACGTGTGTTCGAGGGATTGAATTTTCTCTGGTAATATTAGCAAAAGATGCACAGATAAACTGGTTTCTCTAACACAGTTCTCTGTTCATCAAAGCAAGAACAGTGAGCTTTAAATATCTAGGTATATCACAGCTATTTTTCAGGAGCAACTGGTGAGAAGTTTGAGCCCAAAGTTGCCCTGCCCCCCAGCTTTAGATACTGCCCCCACTAGAGGATTCTACTTTAGTTAATAATTTACATAAAGGAGAGCAGAAAATGAAGCTTAGCCAAAAGTAGCCTCCAAAGTCCACCCTACTCCTGCTGCCATAAACTGATACAGCAACCGGGATTAAAATGTAACCAGAACCAAGAGTTTTTGCAAGTAAAATGAAAGCTACCATTTAAGGTTTTTCAATGGCACCAACTGGATTAGATCTGCTCTCGAGACAGGCGTCTTTTGACAATCCCTGGGAACTGTGTCAACTTACTGGCAGGCAGAGCTGATCCATGCAAAGTCAACTGAAAAGCTAAATGCATAAAAAACAGTGACTTGACACAGTTCATGTTAGGCATTTTTCAAACAGCCCTGGCTTTATTTACCAGGGTTTTATGGAGAGAAGTGGAGGTGTGTGTAGTGATTTGAAACCGAAATTTGAAAATGAAGGAATAAAAACAACCTAATTATGCCTGGCTATCAAGGATCAGAGACATTCTCTACCTGCTATGGATAGTTCTATAAATAATAATTCAATCTTTACATGACTTTTTTTTTTAATGAAATCCTTTAGTGACATTTGAGTGTGTATGTGTGAGGGTGTGTGTGTGTATGTGATGTTAAAGTCCTTACAAGTCATGGCATTTCTTGCAAGCTGCATCCCTTTTCTGCAAATGCCAAGATGAGCGAAACCTTTGCTGTCAGGGCAACCCACGATGGCTGGGCTAAGGTGTCTAGCTCTTTTGCTTATTAGTTTTGTTTCTCAGCAGCTGATGCCTGCCTGTAGTGCTCTCATAGACTCAAGCCTCCCCACCATGTGTCCCTCAGCATTCCACGCTTTTAGAGATTCCTCAGAGGTAAAGCTTGTTCAGGAGGAGCTGTGACAAACTGCCCTTGAAAAGATGCCATTAGCTTTGGAGAAAGAAGAAAGTCTAGAATGAGTCAATTATTTATTGAGTACCTTTTAAATGTTGGAGTGGTGAGCACACTGCTAGGTCTTTATCACATCTATTTCACAAACCATTGCAATAGGAGTAGGAACATAGAAACATTGCCTCTATGTGACTGGGAACTTACCGTGATCTTAACTGGTTATTTTGCTTTCAAAGTATAATTTGGCAATATTTTAGTTCACATAGTCAATGCATTGCTTTTCATTTATAATCTTCTTATAATATTGCATATGCATCTTAAGTAGATTGTAAAATGTGTTTCCTATACCATCAGATTCTCAATACCACGCTAAAATCAAGCTTTGTAACTGTGACATTATCTGAAATACTCTAATAAATCTTTTGACCGATGTTTTGTGATATTCCTGGTCAGCTGTGGTTTTCTGTAAATTATTTCTCTGATCTTCTAGGCCACCGCTCATCTTTGTGTCTTTAAGCCTAGAACAGTGTAAAAAGGTCTAACCCACCACTCCCTTTTGTGTCTTTAAGCCTAGAGCAGTGTAAAAAGGTCTGGAAGAAGATGCTATTCCATTCAATTCCTTTTTTTTTCTCAGAGCAAGTTCACATTTTCTAGTTAGTTTTTTTCAATGTCACTCAACATGGTTAGTGAATCTGAGACAACACAGCCATGTGGAACTGTACTATTCTGCAAGCTTTTTAAAACTCTTTCAGCAGATTTAACTTCATATATCATTTGTCCAATTTTCACCTTTCACCATATGTTCATGTCTTAACCAAGATCTGGCAAGGAGAATGAGATTACCATGAGGTAGTGTCAGACTCAGATTTCTTTTAACAAGGAGGAAGGGGACAGGTGTGCACTGTGGGAGTGACCAGCAGTGTCTGCGACAGGTTGCATGGGACTTAGGTCTGGCCAAAATGTAATATTCAGGGATGTGCCTGAGATCTCTCAGAGCCAGGAGATGTCATAAACATTTTCTGAGACTTCTGGGATGAGGTGGCTTTTCTTTCCCTTTAGACATGAATATAAAAGACGGTGAGTTCTGGAGCTGCTTCCATTGTCCTGCCTCCGGTGGAGACTCAGGCCAAATAATACTATTAGTTCCTGCTCACTGAGTCAGGACTACGTCCTAAGGCCAAGTTCTTAGGGCTGTCTGGGTCTCCACTCAGGCAATTTTCCTGACAGTCTTTCAGGAATGTTCATGCCGCTTCCACGCCACACCTGCAAGCTCTTGCCTATATAGGCTTTCTGGAACTATCCAAGGAAAGGAAAACTGACACATAGAAACCAAGCCCTAATGCCATTATTTGAGCCCTAAAGTTAGCCATGCCATAAGCCAGCATTTAGACTTTTCCATTACCTGAGACAATCAATATTCTTCCATTTAGGCAGGTTTGGGGTGAATTTTTATATTACTTGCAACTGAAAAAGTCCTAAATGACACAGAAACCACTAACCCAAGCCTTTTAACGTACAACTAAGGAACCTGAGGCCCACAGTTTAACTCACTTGGTCAAAATGTCATAGCCAATTTGTGAGATGGAACGCACATTCTGGATTTCTAGTCACATGTTCTCCCCTTTAACAATGGTAACTGACATTTATTACATGCTTTCTAAGGAGTGCCCATTTGGACACGTTATCACCTGTTCCATCCTCAGCAGTCCTGAGAGGTGGGTACTATTAGTGTGCCCATTGACAGATAAAGAACCTGAGACTTACAAAGATGCATGACTAGCCTGAGGTGGCGCAGAACCTAAGTGGAGACTGGGGAGTCAGACCCAGCTGTGAGACCCGAGGGTCTGAGAGTTTACTGAGTTCTCTCCTGTATCTGACTAACACCATGCTGCCCATAGCTGGTGTCTACATTCTGGGCGTAAAGCAATAATCCCGACATTGGCTTTGTGGGTTTATCTGGAGAAGCATCCAGCCCTCTTTGATCCTTTATTTTGCATTTAGGAGAATAGGCTTTCTATTCTAGCCTAATGGTTTAAAAATGTTTTTATAATCCCTCTGAAGCACTGCTGCTTTCCACTGATGCCTGGTAATAAATATTAATGTAGACTTTCCTGCAAAGCTTTTACTTAATTTTGATTCAGGTTTTCAAGAAGCCACATGGTTCAGAAGAAAGCTGCCAAGTTTTAGACTTGGTTTTCCCATTTAACACCATTTTTATTTTAAGGTGATACTTAAATACTAAGACCTCAATTTCTCTCCCTCACAAATGCAAATGATACACTTGTCTCATCCACTTCAGGTTGCTGTTTTTAAATGGTTAGTTAATACAAGAATTAATTAAATTTTACTGGAAAATTGTTTTTCTATTTTCAGTTTTTACATTGTCATATAAAGAGGTTGTTGCCTTATTGTAGTTTATATATATAAATATATGCCTAAATAGTTGTTTATGTGATTCCTTTGAGTTGGGAAGTAGAGATATATGCATAAAATAGGCAAAAAAAAACTTAGTTTTCCCTAGTTAAGCGATCAGAGTTTGGCTTGTAACCCCACTCATGCCAAACTGGTGCCAAAAGAATGAACATATCATTTGATATTTCTTATTGGCACCAATAAAGAAACTAATTGAGTTTCCAAAGAAACTCACAGGACAGTAGATAATTTTTTTTTCAGGAGTGGTGCCAGCCTCTCTCAAATATAATGTGCAAATATGGAAAGTTTCAAATGATGGGGAAAAGCAAATTGGCATATAATCAAAATGCCATTGATTGGCAATCTTGGAGACTGTAGTTTTCTCTTCATTCAAAAAAGGAAAAACAGTGCCAGCAGGCAGCACCCTCCATTGGTGTCCTTGCCAAGCCTGGTGTCCTGGCACAACATCTTAGTTTTGGCAGAGACCAAATTGTGCGAATAACGGGAATGTCTGCGAAGGTCTATTTCACTACCTACTTCCCTCTGAACCCCCACACCCACATGCCCTTGTCCTTTTCCTTACACATACGGAACTGAGTGGCTAGCATGTCTGGGGCTCAGGCAGTCCTGAAAATCTTTGTCAGCATTATCAGCATTGTGCTTGCGGTCCTCACATTCATCAGCAGCCCATTCACTACCACCATCATCATCTCTGATATTTACAGGGTAGTCCATTGTAATTTACAAAGTGCTTTCCTATGAAATGCTTAAACTAGCAAGAGACGTAATGTTGTTATCCCTGGTTTAATACATAAAGGAAAGAATTTCTAGTTAAAAGAGTTTGGCTTAGTTCGGTTAAGCTCGACACCTTGCATCAAGCACCACTTCGCAACAGGATAGGTGCTTGTGCAGGGAATGCTCTGAACGGAACAGCAGCCGATGTCAGCAGAGAGTCCCATGAGCCCCCTCTCCTTCCTTCACGATGCTCCCGTCCTGGTGACTGAACCAATGGTCTTCACCTTGTGTCCTACTGCCTCAAGGTATTCACAGAGGTGGAAACAGGGTCCTCAGGTCGTTGTCAACATTTGCAAATTATAACCTTTACTGTGAAAATTGAACCTTAATTCTGGAAAAGACTATGCAGGCTAATTCACAGATGAAAGAGATGGCACAGGCAAACTCACATATGAAATAGAATTTTCTGAAGTCTGGTTTTGCAGGGAGACTTTCTATCTGACCAGAATAAAGAGCACTTTGCTTATCACAGGATGTAAGTCTGGGACTTCCTTTAACATGCCTGTCCCATCTTTTGCTGCTGTGCTATGTGGCTCATTCAGCCCACGAGGCTAAAGGTTCCCCAGGCAACAGTTGCCAAAACTGTGAAAAATTGTGGTGGTGTCATAATTCTGCTTGCTGCACACGAGCCACATCGTTCCCAATTTTGTTTTCAATTCCAGTATAAATGTGTTTGCATATCTGAATGCTCTCTCCCTAGAGACTGCCAGGGATTTCTATTTAGGGAAGCTGAGAGGTTTCTGTAAACTGAGGAGTTAGTTGAAAAATTTTCCTCGAAGGCCACAAACATCCATTCTACCAATTCTCTTTCAGGAAGCAGCATTTCATTTGTAGAAATCCAGAGCACGACTGGTGGGAGGTTGGGGTTCGCATGGGATAGAGCATTTTACCAAGGTTCAGTTAGCAGGACCAAGTCAAGCTGGTGGGTCAGGATGGAAAACTGCCCCACCCCAATGCAGGTCCTACCCCACTACAAGTGTGAGCGAGCTCCAGCCATGGAACATGCTGTCTGCCAAAGCAGCTAGCCTGCCCTCCTAACTTGCTTCCATACAGTGCCTCCACTCTCAGTCACAGATAGAAGGAAACAGCTCCTGTGGAGTCAAATTCATTGCTCACTGGAGTCAAAAGTTGTCTCAGCAATTAAGTAAATTGTCGATTTTTAGTTAGTGGTTCACATAACTTAAAAAGAAATGCATGGGGGCGAAGAAGGAGGTTCACCCTGAGGGTGGCACTGTCGTGTCAATCCCAGGGCACTTACAAAAGTTAATATAAGGCAGTAAGAGCAAAAGCTGACTCACAAAGGACCTCGAAAGGGGCTCCCCTTTCTCTTGTCCTTCCCAGGTGAGTGAGTGAGGTGCCTATGGGAGCACCTCAGTGGCTGAACTAAGCTGGCTGCCCAAAGGCTGGTGAGTCCAGTAGTTTGCTGAAATGTACCTCTCTAATGCTCACTGCAGAGCAAGATCCTAAGAAAACTTGCATGGGAAGGTCTCCTGTGTCCCCAGGGCCTTGTGGAGTTTGACAACATTACAAGGCCTTTAATATAGACTTTTACAAAGTCTTTAATATTAAATGTCCTCTATTGAACTGAATAATAAATAATAAACAGTCATCCAGGCAGGGACCCAGCAAGTTCCTGTGTCTGTTACATAAAGCCAGACAAATAAAACCTATTCTCCTTGAGATGTAGGATGGTTTTGCTTTCATTTCTTCACAGTATTAGAAAAATCCAAAATTTCATGGAAAAGAGAATAATGTCCTACAGGGAAAATGGTACTCATAATACCTTTTATTCTTCTTACCCCTACAATCACAATTGCATATTGAGATTTTCTAAGTGGTTAAAAGGATATTACAGCAATGTTTTTTTTTAACAGATAAAATTTAAATGAAGAAAGATGCATAGACTATAAATGCAAACTTAGATTATGACAAATACAAACATCTGTTCAACCAATACCCAAATCAAAATATAGAGCATTTTCATCATTCCAGAAAGTTCCCTTCATGCCTCATTCCAGCCAGTTCCAAGCTTCTCACAGATGACCACTGTTCTATCACTCATCTTAAATAATTTTGCCTGTTCTTGAATTTCATATAAATGGAAACACATATTGGGTGATGTGTATACCAGTTTATTCATTTTTAGTGCTAGGCAGTCCACTGCATGAATATACCATGATTTGAGTGTCCATTTTCCCGTTGATGAATTTTTGTGTTGTTTTTAGATTTTTTTATTATTGTGAACAAAGCTATTATGAACATTGATTATATAATATATGGACAACAGGTGGGCATATATTTTAATTTATTCATGAGTGAAATTTCAGGGTCACGGAATAAGTACATTATTCAACTTTATAAGAAAATGCCAAAAAATTTCCAGAGTTGTACCATTTTTACAATCTTACCAGCAATTACTAGAGTTCTCCCCGCTTTGCGTGCTCTGGGATATTTGGTGTTTCAGGCTTACTTACCATCTTCATGGTTGTAAAGCAGAATCTCATTATTATTTTAATTTGCAGTTCCATGTTGATAAACTTTTCTGAGCATTTTTATGTGTTTGTTGAGCATTTGTAGCTTCCTTGATGAAGACTCTGCTTCATCTTTCCCTGAATATTAAAAAAAAATTTGTCTTTTTAATAATAGAATTTGTAGAAGTTCCTTATATACTGTGACTGTAAGTCATAGTTCAGATATATGTATTGCAAATATTTTTTGTCACTGTGGGACTGGCCTTTGTATCTTCTTAAAGGCTTTTCTTGATATGCAGAAAATTTCATATAGATTTTGATGATGTTGAATGTATTATTTATTGTTCCTAGTTAACATTTCAAAGATACTCACTCTCCTGGTTTTTTTCCTAGAAGCTTCCAAAAGTATTGAAATTTAACCACTCAAGTCCAGAATAGAGCCTCTTCTAAAGGCTGAGATGCTTAGTGCAGTCTAAATGCACAAAGAGAACATTGAGGGGCCAGTAGATGTGTGGGTCCCCAGCATCAGAGAATCATCATTCATAGGATGACCATCACGAGGAGTTTCAAGGCTCTAATTTTGGTGTTATTTTTGGAGATGACTTGCTTTTCCGTAGTTTTGACTTTCTCTAGGATCAGCATCATGCTTTGTAGCAAAGCGTGCCAAGTTAAACTTTTCTCTGGGTGAGAAAGCACGTGTTTACCCACGTGCAAACCTAAGCTTTTGTGTCTTCTTGTAATTGCGTCTGTAAAACCTCTTCCTCAAATATTACTCTTTGCCTCCGTGGAAAAACAGCATCTCTTGTGGAAAGGACAAGTGAGCGAAGGTTTTCCCCACCCCACCAGAGGGGTAGCATTTAGAAAGAGAAGTGGCTTGTGTAACCTACTTCTCTTTGGTTTTATACTAACATCTCATAGATTTGCATTTGTTTTTAATTTTTGGCCCTGTGACCTCTGCTCCTGTTTTAGCTGATAAATTCCATCTCGCCTTCCACAGGCAACCATTCGGTCTTGAGCTTTTTCTCATGTTCATCAAATTGGTTTTAGGTAGGTTACCAGTTCTCTAGACTGGGAATTTTTGTACTGAGAAGAAGAAAAAGATCTGCCAGTAATACTTTACCACTTGGATTCTTTAGTTTAAGTGATGTTTATAGCTGTCTAATATTAATTACTTCTGACAACCAGGCAGTAGTCAGAATATAACACATAACAGAGGTCCTGGCAATTCTCTAGAAAAGTGATTCTTTTGATTTTTTTGTTGCTTTTGTTTCATAGCCAACTCTGAGTTATAATACAACAAAAAATGAATTCTGTAGACCACCTACTTGTCCACTGAAACATACATGCATGTACACACATGTGTACACAGGTACAAATCTCTATAAGAATATAGAGAAAAATCACAGTTTGAAAACAAAGAAGTGATTATGTACATTAAAAATTATTTCCAGGAACACTAGAGGAGACCTTGTTATGTTATTTGCATTAAAGAGCAAAGAACACCTCCTTAGAAAGATTTTAGGATCCTTGACAAAGTGCTGGGGGATACATGATATATAGATGGAAATCAATATGCATATAAAACACAAATACTAATTAAATATATTTTGTATTATTTTTCAAAATTCATTTTTCATTAATCTTGTTTTCTCCTACATTGCAAAAGTCTGCATGCTTATTATAACATTTCAAGCAATTCAGAAGTGTATGAATAAAAAATTGGCAGCTTCTTCCCCAAAAGTCCCATCTCTGGAGAGCCCAATGTCAATAGGCTGGTAAGTACCTCTTTATACAAACACAAAATAACATGTGCACATAGAATGTATTATGTTTTGCTGTCTTTTTCTTTGAAACAGAGAAATCATACTAGGTGTGTATTACCAGGTATTAACTTTTATCATGTACTGATGCATCACAGATATTTTCTAAATAAGTATTTATATTTACATGTATGTATATTTGAGTTATTCTTTTTAATAGCACCATAAAGATGAGTTTACTCACTGTATTAGTCTGTTAAGGTTGTCATAAAAAAATACTGCAAACTGGGTGCTTAAACAATAGAACTTTATTTTTTCACAGTCCTGGAGGATGGAAGTCCAAGGTCAAGTACTGGCAAGATTGGTTATTGGTAAGGCCTATGATCATGTTCTCACATGGCCTTTCCTCTGTGCATTCACATTCCTGGTGTGGTTTTTCTTCTTATAAGGACACTAATTTTACTGGATTAGGACCCTATCAGATGACCTCATTTAACCTTCAAGTCCCTTTCTCCACAGTCACACTGGGAGTTAACGCTTTAATATGTGAATTTGGGGGGACACAAATAAGTCCATAATACTCGCCAAATCCTCTACTGGTTGACAGTAGTTTATTGATCAATTTAATGGCACCTTTCCATATAATCTTTTAATTTTTATAAAAATGGTTCACATTCACGGTACAACTATGCAATACTTAGAAATGCAATGGATAGAGGTGAGATACAATGACCTAAATTCCTCCATGCCAAAATAATCACTGCCAACATCTGGTAAACATCATTCTAGATGTATATATGCAGAAAAGACAGGAAGGTAGGTCAGTAGATAAATGATAGATGATAGACAGATAGATAGAAAGATAGATAGATAGATAGATAGATAGATAGATAGATAGATAGATGATAGATTAGATAGACAATTCTATTAAAAAGCACATACATGCTATTTTATTGAAAATGCTCAGTTTACTAAATTTGCTATCTCTCAAACTTAATGAAAAGGGAAAAGTGAAAAATAATCACTGAACTTTTGAATGCTGTTTCTTCACAGCAGGAGTTAAGAGTTTCTGAAAGATCACTCAGATTTTTTACATAGTTTAGAAAACATTAAATGGCTATGACCATTATGTTTAATTATATATTTTAACCTTACGCAATATTTCTCAATCTTTTATGAATCAGAAAGAAAGTTCTGTGTCTAGACCCTCAGTGCCCCTCTCATGTTCATTTAGTTATATTGCTGTGTTTTGCATTATCAAAATTTATAAAATTTACATCCAATTCTGAAATGATATCGCCATATTCCTCCAGGTGTACTACAAAAAGCATTCATTCATTGCTCACTAAGTATTTTTATTAGGGCTTCTCCAATGCTGAATTCTTTATCTTGATTAATCTTTGAAAGCAAGAATTTGTCAGATATGTTCATCGAGACACACTCAGCATTCACTGAGTTCCTGCATGTCTGAAGATCTATGTCTTTTGAAGAAAATTTGACTTGATGCAAAATTTCTGGGTCACAGTGTTTTTCCTTTATAAATTTGAAAATATTATTCCAGTATCTTTTGGCATCTTCAGGTCTGGTAAGGATGTTTTTCTCACTTTTTATGTAACCAGTTTTCAATGCTTTGTTACCCACATGCCTCTCTGTTTACTTTTGACATTTGGTCACTTCACCAACATATCTAGCATTGTTGAATAATGTTCATTTTTCCTAAATCATACTCAACCATCAAATTTTTTTAAGTGTTTGTCACCCACAAATTATTTTAAAGTGTATGTGTGTATATTTATATGTGTATATATGCTCCTTATGTTCTTTATGCCACTTTTTTATCTTCCTTCTTAAAGAGTAGCATAATATATATATATACATATGTTCTCCAGCCTTGATTTTTTTATTTAACAATATACTCTGGAGATCACATTATAGTAGTATGAAGAAATTGTGTTAGTTCCTTCAGAAATTTAAAAAAAAACAGTTTAGTAAGATATTACAGTAACTACACATATTTAAAACATTTGCATTTTCCAGAAATTTATATCTGTGGAATCATAGAGTGTGTATTCCTTTTTTCCTGGATTCTTTTACTCAGAATAATTATTTTGAAAGTCATCATGTAGCTGTGTGCATCAATAACTGAACTTATTTTTATTGCCGGATAGTATTCCACTGTATGGATATGCCACCATTTGTAAGCCCACTTATTGATGGGCACTTGGATTCCTTTCAGTTTTTGACTATTACAAATAAACATTTATGTATACGTCTTTGTGTGGATAAAGGCTTTTATTTCTCTTGAGTAAATCCTAGGAGTGGAATTGTAGGCTCATATGGTAGGTGTACGTCTTAAGTTTTAAGAAATTTTGGAACTGTTTTCTAAAGTGGTTGTACCCTTTTATATATTCACCAGCTATGTGTGAGAAATCCAATTCCTTGACCCTCTCCCCAACATATGGTGTGGGCAGTCCTCTTAATTTTAGCCTTTCTAGGTAAGTGTATAATAGTTACTCTTTATGATTTTAATTTTCATCTTCCTAATTACTAATGCTGTGGAGCATATTTTCATGTGCTATTTGCAATCTGTATATCCTCTCTGGGGACATGTCTGCTCAACTTGTCTGCTCATTTTTAAAATTGAGCTTCTCATCTTCTTATTACTGAGTTCTGATAGTTCTTCTCAAATATTCCAGATACACGTCCTTTGTCAGAGTGTGCTCTGCAAATAGTTTCTCTATTCACGGTTTTTCTCTTCATTCTCTTAATAGTGTCTTTCAAGCAGCATAAATGATAAAGTCAACCGTATCATTTTTTATATTTTATGGACTGCACTTCAGCTGTCCTAAGAAACAGGCCTGACTCAAGATCATCAGAGTTTTTCCTGTTTTCCCCTACAAGTTTCATAAATTTAGACTTTATATTTACATTTATTATCCATTTTGAGTTAATTTGTGTGTATGGTGTGTAGTGGGGATTAGAGCTTTTGCCCACGTATTGTTCCGGCCTCATTTTTTTGGAAAAGTTCATGTGCTCTTCCTTGAACTGTCTTTGCATCTTAATAAAAACTCTCTTGTCTATATTGGGTGTATTTTAGTTTATACTCTGTGCCATTGAACTAATTCTCTATTTCTCCATCTTTACACCTATGGCACACTATCTTGATTACTGCAGTTTTATACTCCAACTGTCCTTTTTCAACATAAGAATTCTAGAATGAGCTCATTAATTTCTATTTTAAAAAATCCCTGCTGGCATTTTGATTGAGATTTCATTGAATCTGTATTTGTCATGGTTCGTCAGAGAAAGAAAACCAGGATGTGTATATATAAAGAGATTTGTTGTAGGAAATTAGTTCTCATGATTCTAGAGGCTGGCAAACCCAAACTCTGCAGGGTGGACTGGCAGACTGAAGACCCAAGAAAGCTCATGTAGCAGTTCTAGCCTAAAGACCAGCAGGCTTGAGACAGAGGAGCACCAGCATTCTCGATCAGGTCCAAAGGCACTCTGCTCTAGAACTGAGAAAAGAGTATTGCAGATGAAGTCTGAAGGCAGTTTACTGAAGAGTTCTCTCTTGCTTGGAGGTAGCCTGTCTTTTGTTTTACTCAGGCCTTCAACTGATTGGATAAGGCCCACCCATATTATGGAGGGCAATCTGTTCTAATCAAAGCCAACCATGAGATTAAATGTTAATCTTATCCAAAATATCTTCACAGAAGCACCAAGAATAATGTTTGACCAAGTACCTTGGCACTCCATTGCCCAGTCAAGTTGACACATAAAATTAACCATCATAGTCTCAATGAATTTAGGGCTTTAATTTCTTCAAGCAATGTTTCTTTTTGTTTCACTGTACTGATATTACACATCTTTTATCAGATTTATCCCTAACTATTTCAGATTTGTTGGTATTATAGCAAATTACATTTTATTCTTAGTTTCAATTTCCAATTTGTTGTTTCTAATATTTACAAACACAGCTGATTTTTTTGCACATTGATTTGTACATTGATCTATAAGACTTACTATACTGATGTTACTCTGGTTGCTTTTATATAGATGACATCAGATTTTCTGCATAAATTGTCTTGAATAAACACATTTTTACTTTTTTCCAAGGTGGGTGCCTTTAATTTATGACCTACTAGGTCAAGTACTTTTCTGCAGATTCCATCAGGCATATATAGACAATCAAATAGTCTGCAAATAAAGCCAGTTTTATTTCTTTCTTTCTTTTTTTGCCATTCATTTCTGGCAACAATCTCTGAGTGACAACACAATCCCATTTCTACACCTTTAAATTACTCTGCAAATAGGTTTTGTGTTAGAGTTCCTCAGATGATTACATAGACATTGTGTTTTCTTATCTAGACTTCAAGCCATGTGAATTGGGCAGGGATGTATTTTCTCTCATTTAGGGTCCATTGAAGGTCTCTGTGCACAGCCAATTCTCACAATGTATACAACGGTCAGCCAGTCTAATAACTGGTGTGCAGAATACAGATGAGGGGACTCGACTGCAGGCAGAAAAACTAAATATAAGCTACATATTTTTTTCATATGGATAGTCAAATTTTTAAACACAATTCTTGATGGAAAGTATCTATCCTATCGTTTGTTTCATGAAGCTTCCAAACTTAGAAAATGGAAGAGACAGTACATTTTATCCCATTTTATCCCATATGTACAAGAACCTAGAAAATAATGAGAAAATAACATTAATCAAATTTTGCATCTGCAGGGCTATGCACCATAGTGGATGATATGCTTGGAGTTAGTATTCCAAATCTCTACCTAAATAACATTAATATTTTAGGCCAATTAACCTCTGTGTGTCTCAGTTTTCTCATCTGTAAAATGGGAATAATAACATAACCAATTTCAAATTTAAATTGAGACTTGGTGTTCTGGCAGTAAGATTATAGAAGGAAAAATTAAGTATAAAAATTGAAAAAAAAATACAAGTTTCTAGTCTGAAGGCTTAGTAATATATTTATTTTCAATGACAAGAATTAATTTAATCCTCTATAACTTTCAACACATTTATTTTTCTATTTCTCTATGAACTATATATATATATATTTTTTTTAATGTAGAGCCAATTTCTTTTGGATGAAATAATTTTGCAGCAAAAGAAGACAGTATCACACTTTAAGGCAGCCTTTTAAATATATGAAATGTTGAGACATCTTAGTTTTCAAAAACTTGTTTCTAAGTTGTTTGCTTAGAAATTGGGCACACAATAAAATGTTAAAAATAGCTGTAATGTATTTAATCTATTCAGTAAGTCTGTTTAAGGCATAGTTAATGGGAACACATTTACCATAATAATTGTATTTTTTAAACAATCACAAACTATATCAATATTTCTATGAGAAAATTAATTTTGGTCACTACCTTAAATGATCCTTTTAAACTGAGCAAATATTTATGACTCTCCAACTTTGTCTCAGAAATGATTTTAGAAGATTTGCTTACATTTTCTAATTTAATCTTCATAATAACCATGTAAAACGTAAAGGATGTATTATTATGCTTATTTCACATATAAGAAAGTGGAAACTTGGAGAGTTTAAATAACTTTCCCACAGTTATTCAGATTATGGCAGAGCCCAGATTCAACCTCAAAGCCCAATTTTTTAAAATTATATTTTGTGGTCTCCTTTTCCTGAAAGCACACACACACACATGCACACACGCACACACATACATGCACACACACAGCCCTGGCAGCTGGACAAAGAACTCCTTTCTGCTTCAGACCCTTGAATGTCTATAGAATCACATATATTCTTCAAGACAGAGCACTTTTTATGATTCACTGCTGTTTTAGTTCAATGGGCCGATCTCTCCCAGTAGTCCATGAGCATCTCGAACGTGAACTCACTATGCCTTATTGATCTTCGTAAACTCCATGGAAAATACTGCCAGTCACATATAGGTGTGTTATAAAGGCTTCTTGTACTCAACACTTAGAAGGTTTTCATTGTTTTCTTGATAGGAGTTTAGGGGAGGTCGTTAGGAACCTTTCTCCTGTGCTCCCCTCCCCTCTGTTCCTTCACTTTCTGAAATCTGACAGGAGAGATGAAGGTCTGCATTTGCTTTATGGTGAGCCTTTTAGTGCATGACGGATAAAGGCAAATGGACCTTACTTTCTGAAGTACCTGGGTTAGGAAGCATGAGACCAAGAACAGGGACATTACTAGAGAAACCAGCGTCCAGGCTGAAGGATGAGAGTATCACGTGTGGCCGTTCATTCTCATTCTCTCCACTTATTTTCTTTACTCTTACCAGGATTGTTATTTCAAGTCACATCTTAGTGAACCAACGGTGTTAGTGTACGTGTGAGTGGCCAGAGGCAAGTCCACAGAGTGAGAGTAAAGGAAAAGGAGGAAGTAAAACCTGAAATTGTATCAGCCAATAAAGAAATACAGATAGTGTGTATGACAATCTTGTTGAGGTCATTGCTTCTGGAAATCCTTTTCATATGGCACCATCATGATGAACAAAAGATATGATGGCTCAAATTCTGGTTCATTAGTGTAAATGGTAGTAATAGATTAAATTAAGAGGGAACTTTAGAGTTGATTACACCCACCGGGCTTAGAGGGGTTGGGATGGGGAAGGCCTGAGGGGAGGAGCTCCCTGGCCAGTCTTGCTGGCAAGGACTTTCTGGGATCTTTGTTTTCAGCATAGTCCCTAAAGATGTTGCCATGGGAGACAAGTAGGATCATTGTGAAGATAATAGCCAAGAGCTTATTTTAGAGATGAGGAAACATATTGAATGGAAAGGAAAGGCAATCTTACAAATGGGCATCTAGGAAGGTGCAGAAAAAAGGAGCCCCCAGGAGCAACAGGGATGCTGCCTTAGACACTGTTTCTTCCAGTGAATATGTCCACCTACCTGGTATGGCCCTAGGTTCCCCTTCCACTTGAGTTCAGCTTAATAGGCCCTAATTAGTCCAGGTACTCTACAAGTATCAAGCAAATAAACTGACAGCTATAAATTCAACAGTCACAAGAGGGTTCATTTAACTCTTGCCACTTTTTTCCTAGCCTGGCAGAGTCATATACATCAACACAATATGATACACTTAAGAATGAATACCAAGAGTCCTTTGTTTTAAACATAATAGAACTCTAAACATATGCCATTGGAAGCTTAAAGAGTCCCCTGCAGAGTGTATTTCTTATACATGCATAAAAATCCAAAATACTGGGTGCAGGAATATGAATGTAACTGCTAATATATCTGCAGTTGTGTTAATTAATATTAATATACCTCACTTTATAATAGATAAACATTTTCTCTATAGAATGGCAAAACATATTTCCTTAGGGAGCATGTAGAGGCAGAAGTGGTTTAAAAATTTAGCAAAATTAAAAAAAATTGAATACTCAAAAAGAATAACAAAATTAGAATAAAAAGTACATATATTAGATTTTTTGTTACATTTGAAAAAACAAAGTCCAAGGGAACAAATAATAATTTGATGTAAGGCATCCATATAAATAACAAGCCCTTCAACCTCAATAGCCTTCTCCAACTAGGTTTCCTTTAGGATAGTATGCTGCTCTCTGAGTTGCTCAAGTATTTCTCCTAGAGTTATATGTGAGCTATGAATTTCTAGAAGGGAAAAGTGATGTAAGATTTAAAGGCAAAGCAGCTAGCTTTATTAAAAATGCACAACAATAACTTAAAGTATAAATGTCCATGAGCCTATACTGATACCAATAAAGGGAGAATTGACAGATCTCCCCTGCAAAATGATTTCAAATAATTTATGTGGATATTTTTCACTCAAGAAGATGGAGCATAATTCCCTACTCCTTAAGTGCAGGCTTCCTATGGTGACCTCCTTCTAAAGAGAGCAATATGAGAAGAGGGGAAAGAGTAGCTATGTTAGAGAAATCAAACATCACCTCCGCCGGGTAGTCAATGTGACATCAACAGTGATATGTTATACTGATAATATGTGCCCTAGAAATGATGCGATGAAAATGGCACTTATCCTCTGTGATCTTAAACCCAACTTAATCATGATAAAATCCTCCTCAAAACCATCAGGGTCATCACAAACAGAGAAGGGTACATCCAAGGGGACCCTAAAGAGACCTGACACAGTGATGTGGCATCCTGGATGGGATCCTGGAACTGAAAGAGGACACGAGGTAAAAACTAAGGAGATCTGAATCAAATATGGACTTCAGTTAATAATAATGTACCACTGTTGTTTCATTAGCTGTGACAAGTGTACTCTACTAGTGTTAGATGTGCATAGTAGGTGAAGCTGGGTGTGGGTTTGTTTGTATGAGAAGTCTCGGTGTCTTCATAATTTTTTTAGAAATCTAAAGCTTTTCTAAAACAAGTCTATTTTAAAAATATGCAAGGATGATTAGGGAAAAAATACACAGTACCTAAAGTATTAAGTATCTTGTGAAATAATAGAAAATAAATATATTGATCTCTGCCCCAGGTCTTGACACAGAGCTTCTAAACCCCTTGCAATATCTTAAATGAAGGAGCCCTAGGAACATTCTTTGCTCTAATATTTGGTCATTGATCCTGGCTCTTGACATAGAGTATCTAAATCCCTTGGAATTTTTGAGGTCCCTGGAGTGTCTTTTGTTCTAATGAGGTGATCCTCTGTGGGGTCCTGGTTGGGGGCTGCTCACTAGAAAGACCAAGCCATGATTAGAAGCTTGGAACTTCCAGTCCTGTCCCCCTTTCTCCAAAAAGGGGAAAGGGGTTACAGTTGGAGTTAATGATGGATCATGTATACAGAATGAAGCCTGAATAAGTATCTCAAAAGTATGGGGCTCAGACAGCATCTTGGTGGGTGCTCAGAGAGAACTGAAGCTCCGTGCCCCTTCCCACATACCTTGCCCTACTCATCTCTTCCATCTGCATGTTCATCTGTATCCTTTATCACATTGTTTTATAATAAACTGGAAAACAGGAAGCAAGCTGGTTTCCTGAGTTCTGTGAGCCACTCTAAACAAATTAATAAAACCCAAGATATGGGTTGTAGGAACCTCCGATTTATAGCCCATTGGTCAGAAGTGCAAGCGACAAACTGGAATGGAGATTGGCATCTGAAGTGGCAGTGGGAGATGTCCTGTAGGACTGAGCCCTTAACCTGTGGGGTCAGACTCTCTCTCCAGGAGCATAGTTTCAGGACTGAGTTAAACAGTAGGAATACCCAGCTGGTGCTGTGGAATTGCTTGGTGGGGGAAAACAAAACAATCCACGTGTGGTATCAGAAGTGCTGTAAGCATGTAATGTATGGTAGGACTGTGACAGTAAAGGAGAAACACACAGGAAGTGGAGTAAGGTTTTCTTTGCAAATCTTGTTTGAATAATGCACACAGCAAGTAGTGAGATTCGGGGAGAATGTTTACAGATATGGGATGAAAGAGGAACTATGAACTATAGACTTTGTGGCTGTGGAAAACTGGATAGTACTATCAGGTTGGTCTTTAGAGAATCCATCTCTTAAATTGGTGATTGATTTTAAGTGTTCTCTAATACCATGCAAATATGTTTAAATCATTATGTGTTATTTTGATAAACAAGATTTTAAAGGAATTTCTCTTTTTGTGATATATTGCCTTTGCTTCTCCCCTACATTCTACTAAGTGTTTGTGATCAATCTCGTCACATCCCCCTCCCCTCTCCCATTCTGTCTCTCTGTCTCTCTATCTCCATGATCTTTGTCTCTCTCTTTCTCACACACACACACACACACACAAACACACACACATTTTTGGAGACAAGAAAGCAACAGAACATGCTGTGCCTTTGAGAGAAGTATCATGAAGATAATAAACACAATTGATCCCGCTCCTTTAACACGAACTCATTCTTATTTAAGTAAGATTATCTCTTAGCTTGATTCTTTTTATATTTTTGTCAGAGAAATATCAAATGGAGGATCCATTTGAAGAATGTGGAATAAAGTGAGTCATGGAAAAGAAAAAAGTCTGAAAGTTTTTCAAAAATATAAATACATAGCCCTAGAAAATCCTTTAATTTGATTCCTAAAATTTATCTCAGTGGCAAGAAAACAATAATTTCTTCCCAAGATTCTTTCTCCCTGGCTTTCCATATCTATTACTATTTCAAAACTTGATTCTTTTCTTCTCATGTGTGCAATAATGCAGAAGGTTCTGATTAATATGTCTGCCTCCTTTTTCTTCCAGTTTACTCAGATCCAACAGACAAATTTATATTTCGCATCTTTTCACCATTTCTCTCCCAAGGTCAAAATTTGTCAATACTTAAAATTCATAATTCCAATTCCAGTGTTCAACCAACCTTTCCAACCGTATATCCCTCACTTTTTTCCGAACATAGTAGATAGTATACAAACTGGTTTGCTTATTTATTATTATTCCTTTACTCTTGCTTTGGGTTTTCTTGCCATTTAACCTTAGCTTTTTCTAGTTCTTAGCTTTATAATACTGGTCTCTACCTTAGCAAATCCTAATCTTATATCTTTTCAGGTGCCCCTAATATATGCCCTGCTGTGAACTGTTTTCTCTCAGTAACTCTCATTTTTATAACTATGGTCTGGAACATTGCCTACATAGTTTGTTATTTTCCTGTTCTTGCAAAGATTTTCTTTCACAGCACAATGATGCTTTATTGCCATATGTGTATTCCTAACCTACTTGTCGTTGTGTTATTTAAGATTTGGCACCAAGTCTTATTTCCTCTCTATTCCCAACATTTAGCACAATTCTTTGACTATGATCAATATTGATTATATAATCTTGAATTAACAAAGGAATGACTGAATGCATTTATGCATTATCTCTGTATAGACTACAAATTCTTTAAAACACCAAATCTCTTCATGATCTATAAAAGAACTGGGCCTTATAAAGGGAAAATGAACAATAAATATAGGCTTACATTAAAAAACAATGAGATATCCTATAGGCTGTATCACTCTCGGTCAGAACCTGACGCTTCTACCGTATCTCATGTTATCTGCTGGCATTTCACCTTTCACAAACCACTGACCTTCCTTTTCTCTTCTCAGACATCCTGTGTATTAGTTTCCTATTGATTCATAACACATTACACCAATTTAGTGGCTTAAAACAACACAACTTTATTATCTTAGAGTTCTGTAGTTTGAAAGTCTGGAATGGATCTCACTTGACTAAAATCAGGACGTTGGCAGAACTCTTCCTTTTGGGAGACTCTAGAAAAGAACCCATTTCTTTGCTTCTTCCAGCTTTTAGAGGCTGCTCACATTCCTTTCCTCCATCTTCCAAGCCAGCAACCACATCACTCTGATGTTTCTGTTATCACATCTCCTTCTCTGATTCTGACTGGCTTTCTTCTACTCTGAAGGACTTGTGGTGACATTAGATCCTCTAGATTATCCACAATAATCTCCCTACTTTAAGGTCAGATGATTAGCAACTTTAATTCCATCTGCAACCTTAATTTCCCTTTGGCATGTAATGTAACATATTCATAGTGTCTGAGGATTAGAATGTGACCATCTTTGCAGGGAGGGATCATTATTTTTCTTACCTCATGGTGCATATCAGCAGAAGGAGCCTTTGTGATCCTTGAACACCTGAACTGCTGTGGTTCTGTCTTCAAATTTATTTGCTGCAGACAGAAATGGATTTGGAGGTGAATGTACCCAATGAAATATAGTATTCTTCCCTGAAGCAAGAAGAAGCTGTGTGAACTATGGGAGGCTGCTATTTCTAATTCATCTTATCCTTTCTCTCACCTTGACCATCCAGGTTCCCTTGGAATGGAAATTTTACTCCAAAGCATGATTGCTGGCTAACCAGAGGACAACACATGACTTCAATTGGTTCTCAGTTTGTGTCCACAATTCTCAGGGGTGGAAAGGTAAGTAGCATAAAAATTAATATAAAACTTGTTTAAGCATTAGAATAACTGCTTTTAAATCCAAGCAAAGTAAAATAAAATGTACTTGTAAACTGGTAACTGCACAGCAATTAGCTCCTCAAAATTATTTATTCTGATATCTTAAGGTATCTTTTTCTGTATTTCAGGAATTATATCAATGATGTAAACTGGCTTCTGCATTTTCAGACAGGAATATAAATAGTCTACTCTCAGTCCTGAAACAAATGCAATTTAGCTTTTTAAAGAGTACAGCAGTTTTCAACAGACTGTAGAATAACTTCGGGTAGAATGAAGAAGTCACCCCTAATCCCTTGTTTCAGCCACACCTTTCCAAATGATATTCAGACTGCCTTCTACAGCCCAAAGATTTTTCCTTGCACTCTGGCCACTCACTTTTATTCCACAAGGCCCTGCATGTGAAAGCACACACGGTTTTGCTAGGGCAGGGGTTGTGAAGTTTATTTAGGCACTTGCAAGAAGAGCCTGGAGGAGCAAGGAGAGAATAAGCCATTTTGCAGTGTGAGTTGCTAGCTCATTCCACTGAGATTTAATCTCTTGATTCTGTCTTACTTGCATTTAAAGAGGTAACTGTAAAAGTGATAGGCGACACAGTGGGCCCACTTCTCAGTGACCTTTAGCAAAACAAAGCCACACCAAGCAAGGTTCAGCTAGGAACAAACCTGATTACTTGGCTCAAGCAAGGAGAACATTGGGAATAGTGCTCAGAGCAGTGTTTCCTCAAAGGGAAGGTATGGTTTCAGTTTTACAGGCTATCAGGGTTAAGGAAGTGGCTGTAGAGTTCTTCCTTGAAGATAGAGGTGGGACAAAGTTAGCTCAGGTGCCTTAGCTGATCATGTTTCTTCACACACTGTATGTTACTTCCTTGGCATCCTCTGGTTGGTTGAGCATGAGGTCACTAGGACCTATTTCAGAAATCTTAATCATCAGTTTTCTGGCTACTTGTGATGAGCATCAGGTCCATCTGGTAGGGTCTCAGCTTCTGTGAAATAGCTCAAGGATGTGGGACAAGACTCCTGTGACCCTGATTTACATGTAAGCTAAGCTATTATTATTCTTGTCTAACCTGCTCTTCCTCTGCTCCTACACATATCCATTGCCCTAAACATCATTAACTATCAAGTCCAATTCCCACACTTTGGCTTGAAGAGCTAAAGCCTACAGTGGAAGAACAGTCTGAGAGGCTTCGCCAAGGACGGAGGTACCTGCTTGCAAAAATAAGTTGTCAGGAGCTATGATACATGTCTCTCTCTAACAATTTATTTTTAAGAGGTCCTCACTCTTCCCTTTTTGCTAACAAAAGTTGGTTTTGATTTTGCACTTCCCAAAAGTGTTGGAATGTAAGATGAGAAAGGTGGAAAACTGATTTCACCTAATCCCATTGTTTTTGTGAAACCTTCAGACTTAAAGAGAACACTTCCCTGAGGTAACCAAGGTAATCAGTAGCAAAGACAGATACTTGGAGTCATGCGTGTGGCTTCTTTCCTAGGTAGGAGGAAGAGAGTCTCCTTTTTCCTAATGCTTTTTCTCCTTCAGGCATGCTTTTCTTCCTGCCAGCGATCCCTGGAATACAGGCAAACGGTTAAATGGTAAGTTTAAAAAATGTTTAGTGTCTCTTATTAACTATGTGTTCCACATTTGTATATTTTAAATATTTGGATGATATAGGGGACGGTAATATTGTGATACAAGAATAGATACTTGGTCTTCATCCTGGTCCCTGAGGCAGAGCTCCTAAAATTCTTGGAATCTCCTGAATGACAGAGCTGAAAGGAGCATCTTCTGGTTTTCATAACAAGCCCCTTTCAGCCTCATCTGCATTTATGTTAATGAGATGGCTCCTGATGGGCTCCTATAAAGATTCAGGATGGAGATGGTTGCCAAGGAAACTAACCATGTGATTAAGGGGTTAGAACTTGGAGCTTCCTCCCAGGACTCCCAGGGAGAGAAGACAGGCTGGACACTGAGTTCACCAATGGCTCATGATTTACAGGCATGCCTCAGAAATATTGCTGGTTTATTTCCAGGCCACCACAATAAAGGAAATACCACAATAGAGCAAGTTGGATGAATTTTTTGGTTTCCTACTGCATATAAAAGTTATGTTTACATTATACTGTAGTCTATTAAGTGTGAAATAAAATTATGTCTATAAAAACAATATACATACCTTAATTAAAAAAATACTTTCTGGCTAAAAATGCTATGCCCATCACCTGAGCTTTCATCAAGTATTAATTGATTTCCTGGTGGAGGGTCTTGTCTCGATGTTGGTGACTGCCCACAAGCACGGTGATGGTTGCTGAAAGCTGGGGTGACTGGCAATTTCTTAAAATAAGGCAACACTGAAGTTTGCCTCACCAACTGACACTTCTTTTCACAAATGATTTCTTCATAGCGTGCAATGCTGTTTGATAGCACTGTGCCCACAGAACTTCCAAAATTGGAGACAATCCTCGCCAACACTACCTCAGCTTTATCTACTAAGTTTATGCAATATTCTAAATCCTCTGTTGCCATGTCAACAGTCTTCACAGTATCTTTGCCAGGTGTAGAGTGCATCGTAAGAAAGGACTTTCTTTGCTCATTCATAAGAAGCAAATCCTCATTTTTTTTTTAATTTTTATCATGAGATTGCAGCTATTCAGTCACATCTTCAGGCTCCACTTCTAAATCTAGTCCTATTGATGTTTCTAACACATCTTCAGTTGCTTCCTCTAGTGAAGTCGTGAACCCTGAGAGTCATCCATGAGGGTAGAATCAACTTCTTTCAAAATCCTGTTAATATTGATATTTTGACCTCTCCCCATGAATCATAAATATTCTTAATGGCATCTAGAATGGTGAATTCTTTCCAGAAGGTTTTCAATTTACTTTGCCCTGATCCCTCAGAGGAATCACAGTCAATGGCAACTTTAGCATTACTTAATGTATGTCTTAATTAAGAAGATTTGACAGTCAAAATGGCTCCTTGATCCATGGGTTATGGAATGGATGTTTTGTTAGCAGACAAGAAGACAATCCTAATCTTATTGTTCATCTTCATTAGAGCACTTAGGTAACCAGGTGCATTGTCTAAGAGCAACAATATTATGAAAGAAATCTTTTTTTCTGAGCAGTATGTCCTAGCAGTAGGATCAAAATAGTAAACCATGTTGTAAACAAAAGTGCTGTCACCCAGGAGTTGTTCCATTTACAGAGCACAGGAAAAGTATATGTAGTGTAACTCTTAAGGGCCCTAGATATTTAAAATGCTAAATGAACCTTGGCTTCAACTTAAAGTCACCAGTTACATTGGCCTCTAATAAGAGAGTTAGCTTGTCCTTTGAAGCTTTGAAGCCAGACACTGACTTCTCCTCTCTAGCTATGAAAGTCCTTGATAGCATCTTCTGCCAATATAAGTTGTTTCATTTACATTGAAAATCTGTTCTTTGAGGTAGCCACCTTCATTAAATGATCTTATCTAGATCTTCTGGATGACTTGCTGCAGCTTCTCTATCAGCACTTGCTGCTTTACCTTGTACTTTTATGTTATGGAGACGGCTCTTTCATTAAACCTCATGAACCAATCTCTGCTAGCTTCAAACTTTTCTTCTGCAGCTTCTTCACCTCTCTTGGCCTTTATAGCATTGAAGAGAGTTAGGCTTTGTTTTAAGGGAGTGTTGCAGCTGGTCTGATCTTCTATCCAAACCAATTAAAACTTTCTCCTTATCAGCAATAAGGCTGTTTTGTTTTCTTATCATTCATGTTTTCACTTGAATAACACTTTTAATTTCCCTCAAGAGTTTTTCACAACTTGGCTGACTGGCACAAGAGGCTTAGTTTTAGGTCCATCAAGTCTTTCGACATGCCTTCCTCACTAAGCTTAATCATTGCTAACTTTTGGTTTAAAGTGAAAGATGTGTGTCTCTTCCTTTCACTTGAACACTTAGATGCCATTGTAGGGTTATTAACTGGCCTAATTTCAATACAGTTGTGTCTCAACAAATAGGGAGGAACAAGGAGGGTGACAGAGCAGTTGGTGGAGCAGTCAGAACACACACCCCATTTATCAATAAGTTTGTCATCTTATATGGACACAATTTGTGACACCCCTTAAACAATTACAATAGTAATATCAAGGATCACTGGCCACCGATCACCATGCATAACAATAATGAACAGTTTTGAAACATTGAGAGAATTCCCAAAATGTGACATAGAGACACAAAGTGAGCAAATAGTGTTGGAAAAATGGTACAAATAAACACCTGTACCTTGTTCAACACATACTTTACACAGACCTTCATTTACAAAAAAGTCCAATATTTACAAGACACAATAAAGTGAAGTACAATAAAATGAGGCATGCCTGGAATCAACTATACTTAACTAATGGAATCTCTATAAAAACCCCTAAACAATGGGGTTTGGAGAGCTTCCTTGTTTGTGAACACATCCAAGTACAGGGTAGGCATATGCCCCAACTGTATGGTGAGAGAAGCTCTTACGCTCAGGACTCTTCCAGATCTCATCCTGTATATCTTTGTCTAGTGGTTCACTTGTTTACTTTAAATAAACTGTTAGAGCAAGTATAGCATTTTCCTGAGTTCTGTGAGTTATTCTAGCAAATCATCAAGTTAGAGCAGGGTATTATGGCAACCCTTGATCAATGGGGAACACTTGGTCAGAAGTACGGAAGGCCCAGGCACGACTGGCATCTGAAGTGGAAGCCGTCTTGTGGGACTGAGCCCTTAACCCGTGGGATCTGTGCTAACACTGGGCAGTTAATGTCAGATTCGAACTGAATTGGAAGACACACAGTTGGTGTCTAGAGAATTGGAAAATTGGTTGGTGTGAGGAATAAACCCACATATTTAGTGTCATAAGTTTTGTAATGAAAACAATTTAGAGACTTGACAGAAAAATCCAGAAATTCTTGAATTTTTAAATTACCTTCTCATAAACTCATTTTTTCAGTAGTTATATAAGTCTAGTAAAAAGATAGCTTATTTTCAATGATTGTCTTACATTTAACTACCTACTAAACAGAAAACTAACTTTAGGAGCCCTTGTAGGTAGTCATAAAAGTGAAATATAAGATTTCATTAAAGATACATGTGTCATAAAACATGATTATAACAAAACTTCTGTATTCTAAAATTTAAATGAAGGCAGAAAATATACTATGCCCTTTAAAATGCTAAGATGAAGTGAACATTTCTTTCTACTGTCTAGTGTATCTCAGTTCAGGCTCATATAAAATATATGTATTCTTCATGCATGGCTTAGTCCTATCTGACCAACTTTTGCTTTTTCTCTCCCTTCCTTCTCTCTACTTGCTTCTTCATTGGTGACATTTTATAACTTCTCTAGTTTTCTCCTAACTTTCTTTCAGACCAGGAGTTGGCAAACTATGGCCCATAGGCCAAACCCAGCCTACCATGGGTTTTTGTATCACCTGTGAGCTAAGCATGGTTTCTATATTTTATGCTGAGTTGAAAAAGCAAAAGATCGAAAGGAGAATTAAATTTTGTGACATGTAAAAAATTATATGAAAATCAAATGTTCAAAATCAATAAAGTTTTATTGGAACACAGTTATGCCTATTAGTTTATATATTGTCTATGACTGATTTCCTGCTACAAGGAAGAGTTGAGTAGTTATGGTATATGCAAAGATGACAATAGTATCTGGCCTTTTACAAAGAAAAAATATTTGCTCATCTCTGATTCATGCCATTTGAATCCGGTATCAGTCTGGTGACTCCTACATCCTTAAAGTAGGCTCTGTTATCCCACTTTTTGTTTTTTAACTCAGCTGCATCTATAATATCCAACACTGATCAATAATCCTTTCACATGGCAGGACTCAGTGGTTCCCTGATGCATTAGTACATTGAGTGATAATCCTGGAAGATGGGTTCACATATCAATCAAGAAGGGATTCAGATTTTTTGATAAAGTACATGATGGAACAGAGAAACAATGTGTGAGGACCACTTCCTCAGGGATAGAGAATAAATTGGCACATTTAGATGGAGTTTGCAGCAATCTAGAGGAAAATCATAGACAAAAGAAATACAGTTAAGGGGTCATCTACAAACAGATGACAATTGAAGCCATGACAAAGATATTATTAAAACCCAGGAATTTACACTCCAAGATTGAGTATTTACCATATACTCTAAAACTGATACTCTATCTATACTACAGAACTTCTCTGGAAAAGCTGACTCTCTTATTTGTCTTTTTCAGGAAGTGAAATGATAATAATTCTGGCTTTTATTCATCTACACTGATTTTTCTTTTCTCCAGGAATAGTTTAGTGAGAAAAGAAACACTGTGCAGGAGAGAAGGAGGAGGTATTCGGGAGGATTCGACTATTCTGAGCACATTTCTAATTCTTGATGTTGACTGCATAGAGAACAGCTTTTATATTGCCCCATAATTCATTTCCAGCATTAAAATAAATACCTGGCAAACAGTGGCCTGATCTAAAGGAGTGTCCGCAAATCCTTGGAACCTTACACCCCAGTCTATCAAAGAGAAGATCATTACCTGCTTCCTAAGTGCAAAGATGGGACATTTAGACTTTCCTTTTTCCCTCAGTCAGGCTATAAGGATTTAAGTATGTGAACAATTTAAGAGATGTCATTTTATTTGCATCTGTATTTCACACTCACCCTAGCTCCCCAGCTTTGCATATGGCAAAGGTATCATATGCCTACATGAATAAATTGGTTTTATCTGGATGCCAGGAAACCACTAGTTTGTTACCTTAGTATATAAATGGTTCCCTTTTAGACCTTTTTGGCCATTTTCAACCTTTCTGCTTTTTCCACCAATGTATTGTGATATTCCATATCATTAAAAATTTTCCCTTTTTAATTCATTTAATTCTGCTACTTAAATATTCCTTCCTCCCAAAGTCCCCACCATTTTTATAAAAATTAGTAGAATTGAATACCTAATGTGCCTAGCTCTTCATTTTCAAATATTCAACTTCCTATAATTTGAGTTCCACCATTCCTTGGTCCAATTCCCAATTTTTTCAGGGTTTCCTCTTCCCCTTTCATATTGACTGTATTCTTTCTTTTTTTAGTTTTTTTTTTGTCATTTATTTTATAAGATACAAGTTTATGACTAACCCTTAAAAAATCAAAATTTTATTTTGTCAAAGTAATATCTGTACAGAGGTTAAGAAAAAATGAATAGTTATAAGTCTGATACTGTAAAACAATAGTTTTTTTATGTCCCTCCAGATCCTGTATATTTACTGCTCATCAGAGACAAAGGCTTTTCACTATTTTAGATATTTCTTCTGCTATTTTGCTCTATATCTCAAATAAATGCAAGTTTGCTTATAAGTCCATTTAAACTTTTTTGTTTTTGACGTCACCTATCAGATCCCTACTCTGAAAAAGGAGGCATTACATCCTTTATCCCATTTACACACGTATTTCCTCACCTATCATCTTCCCAACAGAGTTACATCGCAAATTTTATTATGTCAATATTTGTATTTATATTATTTTGAGTACCTAAATGTTACATATAGCTGATATAAGAGGCATAGTCTGACATTATACCCTTAGAGATGTAATTTTGTTGTTATTGTGGGGACTTTTGGATTTAATAATTGCCTCTTTCTTTTGTCCGCTTACTGTCTGTCTTATGTTCTACTCACTAATTTAACAGCAAATTCCCTGCCAGAAATTTAAATCTTATATGGCCGAACAGATCAAGACCTTTCAGTTATACTATTTGACTTAAAAGACACATATCATAGAGCCTTCAGTCCTGTTATAATTTGTACTGGCTATTTTCTAGGCTGCTTGTGAAGGAAAGTTTAATAGCCAGTTCATAATTTTCTTCTCTCTGCTCAAGGGCACTTAGGCAAGTTTGACCTTTGTCAGAAACACCTTGGAATAATGCCTGAAATATAAATGCAGTTAAACAGTACATGAGAGTTCCACAAGAATCACTATCTATTGATTACTAATCCAGGAATGCTTTCCACAGGCCGGTATCTAGAATTTTTTCTGTAAATAAACCTGAAAATTATAGACTATAGGCTACAGCTGCATTGAGGAACGAAAATTAGTCATGTAGTCAAAATATGACAATTTGATAAACAGGGTTTACTAATGGAGAGACCTGAAAATGTAACAGTTTGCCTTTGCTAGCTAGGTCCTTGTCATTATAAAATTAAAATGGAAAAGCAGCACAGGAAATGGTGTCCCCTTTGTTTGGGGACACCCCAATACTGACAAGCTAAACACTGCACTCCCTTCTTGTGTTGTCAATCATTACCAATGCTTGTTTCTGGGTAGCACGTGTGTTTCCTATGAGTCTGATTAGTATGCTGTTTTGATGACATGCTGTTACACAGCTACTATCCCACTAACTGTCAATGGGAACTCTCTTTACCTCTCTATTGTGATGAATCCCAGTTTTCTGATTCTCATTATCTTTCTCTTGCTGCTTAGTCTCTCGTTCTTGGGATAGAGTTCCTGGGCTTGAGTCCTTTTATTAATAGGTATTTGACCTTGGGCATATTTCTTAATTATTCCAGTCTCAAATTCTTTCATCTGTAAAATGGGGAAAATAATATTTTATATCATAATAGACAGGTTAAGATGAATAAATGAAATATGTAAAGCATTTAGAAAAGTGCATGGAAAAAAGGCCTGTATAAGTGGTGGCTATTATTATTATTCATGAGTATACCCTCCAGTAGTTTCCTGAAAAAGGGTAGGTGAGAGGAACATGTTTTAAATCATCATCCTGAAAATGTCCTTCGCAAATCCTACTTGACATGATGGTTTAGTGGAGTAGAAAATTGCAAGCTGGAAACATTTTCCCTCAGATTTTAGAAGGTCTTTCTCCATTATTTCTAATTTCCATTGTTGCCTTTGAAGGCTCATCCCATTCTGATCCTAAAATCCTTTATGAGACCTCTTTTTTTTTCCTTTGTCTGGATTCTTTATAAAATCTTTCTATGCACAGTGTTTGTAAATTTCACACTGGTATGTCTTCCTGTGAATCTTTTTTCTTTCATCTTTTGAGCATTTGGTCAACTTTTTAAACCTAGAGCTTCTTCAATTTTAGGAAATTTCCTTCAATTCTTCTTTATTTCTGCTTTTCTTTGAATATTCATTTCTTGAATTTTAATCAATCATATATTGTCTTCCTAGATTGAGCTTCTCATTTTCATACCTTTTATATTGTCCATCTCTTGTTTGTCTTCCTTTCTTACAAAGTTCTTCTACTTTAATTTCTGGCTCTTTTTTACAATTGTTATTTCTTCTAATATATTTTTAATTTCTAAGGGCTCTTTTTGAATTCTCTGAACGTTCCTTTTTATCGTATCCTGTTCTTGCCTCATGGGTGCATAAAAATCTATGTTTTTGTATCTATTTATATTTGTGTGTGTAGAAAATAACCCATATAAACATATGCATACATATGGTTTTTCAGGTTAAATGTGTTCTAAATATCTAAATCTTTGGCCATCCATTTGAATGAGGCACCAAAAAGATAATTGAAACCTGTGGTTAATGAATCAATGATGAGGATGGCAGAACTCTGGGAAGAATGAGTCACTGGTGATTAGAAAGGCCATATAGAGATTCTGGGAGGTTGTTAATGTTTTATTAATTTTGACCTGTATGATGATTGTATTAGTTTTTCCCTTGTGATAATTCATTGAACTGCATATTCATGACTTGTGGGGGGTTTTTTTCTGTATTATATTTCAATACTTTTAAAAAGGGCTGATTAGAAACTTCATGTGTAAGAGCAAAGACTTTTGCCAAAGTGTGGGCTTCATCATATGCTAATTAAACAGGAAGGTGGTGGTGTTTTTAATTGAGGGAATCCCAAGTATAACTAAGTCTTAGTCTAATCTCTTGGGCAATCACTTACCCCAGATAAATTGTCTAATTTTCTACCTGTATTTCTAAGCTAAGCATTACCAGCAGTATTCCGGAAGCTGAGTGGGGAGATGAGCTGGACTTGGTGTCATTAGATTTTCCCATAACCTCTTGTTTTTGGAATGGCTTCTGATTACCCTGAGTTTAGAATTTCAACCATTCTGGAGAGTCAAACACTTATTCTCTCACCCTATTGTGAAAGCGGTAGACCTCTTGGTTGTCTGGAACTGAGGAAGGGATATATTTCTTTAATACTCTTTTTTAAATGAATTAAAACCAATCCTCTTGTATTCAGACCCACTGGTACCTTTACCCTTAAAGGTACCAGCCACTTCCAATTCTTGAGCCTTTTGTATTGTGCTGTGAAATCTGGCACTATTTTTTGACATTGTCAAGCATGTAATTAGCTTTTTTTCACAGTGTGAAGCAGATACAACTTGTTCCTCTACTTTCCAGCTTTCAAAATGTTGACATATCTCATTTGTGCTTCTCTTCTTAACTGCCATTCTTTGTCCTTGTGGGTTTTGAGCTTTAGATTTTATCCCCTTACTGTCATTTTAGAGGTGTTTGAGGAGAGATCAGAAGTAAAATTATATCTTTTCAACCTGCTCTGCTTGTTAGAAGTGTCAATTCTGTCTTTATGTCATTCTACTTGTTTTGGGTTTTGAGCTCACACTTTTCTCAGGCTCCCATGACCACATTCATGATGTCGATTCCTGATTCTAGTCATCAAGCCTTGATCTCTCCAAAATTGATTTGGTGCTACAACTTCCTTCAGCAGGGTTTCATATGAGAGAGCCAATGGCATCTCAGGTTCATCTTGGCCAAACCAGAACCCATGATTTGACTTTCCCACTTTAAAAAATAAATAGATAGTTGAGTCTTTCAGCTCCCTAATTACTCCCCATTTAAATACATTACTAAATCTTATTAATCCTGCCTTCACTATTTCTGGCAAATTTAACTTATTGCCTTCCACTCCTGCTGCTCTGCCTTCAATCTAGGCAAGCAAAATGGCCTCCTTACTTTCCAGACTATTCTAAAAACATCTGCCATATTCTGATTACTTTAACTTTACCATTATGGATAGAATCTCAGCCTGGCAAATGGAGATCTCTTATGATTTTACTTTAGTACACTTTTCTGATCTTATATTTTATACTTCTTTTAACTGACCCACATGCTACATCCCTCCACAGACCTTTCATAACCTCTGTTCTGGGTATAACACTTACCCCCTATTTCCCTGGTTGACTCCTGTTTTTCCTTCAGAGTTTACATACGTTGTTGGTTTGTTCGTTCATTTGATGGGTTTTGATACAGGATCTCCTGGAAAAGTTATTATTCTTCCCTGAGAACACTTGTTTCATTTGTCTTTCAATAGTCTGATTACTCTGTTAGAAATGAGGATAGAATAGACAGTGGTAACTGTAAGCTAGAGACAAAATCCTACTAGCAATAAGTTTTTCTTCTGAAAACCAAAGTTTATTGAACAATAAGTAGATATCTTAAATTTGAGTTTCAGATTTACCAGCATCAGTGGCTAAAGGAAAGCACTGAAGAGAAAGGCAGGTGACTAACAAATCCTACGACTGGAAGTCCCCAGCTGCTCATAGACCTTTGAAGTGATACAAGAACCCAGAATCTAATTCTTATGGCTGAGACATTCCATGGATGATCTTATGATGTCAAATCAAAAATACTCGTACCTGAGTGGGATGAAAGTTTCTGACAGAATCAAAACATGACTGGAAAAATACCATACCACGAATTTGGTGTCACGATGACTTTACAATTCTTTATAGCTATAAACCATTTAACGTTCCTCAATAAAAGCTCAGAAAAAGCTGAATAGCATGCAATTTTCTTTGGCAAAAAAAGCGTGGTCTAAACACAGTGAAAAGGTTTGTGTGGGTTCGAAAGAGGTGACAAAGACACTGTTTTTTGCTATCATTGGCCTGCTATCAATTTTTGTGTCCAAAACAAATGAATCTGGATGGAAGTAGTTAAAAGACTGAAGTGAACTAGTCCAATTCTTTTAAAGATATTATTGCTATGCTATCCTCCCCCATTTGAAATCTGTGTTGGGAGATAGAGACCACTTCAACTCAATGAGTCACTTCTACTTCCTAGCCAGAACAATTAAACTTCTTGTATAAAACATGACCTGAAGCCTGCCCTTCACCACATCATCCCACCTCAAAAACTCCCAGGGGTTAGCTCTGACATTTAACAGCTCACAAATTCAATTTCTTAGCTGATGAGGCCAACTTCATGCTTTTACAAATGAATATTAGGTTATTGCAAATTTTCTTCTTCAACATTTTGGGTAATATATAAAATGTGTTGTCAGTTCAACTGCCAGCCTGAATAACATTATACATGCCTCTTTATCATGATGGAGATAGCATTTGTAAGTCAGCTGCAGAGAGAATGAGAAAAAGACAAGTAAATCCTCCATCCTCCACTTCCCCTTTTCCATCCACTGACCCCCAAAGAAAGTAAGGAAAGAAGGAAGAGAAATCCCAGTAACTACAGCTGTATGGCCAGTCGAGCCAGTATTCCTGCACGATCTTACCAGTTACTGAAAGAGTTAATGCATTTTGCAAATTCACTGCTTCTTTATTGTTAGCAGCTGAGCAGCTCTTTCCTACTTTTCCTTTCAGTTGTTATTGATCTCTTGCCATAGTTTGCATACAATCCCCAAACAGTATTAGCTCATTTCTACTCCAGTCTTGCAGATTAGCTCATCTGGGTTATGTTCTTTGGTGCGTTGGTGTTGAGTGTTGAATATATCTTAATTTTTCATTCTTACAGGCATTCTCAACCATAACAGGTATTTAATGATTTTGGGTTTTTTTGCATCATGTGTTTGACTTTCATAACAGAAGGGACTCCCAGATTTTCATTTATTCATTTATTGGAATCTATAACAAGTAGATTTATATGGAAATAGAGAGGAGGTTTTAGATTCCTTTATTTATCAATTGTTTCTGAAGCCCCCTCTCTTCCTGACTACAGTTGACATTATTGTAATAAAAGTTTTATTTCCATCCAGTTTAACATAACAAAGTCATCTACAACTACATTTGAAAACAAATAGCTTTTCCTCTAAAACAATTCACTTTTGTTTATACTTCATCCAAACACACTCTATATTTCTTATTCAGGACTTAAAACTTAGTTTTAAAGACAACTGAAATTTAATCAAATAAATTAACCATTAATCCATGGGAATACTGCTGCTTCTTACCTCAGCCCTCACCAATGTACATGGTGTTCATGTAGTCTAACTGCAAATTTAGTTACCAGTTCTTTTCCCCACTCATCCCAATTTCAGATTTCAGAATAAATAAAAGGTCCAGCCCCATCCTGTTTCTGAGCTTTTTCCCTTAGGTACTTGAAGCATCATCTCTGGGTTTCTATCCCTATTTCTATACAGATAGACTCTTTAGAGTCTCTATCTCTTTCTCTATCTCCATCTGTGTCTATATCTATATTAACATTTATCTACCTGAAGTATAGATGTACAAGTTTTTATGGTTTCCTAGCTGTCTGTAAAATGACTGGGCAAAAAGGAGGAGTAATACTCAGCTCCTTTTCCTTAGGAAAAGCTGAGAGTAAGAGGCAGAGATATTAAAAAAGATACATGTCAATTAAATGAAGTCAGAATTACAATAACCAAGTGGTATGAGAACTGATGGGAAAGACTTATTAGTTCTGCTAATGAACTGGGGAAGGCTTCACAGGGTGGGTTCAGCTTCCTGACAGATGAGTAGGAGTTTGTAAAATAGAAATGGAGGTGGTAGTATTAGAGGTAGAACAGTATGTGCAGAGGCATATTTAATTAAATGTTTGGTGTGTTTGGGGAACAGAAAGAGAGTCAGGATGGCTGGAGTTTGGGTTGTGTGGGCTGGGCTGGCAGAAGACCAGACTACAGGGATGGAAAAGACCTATGAGCTCATAGTCCCTTTTCTCCATCTCTTCCTTCTCTATCTCAAAGCCAAAGTGTCCATAGTGTTCTCATCCATGGCTGGCCCAGGAAAATGGATTTAATCTCTTTGAACTAAAAGAAAGGAGGTCAAGAATGGAGACAGGCTAGAAGCCAGGTCACAACCTTTCTTGTCCAAAGCCAGAAACACTTTGGTTTTACATGTGAAGGTCTGTGTGCTTTTTAAATTTGGGTTTCTCAACGTTTAGGTAATGTGCTATTTTTAATCTGTTTGCTAAAGTCAGCCATTCCTCATCCTTAAGTCCATTTCTCTAGATCTAAAACAGGATAAAATGTCATTTGATGTAACTTCATGAAATTGCACTTGACTTACTATTTGAAGATCAAAGCTGGCGTTAAGATACGTGGTGAAAAACAAATTGTTTATTGAGTCTTTCTTCTTTCCGTTTGCACACAGTCAAAACATTTTTCCCTCCCCTAGAACAACCAAGGACACTCTATTATACCTCCACTAGGGGACAACTTAATTTCTTATTTCATTTTGCCCAAGCATGACTTCATGCCTTTTAATTATAAAAACTATTTCACTGCAGGAGTGGCAGTGGAAATTATATTATTGTAATTCCAGACAACATTCTCTCTAGATTTCTTACTTACAGGAACTTTAAAATTGTACTTCAAGAGAGAGTAAAAATTTAATTCATGAAATTCTTTGACCAAGAGTATTACAAAGTTTAAATAGCAAAATGCAATTTTTCTCTATTTGTAAATATTGAGTTAACCACTTAAACAGATATGCTTTATGAGATATCAAAAAATGAAGGCCAAGTTACCCTTGAGAATTAAGTTAAAAGCTACAGTTAAAGTTCAAAGGAATGTTAGTGTCCCAAGAACCATCTAGTAATCTTTAAGGAAATAAGAAATCCCAAAGGAAAGATGGGTACTTGTTTCATTTTCTAGATTTTTACAGTGGGTGATCCAGTTAAACTGTCAAAAGAGGATAAAAATACACTAAATGAGTCTCAAGCATATGACATGAAGCAAAATTCCTACTACAAAGCACATCTAGCCAAATATGATAATTAAAATATTAAAGAAAATTACAAACAGGAAGCAGAATATAGTTGCATTTTAAAAACACAACTTTTAAGGTATTCTCATTCAAGATGATGATATAAGCCAAAAAAGTATTTTTCATATTATATAATTTCCTGTTTAAAAATATTATAATATGCACAGTGTAATTCATCATTATTAGTGTTCATACACAAGTTACATCTTATCCTAGGTCTATGTTTTAGTTATCTCTGTGATCATTTTCTAGAGGATGTATTTAACCACAAATTTTAAAAGAAGCAAAGCATAATAAACATAGATTCATTCATTGTTTTTCCCTCTAAAGAGTGGGAGGTTTAATATACATATATGTGTGTGTATGAATGTGTATAATTATAACTTATATAACAATTATTTACTGAGTTATTTCTTTGTGCCAGTCACTTCAGCAGTTGTGTTCATTCATGCATTCAATATAAGCCTTAAAACCACTCCAGGAGATAAGCAACATTAATCCTATTTTACAGAAGGTAAGAGAACATGAGCCAGAGAAAGTTTTAAATAATCCTTTGAAGTTCCAAGCAGCAAAGCTTAGATCTGAACACATCTGTTAAGACTTTCTTACACCCAAACTCTTAATCATTACTATGAATTACCTCACTGTCATGAGGGAGTGGGAACTGAATCCTTAGTTGATACAAATAGTAGTCTTGATTTATTGTTCATTTCAAAATAAAAATGGGCAATCATTAGTAAGTTTTCAGTGGTAGAAAACAGTATAGTAAGAAAATGAAAAACATTCAAATTAATGGTTTACAAATATAATAATTTTCTATTCTTATTATTTCCTTAGAAAAAGAGAAAAGACCACTATCTGATAACTTTTCTAGGAAATTGCCAATCCAGAGTTGTCTTTATTTTTATGTACTTAATCAAAGTTACTCTTGCTGTCATTTAAATCAATTTCCTTTTCCCTGTATCTTTTGGGGAAAGAGACAACTAATAACTGCTCTCTACTGTCTAGTCTACATGACTTCATTTTAACCTTGGAATCATTCCTTAACACTGGTTGTGAAATACTGAGTTATATCATCATTTTTGAAAAAGAGGAGATCATGAGATATAGTTATATAGTTGTTCAAAATGTAAGGTGGAGGATGTGTTTCAGCTGGTTAGCCATCTATTTCATATATCAACACATAAAAATAATAACTATTTTGTTGTAAACCATAAGTAGATTACATACTTCCCCACCTTCAGAAAGATAATATTTTGAACAGAATTAAAGCGAAAGCTTTTTTGATTCAGAGCCATTGCAGTAATGTTATAATAGCACTGTGTCATCAGGAATAGGACAATTTCTCATGCTCTGATAGTCTTAGATTTGTACACATTTTAAATTTTAGTGTCTCTCCTTCATCATGCTTTTCCATTGCTTTCATGCCATGAGCATTGTCTTGCCATCACTGAGTATCTATTAAAGCGATCAATATTACTATTCCCACTTCCAAAGCCCTATTACCTATTTGGTCAATTTATGCATCAACAGATTATTAGAAAGGAAAGGAAATAACCCTAAACAAGTTCTTCCTATGTGCTACATACATTCCTAGGTGCATAACATGTATTATTCATATAGTCCTAATTACCTATCTATGAAATAGAGGTTATTAGCTCTAATTTTCAGATAAGCAAACTGAGGTGGAAGAAGCTAAGCAATCCACATGTTTTCATTTATAACTGTTAGAATGGCGTCCAGAGCAAATATGTACGTGGTTCTCCTCTCTGTAAAGTACGTGAGCACTATTAATTTGCTGAAGATCTTTATTTTGTTTTCTTCATGCTTCTCTTGCTATGATCCAGACTGTTGATGTTGCTGGACATACAGATGTGGTACATATACAGTCCAGAAAACAGCACTGTTTGACAAAATTGCTCCGTTTTTGAGAAAATAGGGGTGGGCCATCAAGATTGATGCACCTTTGAAAAGATCACTAACAAAAACAATAATAATCTAATACAAATATAAGCATGGTTTAAAAATAAATTTATGTTAAATAGCATAGGAAATATCGAATTTTACTGTAGAAATTAGGTAAAAGGAAGATTGATGAGGGAAACCTAAGGAAAAGATTATAAGGAAGAAAGGTGCTGAGTTCTAGAGAAGAGGATAAAATGCATAGAAGGTTGGGAGATCCACCCCATAAGGGCATCTTAGACAAAACATGGCCCAGACAGAACCAGGAGAAAACATGGGATGACGGGATTGGGGATTATGCTAAATTCCTTCAAGCTTTGCTTCATTCAGCTGGCTGGGTTCCTCTGCATTCTGTTGCTGTGACTAGACAACATGAAATACTAACACACTGGGGAAAAAAAATTATATGCAGACATCAAGACATCTACAGCATCCTGATGTCATTGCTTTACTTCCCGTAATTGATAACTAATGTATGCACTAGGAGCATTTATTGTCTAAAGCAGACTGTATTGCCTTCAAAAGTGAATGACATGGTATTGTCCTACTCTGATAAGTTCTATCTGGAAGCTGTGAAAACACTAGTTTGTTACCTCGATATATAAAAGTTGCCCTTTATTTAGATCATTTTGGGAATTTTTAACCTTTCTGTTTTTTCTCCCAATGTATTGCAATCTTCCGTATCATTAAAAAAATCTTTCAATTCTTTAAATTCTTCCATTTAAACATCCCCTTCTCCAATGTCTCTTCCCAAATCCTTACCTTTTTTTTTTTTTTGAATATCTGGTAGTATTACTGTGTGGCCACCAAAGATATAAAAAGGCAATGCCTTTAGAGAGTAAAGCAGTTAAGTCGTATGATTTGACTATATGTATATATTCTTTTCAGACTGTAACACTGATTTGCCTCAAATACTTTTTTGCTCCAAAGGGTTAGAAAACAAAAATCCTGTGTGTTCCCCATGCTGATTCCTTGGGCTTCCAGAAGAGTGGGAATCAGTGCACATCATCTCCTCAGGAGGGGACGTCATTCAACTCCTGGTATTTGTGAAGAAAACTCATGGCTGTACTCCATCATTTCCTAAGTAAGCATTTACTGAATATTCATTTTGTTGAAGGTTTTTACTCCTGACACCAATCCTGCTGCTGCCCCAGGCTCTAATCATGCTGGCACCAGATTTAAGCAGAGATCAGATGCCCTGGATAGGGTAGGACTCATTTGTGTCCTACCATGGGGAGGATAAAAGCATGCATGGCTGGGTTTTTTCACACTGTGTGATTTTAGGTAAGTTATTTTATATCTTTACGACTTACTTTTCTCAACCGCAACATGGAGACTAATAATTACCTGTAATCCCTCATAATTATTCAGAAGTTAATTTGTGAAAATGAGTAAGTGCTTAGTGACAAGATTCACAGCTTGCTTAATAAAAAATGATGGTGGTGATTGCTGCTACAGCTACTTGAGTTGCCGATTATTACATGGATTTTGATATTCCGTCTGTCAAATCATGTGCCCTCTATCAGAGCTAATTCCCGTAAACCATACTACATCATGTTTAACTACTTTATAACACCAAGACCATTAACACATTTCGAAAAGTTTATGGAGTATCTATTAGGTGCTAGGCATGTTTGCTAAATGCTGCATAGAGAATAATAAAACCTGTTTGTTTTTATTTTTGTGGAAAATGCTATTTAGAAATTAGTGCTATATAGCCACCAAAGAAAACATGGGAGAAAGAACATAGATTTTATAGAAGTTGACAAATCTGGGTTCAAAAATCTACTCCACCCTTGACCCCTGAGAAAGTTAACTGACCTCTAGGCTCACTTTCTTTAACCTTAGGTAACATGCACCTACCTTTGGAGAATTAAAAATACATAAAAGGTAGCCACTTTTGTCCAGCCAGACGTGTAGTGTCATTCAATGAATGTAACAATTACCTAAAGGATGCAGCAGAACATTTTGACAGGCTAGATTAAGGAAGGATTTTGATGAAGAGATGGGATTCAAAATAGACCATTCTAATGTCATCTGCCTGGTGATACATATTAATGTTTTCTTTTTTTAATTTTTTAATTTCAGTAACTGATTTTTCCATAATTCAAGATCATTTAAAGGTCAAAAGTAAGTTCAGCAAAACTCAGAAAGTTAGGTAAAAAATATAAGGTTGACTTAAAAAAAAAAAAGAGAGAGGATCAAATAAATATGAGATGTATAAAATTTAGATACTTGTAACCCTAAATATACTCCCAGAGGTCTTAGCTCTTGCGTGGGGGAGTTACCTCCTCGACTTACTGGGAACCACACGTTTGCCCAGCTCCATCTGGCTGTTAAGAACAGTTGGCTTGAGGTCAGAGCACGGTTCCATACTTGGTGGCAAAGAGACAGCAGGACAGGAGTTACAGGAGTCCTATGATTGACTTCTCCATTTTTTATTTAAGGGAGAAAAAAAATGTTCTAAGAGAGACACAAGTTGAATACGGAATTTATTCCTGGTATTACTTGGATTTTCAAGAATTTTTGGAAGTCTTGCCTTTCGGCCACAGCACTCCTGAGCCATATGAGTTATTTGCCAAATTCATTTCAAGTTCTCGAATTTGCAATTAAAAGAGAAATTTTAAAAAAGTCTTTCGTTTGTTCCTAAGCTGTTTATTTTGCTTGTAAAACCAATCATAAAGTCTACCCAATGAAAAAAGAGAAATGCTTGAAAATTAAAACTCCAGAAAAGTTAGCTGCTGAAGCCTCAAGTTCCCCCCAGGCAAAGCCAGAAGTCATTCCAACAAGACAGAGTTTTCTCTTGGAACATGGGAGGGCACAAGCAACACACTTGCGGAGAAAAGTCTCCCTTTATCCTTGTCTAAAAGTCTCCCCTTTAAGAGAGATTGTGGCTAAGCTTGGGATTGGACTTGCCGGCCTTTTAAGGCATGAGTAGCAGAAAGCTTGGATCAGTCTTCCACTATTTTGCAGCACCCGAAACTGTGGAGTGGTGGGGGGAGCAGCCTGGTATTGACGGAACTTGTGCCCCCCATGCTCCCTGTCCTGTCCCAAGAACACCACCTCTCACTACCCCTCATACGCACACCTCTACATTGAAGACTGCAATGATAGCCAGGTTGGCCATCTGCTACTTTGGAACCACTGATCCTAAAAATGAAGTGGACGTTTCCCCCCCACTAAGTGCCCTAAACAAGGCTGATATGCACCCAGAGCAGCAAAATCCTAATGGAAACGAGGCAAAACACAAAAGCTAAACCTAAAAGGTGCATCACCCAACTGGTTTCAGACCTACTAAGACCAGCACTGGCCATATGGGATCCTGTTTTGCCAAAAATTTGGACATAAATCAAGGGTTTTGTTTCTGTGGGTTTAAAAACTTTTCAACACTTTCCTTTTAGGATGAAAATACAACACTAACTACTTTACCAGGAGAAGCAAAAGTGTTTGAAAAATAATTTCACCCCCTGCCAGTGCCTGCAATTGAGATCAGTGTCGGTTCTAATTTGTTTCCGATCCTCAAAATATATATTTTTTTCTCATTGGGAATTTTCTCTTTATGTGAAAACCAAGGCTGAGCATCTGTAGCACAAACAAATGAGTAAATAAGTCAACTTTGTACATGGAAGCTATGCTCCGGAGGACTGCTTTCCCTCTGGACTTGCTATGCCTTCATTTCAGTCAGTGCAAGAGCCCCTGTGGAAGGCAGTTGTCAGCTCAGTGGCTGGGCTTTCTCGAGACTGGGTGGAGAACATGCCATTGGCTTTATCATAATACGCGTGAAGTACATTCTTTGCATTTTCAAACACAAATTTAAGTCTTCATCCCTTAATTCTTCTTATGAGGTGGGGACACTGTTATTACTGATCTAAACTCCCTCTCTAACTCTTTTTACTACGTACCCTTCACTAGTCTCACCTCCCCCTGTACTGAAACTAAGGGATCAATTTACAGAAAATACCCAAAGTAACTAACTAGAAACCAGACAAATCCCACAACACACACACATGTAAAATAAAACAAAAACCAAAATACAAAGCCAAAGAAGAATGTTACCAGTGATCTCAGACATGCCCTAGCCTTCTGTGTTGTAAGGGCCCTGCGCCCCTCAACTTCTCTGCTTCTATGAGACAGTGTTTCTCATAGTACAGTGGAACACCATCAGAATACAAAAATGCTCTTGGAATGAGGAGGATGTGTTTCTTTGGATAATAATTTGGGGAAATATTTAAGAATAGGGCTGTGACAAGGTGACAGATGTCCTGTAATAGGAGAGGGTGTAGAATCCAGGCTTTGGTGTTTAAGACTTGACTCAAGCGTTTGTTAAAGTGTGTTCCAGAAAAAGTTGCTTAAGTATTCTAAATCATAGCTTCCTTACATGCAAAATGGCATAACAACACCCCTTATTTCATGGATTGGTTGAGAAGATTTAGTGAGATCAAGGATGTAGAACACTTAGCACCATGCCTGGCACATAGAAAGAGTCCAATAGATAGGAGCTGAGATTGGACTATGGTGCTAAATTCTTATGCTGGTTTGTGCCTTCTTGCATGATGACCCTGAAATTTTTGACGATCTGTTTGTAATTTAACACAAGGCGTGGAATATAGTGCACAGGGCATGAGTTTCACAGAACTAGATTTAGTATCGTCCTTCACAGATTAGCTTTGCCAGCACATCTACCTCCTTTAGGCAATACGGCTTTTTTGAGCTTGTATCCCTCCAGGGTTATGTGGGAACTGAATGAGCTAATACAACTAAATTGCTCAGCTCATAGTAGGCTCTCAGTAAGAGTGGCTTTCCCTCCAGTGGTTTTTATTCTTATAAGCAGGGATAGCTTAGAAAATCCCATGATTTTTAAAAGTTCTTTTATGTATTTGCTTCATGTCATCTTTTTAATGAACCATTTTAATAAACCAGAGTATCATATGGCAGACAGTATCTTTGAACGACAGTGACTTGTTCAATAACAGCGATGCATAGGCACTCCTGCCAGTGTGGTTGGCAAGGTAGGGACAAGACTTACGTAATCAGGTTGTTGTGAGAACTGAATGGATAATCCATGAGTTGCTTAGAACACTACTTGACACATATTAAATGTTATCATATGCACTCTTATTTTTATTTTTATGATGCAACTATAGTAATATTAAATTTTTTTTAATTTTATTTTGTCACTGTGTTCAATCATTTCATTCTTTCATAAAGTACTTTAGTAGTTATTAGATATAGTTTGTGGCACATAATTATGTAAATGCTCTGTCTACACGTGTTTTGTTATATATGCTGTGACACTTAATTTTATGTGTCAACTTGGCTAGGCTATGGTATGCAGTTGTTTGCTAAACACTAATCTAGATGTTGCTTGAAGGTATTTTTTAGCTGTGATTAATACTACATCAGTTGACTTTGAGTAAAGCAGATTATCCTCTATAATGTGGGTGGTCCTTATCTAATATGTTGAAGTCCCTAAGAGCAAAATCAGGTTTCCCAGAGAAGAAGGAATTCTGGTTTAAAACTTTAGCATCACTTACTGTTTGAGTTTCCAGCTGCTGCCTTCCTTATGGATTTTGGACCAAAGACTGAGACATCAACTGTTAGCTGAATGTCCAATCTGCCAGTTAACCCATACCTAGCAGACCCTACAGTCACCTGAGCCAATTCCTTAAAATATCTGTCTATATATATTTCTCTATCTATCTATCTATCTAATCTATCTCTATCTATAATTTATCTATCTATCTAACATCTATCTATCTACCTACTATATAATCTACTCTATCATCTATGTATCTAACTCCTATTGGTTCTGTTTCTTTAGTGAACTCTGACTCAAACCCATTTCTTGATGGCAAGGCTGGCAAACTATGGCCCATCTGCCAAACCCACCCTACCACTTATATTGTAAATAAGACTTTCTTGGAACATAGCCATATCTACTCATTTATGTATTGCCTCTGCCTGCTCTTGTACTGTAATTGAGTAGCAGAATTAAGTTAAGTAATTAATTAAGTAGTTAAGCAGTGATTCCCATAGCTTAAAATATTTGCTATCTGGACTTTTATAGAAAAAGTTGTTTACTGTCATGTGAATTAGAATAAAAGCTGCATGAATCTGGGATATTGTCACCTTCTTGAAGGAAAACTTTGAAGGCCTCACATGTTGATAAAACATTGCAAAGGAGCTAAGATAATTACGGGAACTTATTTCTGGAAAAAAAAGAATGACATAGTTCATTTCTTCTTAATACTGATCAAGATGTTTATCTGTTTGTGGACCAGGTTGCTAAGGACAATATTCTGTTGAATGGATGATCCTATTATTTTTCTTGTCATATTGTGCCTCTGGAATGTATATCAATATCCTATACTACTAAAAATGTAATTGCCATTTGACCCTATGTTTTACTCCTAGAAAACAATCCTAAGAAAATAAGCCCCATAGAAATCTTAATATTTCCTATCAATATGGCAGGCTGAGCTGATATAAGGATCTTTTTTTGAGTCCCTTCATGTAAAAATGTTGGATAAAATATAAAAAAAGTATATATACATATACGTGTGTGTATGTGTATATATATATATATATACCTATATCCTAAGCTTTAAAGTCAGAAAGAAAAAAAACCCTCAGATGTAGAAATGAAATTCTCAAGAGCAGAATGTTGAATGGGAATTAAAACTGAATGACCATCAGGGATCTCATTACCTGGGCTGACTTTGAATGCCCACTTTCAGGAAGTACAGAGTTGAATCTGTGCAAATGACGCTCTTTGGGGAACTGTAATTGAACTCCTTCCATAAAATAGAGAGTTGGAAGGGTCTGGAAAACCTCCACAGAAAGACAGAGGTATTTGAGAAGTGGCCACCTGCTTTTGGTCATAAGTTGAAAAAGAATTATCCTGAAGAAGTCAGAATTTTAACCTTAAGCTGTGCACGTGTCTCAAATTCCACTAACCAAGTGGGGGTAGAAATGGCCTGATATTTCACGAAAACATTTTTTTGTAACAGGTTCTGGTAGGAGCAAATAAGAATCTTCTCAGAGACTTTTCACAATGATTCTTTTGTAAAGGTAGATGTATAAAAGTAAAAACACAGGAATTTCAATTGAAAACCCTTCTCTTTGCTTAGGAAAAATTATATTTATCCTTCAAGGTCCCATTCAAATGACACTCTAAGACTTGCTGTCATATAAAAATCTTTTCCACACTCCCAACATTCCTTACCTCCTATACGAGCTTTTGCTCCCACAGCCCTTTGTTCATCCTTTAGACTAGAAATTTCATACTGTATTATAGTATGACAAAAATTCTAGAGAGAGAGAGAGCTCTGAAATAATCGCACACAGGTGACTCCTTTGTGACCCATCAAATCAAGGTGAAACCTTCCTTTCTCCTCAAACCCTCCAAAGCCCTGGGCTATGCACCATGACTTGTGTTTGTTGCATTCTGGCTTTATTGAGTTTCTCTTCTCATTGTCCCTAAGTAGCCATCCTGGATGTCTACGGCATAAAGGCCAAACTGGAGCTGGTGAGTTTGATCAGATGCCCACAAATCTGGTTTTGTTTTGTTGTTTTATGCCAGCAACTGTTTATATAAATATATTCTACTCTTATTATTTATCTAAATATATTCTGTTGTTCTGATTATACGTTGATTATTTTATCTGAAATAACTGAGCTCAAAATCAGACTTTGTGAGGCCATTTAGCACAATTTCAACTTGGATTATATTTGCTTTGGGTTGATCAAAATCCCTAGTTCTCAAATCAAACTGAAGGAGGGTAAACTCACACCAAAGAGACAGCTGCTCATTCAGGCCCTCTTAGGGGGGTTTCTAGTGACTAAAAAGCTTGACAGAATTGTCAGGACATTGGTCCATGATGTGTAGCTGTCTCACAGAAGAACATACCTCGTTCCTGGGTTAGAAGGAACAGCCTCCTAATTCATCCAGAAAGTGCATTAAAGGTTTGGTCTCAGAATTTTGAGCAATCCTGAATACCATGTGACTTTCAGGACCATCCAAGAGACACACAGGAAAGTAGCTGTCCCGCCTGAAGGTTTCAGCCCCAGGCAAGTTCACTATGAATTCGGTGAGACTGAAAAAATGACGATGGAACATTGTGGATGAAAAGGGGCTCAGACCAAGCTTTATTCTCATGGTGGAAGGTCTAGCTCCGGACTCCCGTCCATCTCTGTCTTCTGCCCCTGGCTCAACCTCTGCTCCTCTCTCCCCACCTCTCTAGCTCACTTCTGTAGGCTCTGCTCTCCTGCCTCCCTCTGCTCCCAGCACGGAAGGAGCTCTTCTTAGAGCAACACCATCAATAATGACTTACTGCGAATGGGTATGCAAGCATATGCCCGTGCAGTGGGCTACTATTACCTCATCACATGTGCACAATGGGTATCAGGTGAAGATCATGGCCATGGAATTTCCATTTTCCCTACAGCAGTCAACCACCCACTGGTGAGACTTCTAGGGAGTGGGACACAAAGCAGCATACAGACCCCAAACACTTAGTCAACTGAGAGCAACTATCTAAATTATGGCAAGTCAAAACTCCAAAGCTTCCCCAGGTTCCCTTTCAGAAACACTGGCCAGTACTACACAGAAGACATTTGGGGCTGGATCGTGCACATTTTTATCTAAATGGATTAACCTTACAAAATGTGATTTGTCTTTGCAATTCCCTAAATGGAGCACTCTTGATTTGGCTTCTAGAAATCTAAATGATCTTGTTTTGTGTAAATAAAGACTCGCTAATGGGATCCTTTAAATTCTAAACGGTCAAGAGCACCACCATTCAGCACTAAAAGCTATTGTTCTGGAAGCTGTGAATATCTAGCAAAAGTAGCAAAATCTTACTGAGATTGTTTCGTGTCCTGAGTAGCCGCCATAATAACGATCAGTTTGGAGGCCCTATGCTCAGGTACGGAGTGTGACTTACACCCCATTGGCAGCCAGATATGGTTGGACAGAAATGTGGGTTAAAACTCCACTTGCAGCTAGGGTCCTACCAAACTGCTGCCAGCCCTTGGGAGAATTATAACCTAAAATAACTACGGCCATTTCGAGGGACGTTCCAACTAGATAAAATCATTTAAGAAATGCAGTTAAAAGTAAAGTCTTCTGAATTCCAGCATAGTTTCAATACAAAAAAAAGAAAACAAGCTAATGAGAAATTAGATATGAGGTACCTAAAACAAAAAAGCCTGTAAGACTGAATGTAACCCAACTGCTGTTATTCCCTTAAACAGCCAAGGGGAAACTGTAGGAGACACCAAGGCCTGTAGAGGGGCTCCTGGATAAACTGGCAGAAACCCACAAAGGGTGAAAAATTTTTTTTAACCAGAAGCAGCTCTTCTGAATTTTTCTGTAGTGTCCAGTTGAGGAAGGAAAATAAAATATAATGTTGTTTTTTCCTTTCCAAATCCAGACACATAGGTTAAGGATCCTTTCTCTCCCAGGAATAGCTATCACATTTCTTGCTCGTCCTATTTTACAGCATAAAATGGGCTTGGCTTTCTGTCTGCCTGGGTCAAGTTTATTTCTTTTAGTTATCTTTGGGAGTAGCTCTGGATTTGGGGGAGGTGGCATCTTTTGCACGCTTTTTGTGATCTTCTTATACTCAAGGGGTATGATTCAATATTGCCAAAAATATTTAATGTTTGTCCTGACTGAAAACTGACAAGATATTTAAAGGGAAATTTGTAGTAGCTCTGAAGTCAAAGATGGGCCAGATTGGAAGCTGATATTTAGAACCTGATAGGAAAATTTTAGATCTTCTTCTAAGGTAAAATTAGAACTATGTGTACCCGAAAGAAAGAAGCAAATTGAGGTTAATGTAGGTGGATAAAAATCTGAGGTCATTTAAGTTACAACCCAATTCTTTGTGTTGAAAGCAACTGTCTTTATCTTATAAATTTTTGCAAAAGCAGAGATACAGTCTAGAAACATGTCAAAGCCTGCCAATAACTCTTATCTAGATCAACCTTAATTCCTAAGACTAAAGAAAATAAACAGAAAAAGAAGCTTTTAAAAACACAAATGGCTATAGAAGCACCAAGCTCCTATAAGGTTGCTTGTTAAGGACAAATATAAATATTAGGTATCTTCCCCACAAATATCAATAACTGTAACATCTCTGGGTCTGTCTATATGTTCAAGTGCATCTATATGAATGTGTTGTGGATATGTGAGATTTTTCTCCAGATAGTATTGCTAAAATCAATTTTTAAAGAGCTCTATTTAACTGGTTTAAAAATAAGTGCTTTTAAATTAAGCATTTCTAAATTGCAGAAATATAATAGAAACTAACCCAATGTTTTTTAAAACTCCTGTGACCCAGGATAATTTTCAGTATTAATCTAGCCTAAGTTTATCGGTTTAATAAAAATAGACATAATAAAAATGTCTTTAGAGTTACAGACATTAAGTAAATTTTTTTCTACCTGGAGCTAATAAGAATAAGCTTGTGTTATCTCCATTACAAAATTTATCAACAGTAACTTGGTATGATAAAACTTGAAAATAGCTTCCAAAATCTTTAGAACCTGAAACCTTAAAGTCTTACAAAGTGAAATTAAATGGTGGGAATTCATTGAATACCTAGATCATTTCCACATAAGATAAAATAAGGAAACATGAACTGCTAAACAACTCTGTTTATCTACTTTTATTTTCTTATTACAGAAAACTAAGGATAACTCGGGTTCTATTGGTAAACTTGTTTGAGCTTTATAAAAAAGATTGTGCTATAGAGAGAAATACATGTGTTTAGAAATTGTAAAATGTGTTAATAAATTTGCCAATCTAAAGAATGCTGATGTAACAAACAGTTCACAATTGCTTATTGCTTAATTTTCACCAGAAGTTAAGGTTTCTAGATGCTAAGAATTCTAATAAGTGTAATTAAGGCCACTAGAAATAATAAGGGAAACATCTCTGTGTACAAGAAAAATAGAATGTGTGCTTTCGGTACAAGAAGGTATGAGGAATGAAATACATTTTATTGAAGGCAAAGAAAGTAATTTTGTCCTAAAGCTGGTTATTAAAAGAGCGAAAACATGACAAATTCTGAACATAAAAAAGAAAGTTGTAGGTTTGTGAAAACAAATCTTGGGAAAAGAGGTTTAATGAAGGATCAAGCTGGCTAAGATTCAGTATAAATTCATTTAAAATGATTTTAATATCAAAAGAAAGCTAGGGCAAAATTAAAATCTAGTGTTTTCTCTGTTAAAATGAAGTTTTTTGGACCATTGGTCTGCTCTTGATAAGGGTTTGTGAAGATTCTTTTTTCTTTGCCCTTAAAATAATTGCCTAGAAGACACAATTCTGTGCTTCATGATATCTTTGTCATCAGGTATTTGGTTTCTTAAGAAACTGAGTCTTTTTAATATTAAAAGGGATAAAATCTGCTAGCAACTATGTAACCTTCTATATTTACCTGTGAAGTTTAATGGTCACTTTGGTTGAATAGATAACTAAGTGTTGTTTCACAATTTTCCTATTTAGCCAAGTATTTTTAAAAAACAACAAAAACGTACTTTTGATACTTTTTGACAAACTTTTCAAAATCAAATTCTAAATGGTTAAACTAACCAGACTTCTACAATATGTTAAATTTTGATGGACAGTGACTGCAATGAAGTGTGAGGCAGACTTGATAATATGCGTGCATGTTGAAATCACAATTTCCTCATGTAAAGCTTTCATAAGATTGTATATCAATGATACCTTAAAAAAAATTCCTACATGACCTTAAAAAAAAAATTTATGTGGGAAGCACTGTTAAATAGGAAATAATACAAAGGCTTCTTTACACTGTATTTGTATAGTTGTAGAAGGTGTTCTAGAAATTATATGGAATTCCTGGAAATCTGATAAATCCTGGAATAGCATTATCACCTGTAGTTATTCTCTTACCTTCCAGAGTTGTTATCATAAAAACCGAGGCTCACACTAAAAGAACTGAATCCAAGTACCGAGGATATGCCCTGGCTGATTTTCATGCAAAGGCAGCATCCACAGAGTCTACAAAAAATGTGGCACATGTGGATAAAGTCCATTCTGCTCTACCAAAAAACAGACAAAAAACCCTTGTGGTCAGACTTCAGCTATACTAATGTGTTACTACATGATAGCAGTCTGCTCCTGAATCAGAGAAATTAGGATGGGCTAATAATGGTTGTAAAAATCAATAAACAGTCAGGGCTTTGGGAAACACAGGATGGCTTCTTGGTTCTTCCCAGCTCCCTGGCAAATTCTGTTTTTACCCCCTCCCTTGGGACCCTTTGAGCACCTGAAGGCAAACTTCATTCACCTGCCACTTAGGATGGGTGATCAGTAGGTTCTTGTTATTGCATACATGTTTCTGGATGTACTGGAAGTCTTCCTGTTCACCATGCCGCTGTCACCTCTGTGAAAAATACTGTCAGAGAAAATTATACCTACCCGGGGAATCCATTCTGCTCTACCTAATGTTAGGGGACTTCATTTTACTAGGCCAATTGTCCAGTAGGTATGTGGCATCTGGCCAATTTTCTACATTTTCATGGTACATACCATCCCCATCCTGTGGGCTAGTAAAAAAGAATAAATGTAATTATAGACACTCAGCCAAATTTGTGGAAGTCTTAATAATTCCTTGGTCAAAAAACTACCCACAGTTCCTTTGAATCTGACATCCACTCCCTTTGGAAAACATAAGCTTTCCTTTTTTGAAATCGTAACAGGAAGACCTATGCATCATTCCCTGGTGGCCCTAGATTCTTCATATAAAAGAAGCATACTTACTGCCAAGAACTTTGTTAAAGGTGTTAATAAAAATCACTCTTTAGTAAAACAATATTTTTACAGTAACAAGGAGAGTGACCTTGCACCCCACAACTCCACCTGGAGATTTTGTGTACTGAAAAAGACATCTCCACAAAGGTTCTTTGTAACCCTACTATAAAAACCTGTTCCAAGTACTTCTTGTGAATCCCTATGAAGTCAAACTCCAGGGAATTGACTCCGGGGTACACGTTTCCTACCTAAAAAAGGCTAATCCACCTGAAGAGTACAGCACTCTCACCTTCAATCTCAAACTCCACCTGGTGAAGAAAAGAAGCCCCAACATCTCAAAGTTGACTGCTTCCACCCAAAAGCCCAGACCAGGCCTGTATATTCTGAAAGATTAAAAAATTACTCTCTAATCTATATCCCTTCTATTTCCTTTCTTGTTGTAGTTCATAACACTAAAGATGGGCAATCAGGCTACAGAAATATAAAGCACAAGCACCATCACAAAATTTTTAGAATTTGTTTAATGGGCATATTGCTGTAGTAATAATAAGGGCCCTGAGTGATAAAACACTGGTTTAGGGGAGATAGTAAAATGATGGTTCAGGTCATGAGGCTCATGGATTAAAACCATCTCTCAGATTATATTTGCAGCCTATTTTTAATTTTGCTTAATATTATTTCATTTAAACTTTATACTTGTTCTTACCAATTCTGTAAGTCTAGGAACCAAGCTCAGGCCAACATTATGTTGCGCAACAGATTGAATTAACAACCTTTGTCTTTCCAGAAGAATATGCTCCTTGAGAAAAAAAACTGAAGATCCCAGTGAGAGCTGACTGCTAGTTCTCCTTCTGTCTCTCTCATTCTCTGTTGCCCGTAATTGGCCTGGGATATCTGCGTCATCCTACATTACCTTTAAGTTTCCCTTACCTGTGGGACATGACTTCCTAGAAATGAGTCTTCCTAGCAATGGGGACAATGCCCCGAACATAAAAGGACCATTTCAAGCATGCTTAAATTCATAACAGGTGTTCATCATGGATGACTTCCGGGAAATATCATGATAAAAAAGGTGAAACGATAAAGAAAAATTCTGAAGTATCCTAAATTAAGTGACATAAGGTCAGGAGAATGAAGGACAAAGACAAGGGAAGGTATTCAGTTAATAATAGCTGCAGGCCATAGCTAAACAGAAACGCCACATTCCTGGATGAAATCCTTTCAACAATCATCTGGAAGGTCCCCAGAACTACCGCCTCCCCTTTGTGTGTGACCAGTGTCTGACCATCATCAATGATCAATCCACTAGCCTTCTCCATGTACTAGCCACCTATCCCAGGATTCCCCCACTTCATGGTAGCCCACCTAAGCAAAGGAAAGACTTAGAAGCTCGGAACAGGGCAACAGAATTGATTTGTGATGTTACTGTCATTGGTACTGGATTAGCAACTGCTGTAGTTAGGCAAAACTGTTATATCATTACGAAATAATGCAAAAATCCTGAGTGTGTTTAAGAACTATGACATTCACTTTGTAGAACAACTTCAGGCTTAGTCAAATTGATGTGGTTTAAGTTAATATCTAACTTAGTGAGTTCCTTTGCTTCCTTTAGTTCATGACAAAACTTTGTTTATGCCAAATAGTGTCCTCTCTATTTCTCTCTATCCACTGGGCAATCCAAGAATACCAGAACACCATTCTTAGTCTTTGGGTAAGTTCTCAGTCATCGATGGAAGCCAGAGCTCAAAAGCTTTACTACATTGCCATGAAATTCATTTTTCTTCCCCTAATATAGTATAGCAATGTTAAATCTTTCTCTTCTAAAGACTTGAAGATTGATGTCATCATAAATTAAGAGAATCAAGACCAATCTGCAGAAGCAGCTCACCTACTGGAGGGAAAGTACTTGGCATTACACACACCTTAATTACAGAGTGGGAGCCACAATGATTCAGCCAACAGTCATTCTCCTCTTGGAGTAGGAGGTGGAGGGGCTCAGGTGAAGCACGGATATTGGAGTCAGAGTGGCCAGCGTTCCAGTCCAGCATAGGCCATCAATGAATCATGCACTGTATTGGTTGCTAGGGCTGCCATAACAAAGCACAATATCCTGAGTGGCTTAAACCACAGAAATTTATTTTCTCACAGCCCTAGAGCTTAGAAATCCAGGAACAAGGTGTTGTTAGGGTTGCTGTCTTCTTAGACCTCTCCCCTTAGCTTGGAGACGATTATCTTTCTGTGTCTTCACACAGTTTTCCTTTTCTATCTATGTCCAAATTTCTTCTTACAAAGACCCCAGGAAGTAATATTGGATTAGGGCCTAGCTTCATGACTTTAACTTACTTAGCTCTTTCAAAGTCCTCTCTCCAAATACGGTCACATTCTGTGGTACTGGGAATTAGGATTTCAACATATGAACTTGGGGAGGACACCACCCAGCTCATTGCATGTACCCTCAGGCAAATCACTTAGCCATTCTGTGTCTTGGTTGTTTATTTGCGATGAACTGTGCACGTAGTCAAGTCTGAAGAATTGCAGTATTGACTGTTAGGTAAAGACCATGCCTGACATATCCAAACAGAGGTCATTGTTCTGACCTAAGTATATTCAGAGCAACCTTTGCTTTTCACCTAAGGTGTTTTTGTTTTTAAATAATACTAAGGTTATTTGACATATTGATATTCAAGGTATATAATTTTTTTTTAATTCTATGTCTTTCATAGGAGCTGCCAAGCTAGTATATTACTAATATAGAGATACTCAACTATGTTGAAGCTGTAAAGATGTAAGATTTATTTAAAATTCACATACTTGGAAGGTACTGTAAAACAAGATGGCATTCCATCCCATCTATACCTATATTATGATATTTACTGATTATTTCATTTTACCCTCAACATCCACATCAAAATTATCAGTTGATCCACCAGCACCTACTTGATAAAAATACAGATAATATAGTCTTTCCTCTCCATCTCCATTGCCCCCATCATAATTTAAGTCCCCAGCAATTTGGGTGTGGCTTGGGTCTGGGGTCTGGGGTCTGGACTAGTGGTTTCTCCCTCTAGTCCTGCCCTGTAAAATCCATAAATTCTACTGCCAGGCTGATCTTTAAAACTTCAAATCAAACTACATTTCTAGCATTTATAATCTATCAGTTGTTTGGTACTGTATGCAGCAATTTTTCAGAAACATTTTATACTGGAACAAAAGTTGAGGCTACAGTTCACAGGTGTGACATAGTCCAAGCAGTAGCTAATGCTGTCAGAGTCTGTTCACAGCGAACATTGGCGTGATTGCTCTCTGCCAGTCTATCCTTTGATCTCATGCTAGTACTTGATCAGTCTTTGTTTGCCATGGCCTAGGGAAGCAAGTCCAAGATCCTTTTCGGGACCTTCAACAACTGTGATTAAGATCTCTCTGGCCAGGCTACACCTGCCCTCCAGCTGTTTGGAAGTCTCTGGAGTTCCCCTTGTTGCCTGTTGGAATTCCCTTCCTCTCCTTGTTACTTGAAATTTTCCATGAGCAGATACTGCCTTCCTGTCTTGCCATAGCATATTAAAGAAAACTTCTATACCATATATCACATCAAACTCTATTTGTCTGTCTGTCTGTCTCCTAGCTTAGAAGTTCCTTCACAATGTGGTGTTTATTTCACCCTTATTTCTCTAGTGTATTTAGTAATGTTAACACAATAACCACTTGAGGTGAAAAAGTCAGAAAGTTAAGGAAGTTAAGAGACAGTTTTTCTACTTACATATTTTTACTTTTCACCATGTTTATGGAGAATTTCATGAAGAAAATAGAATAAAGGGAGGAGACAAAGAAAGCAAGAAACAAGTATGGGAGTGGAATGAAGAAGAGGAGTGAGGGGAAGGGCGCACTCCCCCGGAGCTGGTGCCCCATCCCAGGCTTCAACCCCTACGACCCAGCAAGCCTGCACCCGCAAAGAGGGTGGTTCAGGTATCCTGTTTTCACTCACAAGAGTGCTGATTTTACTGTGTTCATGCTGTATTCCTCATCTGCTCCGTTTGAGAACATGCCCAGCTCTTGATCTCTTCCTCTTTCCTTCCTGTTTTTGTCCCAATTCTGAATCTTACCTAGTTAAAGCTCAGTCACTGAGGACCAAGAAGCCTTTGCTAGAAACTCCAAGGGAATGACTGGGAAAGGAGGAGGGGACAGAGGGAGAGCAGAGAAAAGTGGATTAAATGAAAGAAAAGGGGAAAGTTAAAGAAAAAGGAATGAGAAAGCAAAGGAAAAAGGCAAGGAGCAGAAAAAGTGCAAAGGAGAAGGAGAGGGAAATGGAACCATTTCATTTGTGTTTGCCACACAACTTTACATGGAGGTGGTGACCCAAAACTTAACAGTCTAGAACTGTCAGTCTTGCGAGTGTTCCTCATATACAAGAAAAAAAAAGGTGTAAAGGGTATTTTCTCAATTATTTAATTCTGGGTCAGAGTATTTAGATAATTACATGATGAGTAAAGTTCATGTTTTCTGTTAAAATTTTTAAGGGGCAATCAAAAGAAATTTTTCTGAATGATCTAGATAAAAAACCTATGTTCTCAAATACATTTCCTACTTAATAAAATTTTCTCCACGCTGCTACATTTAACACAGAATGGATGGAACAGGAGTCTATATTTATAAGGAGAATGACCTCACTTTAAAAATTCCAACAAATCAGGTTTTTTATATTCTAAAGATGGCTTTCTAGTCATAGTTTTGGCAAATGTGTATCAAGCACAAACCATAATAAGCCCTATGCTGGGAAGTAAGGACATATTCCTGTTTCAGACAACCGGAATAAAGTTAAAAAGTGTGGCCATTACCACTTTTATTCTGATAGAGAATCTATATTCTAAGACTCTGAAGTACAGGGAATCCAGATCAATTTTACATTTAAGATTGGGTGAATACTCTTGAATACTACTTAGCAAAAATTTTCTCTTAGCATCCTCCCTAAGCCAAACACATTATTGCCTAGTTGAAATGTACTTCTCTCCTTGGTTCTGGCAAATATTGTGCTTGCAATTGGATAAATCTTTAAAGAATCTTCAGGGTTGTTGGAGCAGGTGAGAGATGCTTCCAGTCACACTCAAACACACTTTGAGGGCAACTTGTTCCTTGCCTACTATTATAGAAGTTCTCTTATCTGAGCTCTATTTAACAAACTCGCCAGATTAGTGATTTCTCTTCACTTAGCAAACCATCCGAGCTGTTACCCACAGTTCACAGCTTTAGGCTTCCCCAACATTTGTGTTTGTGTGGTTGTGTTGCATACTTACCCAAAATCAGTTACACTTGCTTCTAGCTATGTGTGGGCCAGCTGTACTTGTTCCTAAGTAGTGTGTAAATCAATAAAATATGATCCCTAAAGGGCAGTTACAGTTTCTCTGAAGACTACACTCAGTACATTGGAAAGCCTTAAAAAGAAGGGTTTCCACAAATATTTCTGTTAAATTAGGTGTGGGCAAGACGATTATAAAAGATTGGGAGAAATTGTAAACATCTAGAAGGATTCTGGATTCAGAATACTTTGCATGTCTCTATAATTTTGGCCTCACTTTAAAGGAACCAAAATTGAGAAATCATAGATGATGCATTATGGGTGTGAGTATATGAGAGGAATTACATGGAATTTCAGACAGGCAGCATGTGCACAAAGAAAAGCCATGAGTCTACAAGAAGAAATATGGGAGAATAAATGTACATGTATTACATGGAAATAAATAGTTCAAAGTACATATGCATCACTTTTGTGATTATCTCTTTATAAGGCTCTTTGATTAACCAGCCAACTACAGGTCCAGTTACTTTCACAGTACAATGTGGGAACAACCAAAGGAAGTCTTCAGCATGTGCAGCAAAAGGCATGCTGGTTTCTGCTCTCACCTCAGCCACTTTGAGCAAGACATTCACTCTAGAAACTTTGATTTCTTGTTTATGAAATGGGAAAAACAATACCTGCCAAGCTGCCTTCACAGGTTCTTTTGAGAATCAAATAAAGTAATAAATGAAAATATTTCATAAATTCCAAAGTGCTAAAAAAAAAGTAAGGCAAAGAGATCTACTGAGCTTTAAGCTCCTCATGAAAAGGGCTGTGTCTAGTATAACTGTTTTCTGAGAAAGCTATAGAGTGGTGCCTGCAGAGAGTTAGAACAGCAAGTGTCCAGTGAATGAGTTAACAGATGAGTGGACTTATTCTTCTGATACAGTGATGTGCTATGCATGGAGCCATTGCTTCCTGGCCTAATCTTTGTGATGTGGTGTCAGGTTGGCTTCATGGACATTAACTTAGAACTTGTCCTCCTTGTGGCCATTTTGGGCAATGTCTGTAGATGAGGTAAGTACCAGTCCTCCTGTATAGGTTTACATGGTATGTGATAGGTATTTATTCACTAGTATTTACTGTGTGACTCAGTTAATGAGGGAATGGATTAATGAAAATGTTTAGACATTTTTTAACTCTTTTATAACTTACTGTCAAAGCAAGAGAATTTGTGGTTACTCAGCTAATATAGTAGGCACTCAGTAGAGGTTTATTGAAAGAATAAATAAATGAATGTGTTTTATGATTTCAGGTTTTCATTTAAGTCTTTAATCCACTTCAAGTTAATTTTTCTGAGTGGTGGTATTTTATTAGGAATTCAACTTTATTTTTCTGCATGTGGTTATCCAGTTTTGACAACATAATTTATTAAACAGACTATCTTTTCCCCATTGAGTATTCTTGGCTCCCTTGTTAAATATTAGTTCCACATATGTGGAAGTTTATTTCTCGGTTCTTGATTCTGTTCCATTGTTCTATGTGTTTATTTGTATCTAGTATCATGCCGCTTTGATTACTGTAGTTTTGTAGTATCATTTAAAATCAGGTGTGCTGTCTCCAGCTTTGTTCTTTCTCATGATTGCTGTGGCTATTCAGGGTCTTTTTTTATTCCATACAAACCTTAGAAATTTTTTTTCTATTTCTGTGAAGAATGCCATTGAGATATTGATAAGAATTACACTGACTCTATGGATAGCTTCTGGTAGCATGGACATTTTAACAATTTAATTTTTCTGATCCATGAACATGGGATATCTTCCCCATTTGTTCTCTGTCAGTTTCTTTCACCAACTCTTGTAGTTTTCAATGTGCAGATATTCCAGAGATAAATCTATCTTGAAGTCATGAAAGTGACTTAAAATCACTTCATAATAATTATAATAGAATGTCTTTTTTAAAAACTTGAGACTTGTATCATACACATAAAAAATTCAAACAGTTCAAAAATATGTATAATAAGAGGCAAGTATGTTCCTCAGACTGTATCTTAGACTCATACCTTAGAGGAGCTTTTGTTAACTACTTTTTGCATATACTAGAAATTTTGTATGCACTGTAGAAACATACACACACACACACACACACACACACACACACACATCCCAGATGAGACATGAGCATATTAAACACACTTCTTTCTTTTTCAACTTAACAATTCTTTCTTTTTCAACTTAACAATGGTTAGAAATTATTCCTTATCAGCATACATAGATCTATGTAATTATGTTTAATAGTTTTACTCTCATTGTTTTACCATTAATGGATATTTAGTTTGTTTTATGTTCTTTGTTATTCTGAATAATGTTGCAGTAAATTCATTTGTATGTACACACATGCACACACACACTTTTTATATGCCTGATTGCATCTGTAGAATGAATTCTTAGAAGTGGAATTTCTGGGTTAAAAGGGTTTAGCATCAGGAGGCAGAGAAACTGATTCACTGAATTTATTTTGCAGTTTTAATGATATTTGAGAATATCAGCACTGCCCATAAAATAACCAATAGATTTCTTTTTTCCCTTAAAGTTAAAATTGCACATTAAAACCACTTGGCTTCTAAGCTGAGATAGTACTAGACAACTAGGCTCAGCCCTGTACATGGGAACCTTCTGATTTTCAGTATGAAAGACTTTATGGAAAATCTGAAAGACTTCCTGGAATAAGAATGTCGGTAGACCATCTTACTCTATTTGGAAAATTCATCTCAAACATGATAATTGATAGAAATGTGCTTCTCATTTCATGTGCATTTTTTCCTTTGGATGGGCTTGCTGTTTTTTCTTTTGACCAAGAAAAATGATAAATTATTGATTTTCTTCAGCTTCCCTCTCTCCCTGGGTTGTTGTATTGCTTTAGTATAATAGGAATCATGAGGAAATTTAAATGAATTTACCTACTGAATAGAGAAAAAATATTCACACATGGGAATACCACTGTTAATGATCAACGGCTGTTCTTATGGTTTCCATTTTGGTTGAATTAGAATAGTTTAAAATGTGTCAATGATCTGAATTAAAATTAGTGTAGAAACTAATTGTTCTATAAATACAGCACATTCTTGGTAGAATTCACTTGGGAGATATTTTAAAAATTAGTTTATTATTGGAAATAGTTTTAGAGTGATTAGCCTAGAGTTGTGTCCACAAACATAGGAAAAAAATAGAGAACTATTCCATCCAAAGCTATTGGTTTAAGAGGTAAATTGTCATTTGTATCAGTTGTTCTCAGCCCTGTTTGTACATTAAAATCACTAAGAGCTTTTAAAAAAAATACAAGTGTTAAATCACAATCTCGGACTGAGGGAGGAAATAGCAGGCATTCTCATTTTGTAAAACTTTGTTGGCGATTCTAATACACAGTCAGAGTGTAGAACTGCTGCTTACAGAAAGATGAGGAGGAGGAATTTAGGATGGAACTCTCCTTAATAGCTATCAGTGATGCCAGGGCTCTTGTTCATGGAGTTGAATGAACCTTGCAAACGCTCAAGGTAGGCAAGCAGGGGATAGGCTTTTATTTACAGATAAAGCGAGAGGACAGAGCGCCTTGTGCACACCAGGAGGGGACAAGGGAGTCTGTGGCTGGGCTTTGTCTAGGGGTTCATATCTTATTTTTAACTGAGTTGCCTGTTTCTTCACCGATTCCTGCCCGAATGCTGTCTTTTGTTCTAACCAATCGCACTAAAGATTACCTAGATTCCTAATTTGGTGTTTCTATCCTAAAGATTTTGTGTGGCTCTAACTTTGCTTAATGTTTAACACGGAGTTTCAGGAGGAGTTTCTTTGCAAGTTGTTACACTGTTCTGACCGTAATTATCCTGTTTTGCTTCTTCCGGAGGCCTCACCCTACTCTGTCTAAACCCACCGTCCCTGTCTCATCAGGACACCAAAGTGAGGGTGAGACAGATCACCTCTTTCATTGTATGGAGATTTGCAAAAGAAATGTCCTCAAGAGTCTGTTATATTCTAGAAGTGTGGAACCTTCAACAAATTCAAGGATGTAAAGATGAGACAGGGAGAAGATTTAAGGATGTTACTGAAGGATGCCTTAGACAGAGCTGACATTATGCTAGAATTTCATTTTCCCTCTGAAGAAAGCATGATGGGTGCAACCTTTTGTCTAAAACATAGAGAAAGGTGCTCCAGTGGGTACACTCAGGGAGTCCTGAGATATGTTTCCTATTGTAGGAAGACACAAGACTGCTGTCTGACCCACACATAAGGAAGTTTTAACAAGCGTAGATTGGAGTCTGTTGGTGGAATCAGCAGTGCTACATACAGTGTGAGAATCAGCCTGCCTCTCAGAGTTTATCAGGGCAAGGAAGTGGTAACTGTTTTCCTGTAGAATATGGAAGTGACATTGAAAAGGGACCCTGCATGGTTCCCAGCCAACATGGCTGACAGGAGAGTTCAACAAACTCAGCAGAAAGAGGTTAGAAGTGCACCCTCACATGGACAGTAAGAGTATCAGATGATCACCTAGAATAAAGATGTATCTTCCTGGGTTGGCAGAAGAGCAGAACCCTCGAAGAGCCCACAAAAGCCAACTATGAGTGAAAGAGTCAGCCAGAATTATCTTCCAAGGATTACATTTTAACCAGATGCCAGATAGAGCATGAAGCCATTTGGCTCATGTAAAAATCAGCCTACTTCTTGTCCTCATTTTCTTTCTGCTACAGTAATACTGAAGAGAATAGAAGAGCTAGCAAATACAGAAGGAGGTGAGCCTGAAGAGGAGGTAAAGCCTCCCCTTTATATCCCCTCTCCCACTGCAGGCTGCCATCTCAAAACCACCCCAAGCTGCGGAAGAAGACTATAATGTCATGCGGACTTTGGAGTTTGAGGAACACACACACTTTCCCTATGATTTCTGAACTTGTAGACCACAGCAGAAAGTACAGGTTGAGTTTCTGAAGGATGCCTTAGACAGAGCTGACATTATGCTAGAATTTCATTTTCCCTCTGAAGAAAGCATGATGGGTGCAACCTTTTGTCTAAAACATAGAGAAAGGTGCTCCAGTGGGTACACTCAGGGAGTCCTGAGATATGTTTCCTATTGTAGGAAGACACAAGACTGCTGTCTGACCCACACATAAGGAAGTTTTAACAAGCGTAGAAAATGGAAGTGACATTCTAATTAATGATTTTAATCTTGACATGACTTATGCATCCTTTTACCTATCAGACTTTTTGTGCCCTTGATCCCAAATGCCTAGTTGCTTTTTCATCTGTGGCTTGCCTCCTGGAGTTTCTTCATCTGTATCTTACTCTCACTTGACATCTATTAGCTGATTTCTTCTCACCTCTTTCTTGAGATTTCTCATTTGCTTTCCACTCTGAAGAGCAGTCATATTTCCCAGGGACTCCTGTGAACATCCTACTCCTTGCATGCTGCACTGCCAGTCCTCAACCACAGCAAAGAGTGTCTCATCACGGGATGAATCAGAATAGTTAATTAGCTGTGTTACTTTCCAACTTGTTTTGTTAGCATTTTGGAGATGTAGGCAAACTACAAAGAGCGACACAGTGTACGGTGTTCATTAGTGAGGTACAGCAGAAACTGCAGGGATGGAAATGGAGCGACTGTCAGTTCATCCAAATTAGAGAGTTGCCAATTTAGTTTTATTCAAATTTGATGATTGAGTGTTATAGTGCCTTTGGAAATCATAGGACCTAATGAAGTGGTGCAATGGTTGTTAAAGTCACATGCAAAGTTGGGCACCTTCCCTTACATATATTTATTTTGCTTTTAAAATGGTACAAAAAGCAGGTTTCAGAATGATAAAAACACTCTGATCAATTTCTTGTTAAGGGTTTGAGTTTGGACAAAGTAAAGAATTCAGAAAATTGTTGTAAAGAATGACTCTTACATGCCTGGATAATGTAATTGGTACTGTAAATTACTTTCTTCTTCCTCAGTATGATCTATCCCAGTCTCTCACAGACTACTTTGGTTTGGCTTTCTGAGCCAATCTAGTATGAGACCTCGAGGGAAGGCTCAGCTGCAATATATAATAAAGCAGCAGTTCTGGTTCATTATTGCATTTTCCCTTTTAAATATGTAGAATGCTAATAACAGAAGCATAAGGTGTCACATGCCACTGTGTTAATGAGAAATTATGAGTGGTGACACTGAGTCAGTTCACACAATCTTTATTAAAAGTACACAAATTTAAATAGTGAGGTATAGATTATTGCTGCTAATTGCCTTTCCATGGGTAAAATGATCCTTGTATTCCTATCACTTTCATTCATTAATTCATTCAACAGTCATTTGGTGATTGTCTAGAATGTATCAGGCATTGTTCTATGTGCTAGAGGTGTAAGGTAAGATATAACATTGCCCCCGCTTCACAATCTTGATGTATTTGCAGAGAAAGGCTTGTAAAACATAATTTCAGTAGATGATAAGTGTTACAATAAGTGTGAACTGATTCCAGTGATGGAACTAAAAAGGCACAATTAATTGATTAGGACTAATTGGGAGGGAAATGCTTCAGAAAGAAGATTCTCCAATGAGTTTCTCAAGGTAAAGTAGGTATATTAAGAAAAACATGATCATAGAGAGGGAGGTACTATACACCACAGGATAAGCATGTGCTAAAATACTTTGGCATGGAGCAGTCTGGCACCTTCCGGAAGCTGTCAGTCATTTGATATAACAAGAGTGTGGGGTATAAGAATGCAGTCCCAGGAGGTACACAGAAATAAAGACAAGTCCTAGGTCACAAAGTATCTTCTATGTATGCTATAGGATTTGGTGTTCACACTGTAGGCAATGGGGGGCCACTGAAATACATTTAGGAGAATAACATTGTCAGATTTGTGGTTTTAGACAGATTATTTTGGCATCCACAAAGAGGACTGGTTAAAAACTCCAATTTGAATATTTCAAAGTATGATCAATTGACCTGTAAATTCAGAGGGTCTGTCAACTCCTACAAATGAATATACAATGTGCATGCCTATATACTATTTTGGGGAGAAGGTCCCTAACATACATTTGCCTTAAATTACTAGTGATAATGAAGGCCAGGAAGTAGGATGACCAACTCATCCCAGCTTGCCTGGGATTTCCCTGGTTTTAGTACTGAGATTACTGCATCCTGGGAAAACTCTGAATTCCAAGCAAACTGGGAGAGTTATGTCACCTTACTGGGAAGTCAGAAGACTGTGGCAATAGTGCCTGTGAAAGGAAATTAAGAACTTCAGCTAGACAAGAAGGAATGACCTTGAGAATTAAAACCCACAGGACTGAGTGTCTAATGGGTTTCAGGTATTGTGGGAAAAGATGAATTGAGGAGAAAACCTATGTTTCTACCTCTAGTTACTACATGTATGTGGTTGCGATAAAGGAAAGTGTGTGTGTGTGTGCTTGCATATGTGCATTTGTAAGAATGACTTATCTCTTGCAAAGAACATAAAAAGTCTGCTCAGAACTATTAAACAGATTACCAAGAAAAAATTCATTTTGAGAATCTGAGAAAGATTGAGATTATTTATATGTTTTAAAGTTTTAAATATTTTCTGAAAGGTCTAGCCAGTGTAAACAGACAAGGGAAAGAAATTGGGATGTAAAAAAAGGAAAATAAAGGAAGTACTATTATCTGAAGCTTATATGATTATGTACTGTTAGAAAACCATTTGAAAATATGATTGTCTATAATAAGAGAATTTAATAAACTGGCTAGATAAAAAACTTATGCAGAATGCAATCATTTCTATTTACATAAATAGTAAAAGGTTGTGATATTTAATGGGAAAAGATCATCTATGACAAAAAGTTAATATTGAATTATATTAGTGAATGAATATTGAATATTATTATGTACTAGGCACTCTTTAAAGTGCTTTCTAGGCTTAATTCACTCAATCCTCACAACAACATTACAGTTGAGGAAACGGAGGCAGAGGGAGTTTAAGTAACGTGTTCATGTTTATACAGTTAGTAAGTGGCAGACCAATATTTTAAATTTAGGGAGTCTTAATCCATAGGCTGTGGTTTTAAGTGCTATATAATATTAAGAAAGAAGAGTAGGAAGATAATACTCAACAATATACTTAATAAAACACTCAAAATCTATATGAAGAAAATGTTAACATGTTATAATACCGAAAGGAAATCTTTGATAAATAGAAAACATATCGTTTTCTTGGATAGGAAAACAACCTAAAAATATAAATTGCTCCTAAATTAACCTATACATATAACTTATTCCAATAAAAATAACAAAATAATTTTTTTCTGTAAACTAATAAAGTTCGTATGGAAAATTTTGAAAAGGAAAATTCAGAAAAGAAGAATATTGTTGAGGGGATAGCCTATCAGATATTTTAAAACTCTTAACATTTTCAACAATTAAAACAAGGCAGGACTGACACATGAGCAGATAAATCGAAGTCCAGAAGGAAATTGAAATACATAGAGATTCAGTATAAAGGTGACATTATGTCACATCTATCACATATATATCATATATTATACCACATGTATATGTTACATATATCAGTGGAGGAAAAGATGTATGATTCAATAGATGGTACTTAAACAATGGGGAAGCCATCTAGACAAAAATGGATTCATATTTCATCACTTAAAACAAAAAAATTTTGAGAAAATTGAAGATCCCACTATAAAAAATATCAAGGCATAAAAGTAATAGAAAAAGAAATTATTGATAATCTCAGTAGATGAAAGGCCTTTTTAATGTGTGTGACACAAAATATAAAGGTTCTCAGAAATCATTTGATTAACTGAACTACATAAAATTAAAATATGTAGTTTGACCAAACTACCATAAGGAAAATCAGAAGATGAATGATAATGTGGGAAAATGTATCAACCTAAGAAATGTGCAATTTCCTTTTATTAAAAATAACTCTTACAAATCAAAAAGATCAGCAGTCAAAAAGAAGGGTGAACAAATGGTGCAAACTGAGCGAACATGAAAAAGAAATATAAATAGCTTCTAAACAAAAGTGTTCACACTTACTCATAATACAAGCAATACAGATTAAAACTACATCAAAAGATCAGATTATGAAAGATTCGAAAGTCTGACAGCACACTCTGTCGATGCAGGTGGGATGAGGAGGTGCAGGCTGCACGTGGTATAGACTCTATGCGGGACAACTCGTCAACACCAACCAAATGGAGAACTTAGAAATGAACATATCCCCTATTCGAAACAACGACCAAATGTAAAAGTCTTAAACTATGAATGGTACGTCATTTGGTTCATTCTTTCTATTGAGAACAACAACAAACGGGGATTTAAAAACATCTTAAAATTAGAATCCAAAAGGTCTGATAAGGAAATGTTCATCCAAAAGTGAGGGAACATAGAGAACTAAGTGAGTACTTATGCTGCTTTCTTCTAAGAGTATTTGCTGAATCTTTTAATTTAGATTTTAATTTAGGGAGCCTTCTCAGGTGAGAAGGACAGAAATAAAAGCAGAGGATGCCCTTGCCCCCTCCCATACATACTCAGAAGAACCAAAGAGCTACCTATCGTCTTCCAGTAAGGTAAGGGTTAATGGAATATTGTCTTGGGGAATACTAGGCCATCTAAAATCCTTTTGACCTTTGTTTAAGATGATCCCATACTGTTAGAGATCCAGCAGCCTGGCAGAACAATAACCAGTCGTGTCTGGGTAAGTTAGCTTATTGTAGATTTCATACTTTATTTATTGTAGATTTATTATAGATTTTATTTACTATTTTATAAATTATTATTTCACATAAAACATCTAGCACACAGCAAACATAACCGGGCAAATGAGGGAATTATACTACATGAGTAAGGACCACCACACAGGAAAGCAGTATAACTCCAAAAAGAATAGATTTGCAAAGATTCAGATATTGAAATACATATATATGGGATTTAATACACTGGCAGGAAATTGAAACTATAAAATCACACAACAGAATTGAAACAAGTAAAATGTCGAGAAATTAAAATAAATGTGCAACTAAAATGTGAAACTGAAAAGACAAATTTAACAGGAGAATAGAGACAGTAGAAGAAAATTGGTGAGTTGAAAAGAAGATCAGATGAAAATTTTCAGAATGAAGTACAGAGGTTAAAAAAAAAGATGGAAATAAAGAAGACAGAACAAGACACTAAAGTAGAGTGACAAGTTCTAATGTAAGTTTAATCAGGACCCCAGAAAGGACAGAGATGACAAAACAAAAGAAACTATATTTGTCATGATGATGGGTGAGAATTTTTAATAACTAAGAAGGATTCGGGTGTACAGATAAAAATTAATCTTATCACAAGAAACAAAATCAAGTTCATACCTAATTCCATTTTACCAAAATTCAGGAAATTAAAGAAGAAAAAAAAATCTGTAAATCAGTAAAAGGAAAAGCAAACAAAAAAGTCTTTACTTCCAAAGAGGCAACAGCTAAACAGACAGTTGACTTCTCACTCGCAAAAGCGAAAGCCAGGAGGTGACAGATGTTCTGAGAAAAGAACTACCAATTTAGAATTCTATGAGCAACAAAACATATTCTTCAAAAATAAAAGTAAAATAAACGTATTTAGATGGACAAAAGCTGAGTAAGTTAGTCACAAGCAAATCCATGTAAAGGAAAATTCTAAAACATGCACTCCTTATAAAAGAAAATGATGTCAAAGAGATGTCTAAATTGCAAGATGGAAATAAGATAAAATATGTGCAAAACTTTAAATTAATGTTCACTGTATAAAAACAGTAATAATACTAATGAATTTGAATTTTTAAAACATTAAAGAAAAAAAGAGACAACAGGGCCAAAATGAAATCACTCGTGCTAAACCCGTAATTAGCAAAAACTGACTTAATATTTAACCTAATTACAGTTTTAGCCTTTTCCAGCAATGGGACAACCTTACTTAAGTTTAACCAGTTATTCCAGAATTACCTGATGAACACTAGTGAGGTAATCTTCATGATTTACCTGCCCCCAACTTCTCCACCCCACCCCCTTTCCTCAGAGGAAGGCAACTTTGCCTGAAACAACCTCCTCTTAGCAACTTCTTTTTTCCTCCCCTTTTGGCCTAGAAAAGCCTTCCATTTTGAACAGCTCCTCAGAGCTATTTGCTATTTGCTAGTTGGGATGCTAACCAATTCATGAGTTGTTGAATAAAGCCAATATGGTCTTCAAATTTACTTAGTTGAATTTTGTATTTTAACAAAATACATAGTTAAAATACTTGGTAATAATAATGTACCTTGGAAAGGGAGTAAAGTGACTTAAAACACTTTCTTTTTTCTGGTTGGATTTAATATATGACTTTGATAAGTTAATTTTATTGATTAATAGAAGATTTTGTAAGCTAAGGAAGCATGTAAGAATTTCCAAGATAACCAGTGAAAGATTAAAAACAACTGTTTTTGTTATCTGTTACAGTGTAACAAACCATACACACATTTAAAGGATTTAGAACAACAATAATGCGCTGGGACTTATACTGAACTAGAGAACCTAAATATCTTAGTTAAGCAAAGAAGATATGTAAAGATAGGAAAGAAAGAATTGAAGCTATTATCATTATTCACAGATGATATGATCCTGGACATAAAAACCCCAAAGATTTTCTATAACTAATAAGAGATTTACCAAGTTTGCTAGATATACCAACAGTGTATAAAAAGCAATCATTTTCTATATGCCAGCTAAATGAATTAGATAAATTAAACTGAAGAAATAAGATTAACATCACAAGCATCAAGTAGCTAGGTAAGAATAATTCTGACAGATTTCTGCAAAGAGTTGAGAATACGCAAGGCATGTTTGAAAGTGTGGAAGAGGGGCGTCTTCCTTTATAGATACGGAGATTTACAAAACTACAACAATTGTGGTAGTGTGGTTGTGGGACAGGAACATGTACAAAGTTGAATGACACAGAATGGAAAACTAGGAAGCTGGCCCACACGCATGCAGACCCTTAAATATGACAAAAGGGTACTGCAGAGCAATCGGAGAGGTGACAGTCTTTTAAAGAAATGATATTGATAAAATCAGGTACTTGCATGGGTGGCAGAAGTTGGAATTTGTTTCACACATACACAGTAGGAAGCAGTGGGGGGATTACAAATATAAAAAAAAAACAAGAGTTCTTTTAGAAGTGAATACATGAGGCCATCTTCATGATCTGGTGGCAGAAAATGACATCCCAAACAAGGCAAAAGCTACAGATCACAAAGAAAAAAATTAATATGTTTGTGATTTAAAAATATGAAAAATTTGTTTTTTAAGGGATATGATAAAGAAAATGATGACAGATCACAGAAAGTAATATATGTAATACATATAACCGACAAAGGAGCTATATCTGGAATATACAAAGAAGTATAACAAATCCAAATCAGATTGGCTAAACAATAATAAAAGAAAATCTGAGAGCATCAAATGGTAAGAATGTGGAGTAACCAGGAACCCCCTTCCATGCTGGGGGCAAAATAAATCGGTAAGATCCTTTGGGAAACAGTTTTTCATTGTGTAGCCGAGGTGAAGATTTATGTGTTCCATGCCTTGGCAACTCTACTCCTAGATTTATACCTTATAGAAATGTATACTTACAGGTATAGGATACCAGCAAGAAAAGGAATGTATTTGTCCTGCACCCAAAAAAAGATAAATCTTCAACAATAATTTTTATTTAGTAGCAGAAGTCAGATTTCCTCATATATGCACATGATTCTACTTATGTAAGGAACAAAAGAAACCATATTATTTATGGATAGGCGGCAATACTATGAAGACAAGCAGGAAGTGACTTGCTCTAAAAGCCGAGGTAATGGTTCTCCCTGGAGGACTTGAGGTGAGAAGAGGAGAGGGGAGCGAGCAGTGGGGTTGGGTTGCTTCTGGGGAGCTGACAGCATCTCATTTCTTTACCTGGATGCTAGTTACATGATAATTCACTCTGCAGTATGTCACTAAACTGTACATTTATATTGTCTACTTTTCTATATTTACATTATATTTTGTAATAAAAAAGTTAAAAAGAATAATGATTTTAAAAAAGAAGGGAAGGTTGAGTACTAATGACTGTCAGTGGCCACAAAGGAGACTTCTTGTGCTGATAGAAAGTTGTTTATGAAAATTCATCACACTTATGATCTGTGCACTTTCCACATGTATACTTAAATGCTTTAAAAAAATAAATTAGCATGAGCAAAAGGAAGCTAAGGAGAATAAACAGTTGGTGTAGACTATTCTTTTTATAAGTGGAAGTTTGAATGGAAGTGAAACTTAAGTAGGATGACACAAAACTTTGGACTCTATATTTTATAGAAGAGATGAGCATATTTATCAGCAGTGGGGAAAGAATCGGTGGGGAGAGTGAATGAAAGTGATCAAGAGAAGATAACCAATGGCCGGTATCAGTTTTAAAGGGGTGGGTAGGGAAGTAGGTTCAAGATGGAAAAATAGGACTTGAACAAGGAGAGGAGCCCCTTTCCTCTGAAACTTGAGAGGAGGAAATCAGAAACGGAAACCTTGGCAAGGACAGAGAAAAGATACTTTGTAGGTATAGAAGCCACACATTTCTATGTTGAAGCCTAAGACTACAAGACAGCATCGTACTCTTGACTGAGAGAGGGGCTATGGGAATTTAAAGGAGAGCACGGAGGATCAGAAATGTTACAATGAGGAAATGGAATAGAGACTGGCTGGAGAACTATTCCACAACTGTGAAGAGGTGTTATGGCCCAGAAGCACTGGGAGTTGACATATTTAGAAGCATTTATCTCAAGTTAACTGTTACCTTCAGCAGTTTAGGGACAGTGGATGAGGCAGAGAGTAATTATATTGAACCAGTATTTAGAATCTTCAAGTTAATTTGGTAGAAGCTTCTGGAAAAGCAGGCAGAAATAATTGGCCCCGTGGGAAGTAAGGTTAGATGGTATACATGGGGCCTCAGATTCATGGGGAAGGAAGCAATCTCAAAATAGGGTGATCCAATGAGGCAATTGGAAAGGTTGATGGACTACAGTTCTGGGAAAGTTGGAAGAAAAGGCAAGTGGAGAAAAGACAAGTAAGAGAATTGCACTGATAATGTGCCCAAGCCAGCTAACTCACCCCAAAAATTTGATTGATGAAAAAAATTTCAATTTTACAATAGAATCTTCCAATATTTCAATCTAATGCAAAATAGAATTCAATAGAAGACTTTTTAAATTTTTAAGTAATAATTTTACCTGGCTTCTCTTAAGGGCAGGTCTTGAGAATAGCATTTCATTGTAACTCCATATTATAAAGAGGAATCCAAGCTAACTATTATGGGAGAGAAGATAAATCTGCAATAAAATAAAATAAAATCATGTATCAAAGTTCCGATACACATTCACTTTTGAACCTCTCCCTGTGTGGGTTGATCTGAGGTATGCCTTGACTTTGCACTAGAATGACTATTTCCTGTAGGTGTCAGTACAGCTGGAAGATGAAAACTCTATCAAAAGTTCTTCCTAAATGGCTCATGGTTATAACAAAAGACAGAAAGGTAAGAAGAGGAATTAACCTGTAGGTAATTGTTGAGCAAAACTTAAGAACAATGAAAGAAATGGAAAATGCCTAAGAAGAGCCTCTTACCTTTAAGAAACTTACATATTAAAAGCATAAGACAAAACATGAACATTTCACAAATCCAGCCATGTACAGTAAGTGCCAAAGGAAAAGAGGATAGAGATTTCAAGGTTGACTGTTCTGGTCAGCATAGGCTACATGGGAGAAATGGGATGTGACCTGGGAGGTGACATTTTGCACAGAATCTTGACAGGTGAATTCACTGAAGTATCAAAAGTCATAGTCATATTATTTCCTATTTTCCCCCCCAAAAACATTAAATAGCTGATGTTGTCACTTGAAAACATACCTGCATTTAATCAACTCCTAATTATTTGTGCCAGAGAGAGGAATAACTCAAAAACATTTTACTTTGGAATTTGGGATAAAACGTGTGAAATTACTTGAAGTCTATTTGCCCTCCTTATTTTGATTCATTTAGGTTAATGTTAAACAAGCTTGCATTCTCTGAGCACAATGAGATAGCATAGAGATATATGGCTCAGCCCTCGGTGGTGAGGGGGAAAGCGATGCTAGGATAATAAAATGACAAATGCTTCTGAATCAATTTCATGTCGTCGTGGCGAAACACAAACAGCTTCAGAACATCTGGGATTTCCTCATTTTAATTCCAAGTTGTCATACTTTCACACATTCTTGCTTTTTGGTGCTTGGACTGAGACATTCTTTCTAATGTGATTTGTGTTCGCTTGCAAAACTGTTAAGAATTCCCATCAAATGGGGACCTTAGATTTTTCCCACACGACTGTCTTTTAAATAACAAAGCAGCTGGTGAGGCAGGAGGATAAGAAAGACTAGAGGAGAGTATTGAGAATTTTTGAGTCAAAAAAAAAGTCAACAACAAACGAAATCATTTAAGAAAATTTCCTAAAATATTTTCTTTAGCTTCAAAAGGATCTCTAATCTGAAATTGAAGCCAGCATGATGACACTTCCAGAACACCTTTGTACCTCTGTAAAATTTCAGTTTGCCCACATTTCACATGTCTCTCTTCTATGCAACAGTTTTTCCCCTTAGCCTTTTTCATGAGCTAACTACAATATACTTCACTGAGTTTTATCTTGTTTATACTCTGTCTTCACCACTAGAAGGTAGGCTCCTTGACGGCACAGATTTTTGTCATTATGCCCACTGCCAAGTAAAAGTGTGTTGAACATCAAAGTTAATTTATAAGTATTGATTGTTGAGTGAATTATAAATCTTTGTGCTAATAGGTTTAAAGTCTTCTTCCATAGTTCCAAAGTAATGATTATATGCCATTTACCTCCAATTGAGCTTACATTTCTACTATAAATAGAAAAATTAGATTCAAAGTTATAGCATCCATTCATAAAAGTCAGAAATAAACAGAAAAAAAAGTCAAATGCTTGGTTTTAAAAAAATCGCACACTATGGTCAGCCATGAATATATTCAGTAGAAGTTAACTTAATAACCGAAATGACTGTACATTGTGTAGTTATTTTAGGAGTAAAATTAAGCTGGGTCAATCACTACTCATGAGCAACCTGCCATTCAACAGATGAACTTAGGAGAAAGTGCAAACCATTTCTGAATTTCAGTGATTGTCATCAAGAATAACTAGCAGAACAACAAATCTGAGTTACATGTTTTGCTGTTACTTTAATGGTTATTATCCAGCAGTATTTATGATTGGAGCCGAGATTCCTTATAAATAACTTAGTTGTAGAAAAGACAGCTTTGAAAAGCAATTTAATAGGCTGCAGAGATAACTGTATGATAGGCAGATGAAAGGAGGTAATAGTTTCAATCTGTATTTTTGCACCAGTCAGAAAATACCTGAAATAATTTTTAAGAAAGATATTTTTAGGTGGACCATTGATGAACTAGAGCATATGGGATAAAATAACCAGAATGGTAAAATGCCTAGAAGTTAATTTTAATAAGAAATGTTAAAATGTTTTATTAATGACATATAAGAGGCAGTTTAAGAATCTAGAGATGTTTAGCATAGAAGAGAAAATATTTGGGTGAGGAAGAATATTAAATCTTCAGACAATTGGGTAGTTACTAACAGAATTACTCTAGTGGGTCTAAAATGGAGCAGTAAATAAAATTATGGACAATAGACAAATTTACTGTAAGAAGGAACTTGTTAATAATTTGAACATTTCAAAAATAAAATGAACTGTATTGTGAAGTAATAACCCCCTGACACTGGAGGAATACAAAATCCATATTGTGAATATCCAGAGACAATGGCCATGTTTTATGTTTTCATACCTTTAATATATGTAATATGTTTATGGGTAGGAGAAAACCTATAAAGAGCCCAAGAGCCATTGGTTGGATGGATGAAAGAATGATGTTTGAACTTCCATGAATATTTCTATGTTTCTGCACGATATAGGCTATACAAGAGAGCACATTAGGAAACTGGTTAAAGGATGATTAAATATAAAACACATCTTGGAAGCAGGAGATAGTGTATAGTGAGTAAGTTTTAAGACTTATCTACCCCAGAGGCATTCCTTATAGTCCAGGGTAATAAAAAAAAAAATCAGGAAATTTCTCCTCCCTTCCCCAGAGAAGATTTGCTTATATGCCAAGATGGAAGGACTATCTTTTTCTAGAAGAGAGAATGGACTCATATGCCAACCACCCTACACAAATTTTTACTTTCAGCGCTCTTGTCCTTTGGTCCAACCCTGGTAAATGTTCAAGGGAACATCTGCCCTCCTGGTCTTTCCCTATGGGGATTGTAAAAAGACGCTAGTGTGCTCTGTGAGTAATAAAAAATCTATTCTCTAAGCCAGAGATTTTGTGTTTCCATCACAATATCCATATCTATCTATCTATCTGTCATGTCTATCTAAACATAACAGATGAATTCAAGGAAGGAAGATGGGGTATTTACCCATCAGGAATTCTTTATATTCCTACATAGACAGAAACTTTGGAGATAATGATGGAAGCCCACTCAGCTTTTCAATACATGTTCTATATATTTTTAAGATCACTTTTGGTGATTTTAAGTGGTGTTTTTCTGTGCCATGCCAACAAACATACCAAGCAAAATTCAATTTCTGAGAAAAAAAGACTAAAGAGGATGCAAGATTTTTGTTTTCAAAGTATTTACTAGACTGAAGTATGAAAATTGCTTAATGTAAAGAATAAAATGATCATTTATCTCTGATGAAAGCATTAGTGAAAAATTGCCCAAGAAATGGCATGGTACTTTGAGATGAATTAACTAAGGATACAACAATGAACCCCTTTTCTGAGATAACTCAAATAATTCCATAACAATCATCTCTTCAAATGACTGAAATGGAAAGAAGAATCACTCGGCCTATGTGTTCCTTAGTACATGCCCAAAATAGGCTGAATTGTCCTCTTAACAGAAAAGAAACAATGACAAAAATCTGTAAATCAGACATTTAACTTGCTCTTTTGCTGGCATTGTGGGTTTTAAGAAGAACTTTAGTCAAATAAACCACTTCATTGTGACTATAGGCATTTAAGCTTTGTTGTTTACTTTTCCAAGTTCATAAGGATATAAAGTAATTCATGAAAAACTTCAAAAAGAATTGATTAACGTATATCTAGTTTCTTTAGTACAAACATTTGAAAGCTCTTTACCCTCCCCCGATTTTATGGTGATTCACCTAAAAAAAAATCTCTCACTGGCAGAAACGCATGTTCGCTACATTTATACACTCAAGAGAAGCACCATAGAGACCAAAATATTATGTTACTAAGTTAATGATATGCATATCTCATAGAATTTACTGTAATCGATATCTGTGACCAAGTTGGCAACAGATCAAACAGTGCCCCAAATTGAATCCCTGCCAGGCCCCTCCTCTGAGTGCTTCGCCCACTGCCCATTACAAAGCTCATTATACGGTTCCCCTTCAGACATTCATTCACTGCCAGGGCATGGTCTTACTTCAGCTGCTGCACATATATTTCTATCTTGCTCCATAATGTCACTTATCATATTTATTCATATGCTAACAAAAGCATTATGCTACATATATTGAATACATTAGGTATATAGATATTCTTTTAATATGAAGTTATCCAGACATGTAGGCACAAACCGGGTACCCAAACTTTGAGAGCTGAAGATGGTACAAAAAGGCTATAAAACCTACTAAATATAACGTTCTATGTTTGCCATGCCATCAAACAGTTTCAAAGCAGTTTCACTGGCATTTTATGTGATCTGATGAACTAGGTGAAGCACCTTCTGATTTTCCAGGTTGCCATGTGAGAAGGTTTATGCTCATTCTGCATGATTCCATAAGGTAGAATGAAATCAACAGATGAAATCTATAGTGAATTGCATTTTAACCCAGAATAAAGAAGCCTTTCTGTTGATATTTCTTTGCATGCATTGATTTGCTTTGTAGTTGGCCTGTTTCTTATCAATAGATACGTCTTCTAACATAGTGACAAAAAGAAATCAAGTATCTGTTGAGTGCTGGATGAGGGACCTTCCCAATTTCTTCATATGTTGGAATCTGGGGTACATGCTCTAGGATTCCTTTGCTTAAGGATTGGTAGTAGCTTGCTGTCATTCAGATCCTAAAGGAAGTGTGCCACCCATCTCTTCCCCTTCTCTATTCTTTAGTGCTGCTGGACACATGCCCACTCAAGACGAAGAACAGTTCAGCCGTGGGCTGCAGCTGCCACGTGGCAAATGGAAAAGGAGCTCAGGAATGCACACTCTCTCTGTGTCTACTCAGTGCCAACAGGCTCGCCTGATCTGAGCAAAAATCCAGTCAAGCCGCCTCTTTGGCAGTACGCAAGCAACACATCTGGGTGCCGCACAGGATTTCTGACTGAAGAGAGGGGCTGTTTTCAAACTCTACTGGCCCAACATTAAATGCTGTCTTCCCTCTGGACTGTGCCACAAGCCAGAGAATGTTGGGATCATGAAATTCATGGTATCTTGGAGCAGCAAAGGATCCCAGAGATCTTACCCCACATTTCTCAAAATGTGTTCCATGGAAACACTGCCTGTAAGAGGCTCCATGGGAAAAATGGTATGCTGTCAAAGAAATTAAACAAATATTGTGTGCTTAGGCTTTCCTAGAAGACTCAGAATGCATATTATTATATTAAATGTTCTGAGAAATCTTCAGTAACCACAGATCTCACCAACAGAGTGTTTTTTCAATTTTTGGTTGTTTTTTTTTACTTGCACAATGCTCATTAACACTCCATTAAAAAATAACAATATTTTAGTACCAAACCTTCATTTTTACATGTGGAGAAACTTAGGCCCAGGGAAATGAAATGACTTGCCCCAGGCTGAGTATACTGACAGAGTTATGACTAGAACTTGGGTTTCCTTGCTCCTAGTTCAATGTTCTTTTCTCTGGAGGATTGCCGTTATCATATTCTTGACTTTTACACTTAATTTCATCATGCGCAGATCAGGTGCTCATCCTAGACTGATCAGCTCTGACTACCAGGTAGAGTCAGGGGAAAGCCTTAAGATTTGCCCTTGCTTAGCCAATCTACTGGACCCAGGAATTGGGGTCATGTTATAAAAAAACAAGAATATATCAGACTGCAGAGAGATGTTCTACCAAATCAAAAATTAGCCAAAACTAAAGTTTTCTACTATATATTCCATTCTTTGCCAGAGACATGCATTTCCTCTTCTTCATACACAATTCTGAGTGAGCCCTTACTGAACATTATTCACCTCATACATATCAAACCCCAAATATACTCAACCCAAATCAAAATTAGACAAATCAAGATTGCATCCTGTTAATGTTCTGGAAATGACAGGACCATTATAAATTCAGCAACTCAAGATTCCTTCTCTAGATGGCTCAGTCAGATCCAGACATGGCTTTTGAGGAGCATAAAATATATGGATTTAACATCCTTTCCAAGTGTAGTCCAATATACAATAATGGAGGTGGGGGAGATAGCAGCGGTGAAGTTCCCACTTAAAAAAATTAGAAAGGGGAACACACCATACCTTGGACATTTATATATGGTGATAACAAGATGGAAACTGGAGCAGTGTCTAAGAAGGACTAAGTTCTTTGACGTCTGACTAAACCCATAATTGGCCAATATGGACCCCTAATATCAGCCTCCTAATCAGCTTCATCCTGCATTTTTCAGGACTAGCCATAAAAAGAGGCATTGTAGGACTGTCTTGGGTTGTCCTAACTTAGTTGCTCAATACTCTTGGTGGTAATTTTGGTGATTATAAATTACCCACAAAACTGAGAAACACAGTGATCTTTTTTTCAATCTTGAGAATCTTTTTGATCATAAAACTACTCTAAGGATTTAAGTGACCTTCCTCAATATCATTGCTATAGGCACTCTTCACTAATTAGCAATATAGGAAATCCAGTGATCTAATCGAGACTGAACAGCAAACCCAAGAGACTCTGTCCAGGCTCCCAATTTCTGCTCAGAGTTATCAACCTTGGAGCATAAATAAAACACAATAGCCCAGCTCAGGGCAGCTAGGAATTTTTCCTCATAAATTAATTTGTTCTAGGTCAGAGCCTTCCAATAAAACTTCCTGCAATAATGGAAATGTTCTTATTTTGTGCTTTACAATATGGCAGGAACTAGACACATGTGGCTACTGAGTACATGGCAAGTGGCTACTATCAGTAAGGAACTAAATTTTTAGTTTTATGTAATCTTAATTTAAATTTACATAGCCACATGTGGCTAATGGCAACCATATTGGACAGCACATACCAAGATTAATTTCCAACCAAAACTGTGTATGATAACAATCAACAAGAAGTGCTTTGTGGGATGTAGAGTAAGAGAATGTGAAATGTCTTTTTCTATATATTCATACTTCAAACTGCAATCCTGTGTTATCTTTAGCATAAGAAGCAGGGTCTATTAGCAAACACTATACTGATTATCTACTCTTAAGCAGTTTCAGATCTCTCTTATAACAAAGTTATATACTTACCCTGTTATTTCGGACTCTACTTTTCAGGAAAGTAACCTTGGACAGGAACTTCTTGTCCTCTTGAAATATGTCTGTGGAGGCCACAAGAAATATTCAATTGTCTATGCTAATCTAAGAATTTACCACAAAATCTTAAATTTTCAGCCCCAAAAGAGCATGATATCTGATCCCAAGAGAGAAATCAGGTAATTGTTACCAAAAAATTTATAGCTTTTCATTCTGGAATGGGAAAATACTCTGTATTTCCAACCCTCATGAGTCAGTTCCATATTTTCTCCAAGTTTCTGTTTTTTTACACACTTGCCAATTTGAGTACTCATGCTCTTGGTTACAAGTGACAGAAATCCTGTTACGATTAAAAAATGGGGGGCGGGGGCTGCTGCATGGTACAAAAGGCCTCACAGAAGACAATACAGAAGCAGTCAGCAGGATTCCTGAACAGGAGCTGTGTGCTCCAGGTGTTCACTAACAGTTGGTAAAATGCATGACATCCTTATAGCCCCAACTTGCATGTAAAGGTGTAAATTGCTTTTCATCTGTGGTTAAATCTTCAGGAAGATTCTTGAACTCCTTGCCCTGTTTGGTTCTGATGCACACTGTTTATATTTTAGTTGTCTTTAGTGGCTTCCAGGCAAGATTTTAAAATTCAGTAGTACTCCCTATCTGTACTCTACCAAGGCCTGTTAAGTGTACCTCCTCGGGCACAGTTTGTTCTCATTTTCAAGTCCCGCTACCTCATAACGCTTTGGGTTCTCTGCTGCGCTTCCCCCATCAAATTACCTGCTAGCTTCATTTGATAAGAAAGGGATTTTTTTCCACTTGAATTTGTACATCATCTCTTCGCTTTTTACATTTCATTTGTTTTTCATTTCCATTAGTATTCTTCACATAGGCAAACCCAAAAGGACTGAAATAGCAAACAGCATGTCAACAGCATCCCCAACATGTATAATCTATATATGTATATGCCATACAATATATACCATATCATCTTTGTCCATTCATTAGTGCACACTTAGGTTTTGTCCGTGCCTTGCTATTGTAAATAATGCTGCAGTGAACATAGGGGTGCAGATACATTTTTGAGTTGGTGGTTTAATTTTCTTCAGATAAATACTCAGAAATGGAATTACTGAATCATATGGTAGTCCTATTTTTAATTTTTTGAGGAACTGCCATACTGGTTTCCATAGTGGCTATATCAACTTACATCCCACCAATAGTGTAGGAGGGTTCCCTTTCCTCCCCATCCTCACCAGCACTTGTTATTTCTTGTCCTTCTGATAGTAGCCATTCTCATGGGTGTGAGCTGATAGCTCATTGTGGTTTTGATTTGCATTTACATGATGATTAGTGATGTTGAGCACCTTGTCTGTCTTGTGCCTACTGGCCATCTGTATGTCTTCTTTGGAAAACTATTTAAATCCTCTACCCATTTTTAAATCAGATTGTTCTTTTGCTATTGAGTTGTATGAGTGTTTTATATATTTTTGACATTAATCCCCCATCAGATAAATGATTTGCAAATATTTTTTCCCATTCTGTAGGCTTCTTTTTCATTTTGTTGATGGTTTCCTTTACTGTGCAGAAGCTTTTAGTTTGACATAGCCTTACATGTTTATTTTTCCTTTTGTTGCCTTTGCTTTTAGTGTCAAATCCAACAAATCATTTTCAAGACTGGTGTCAAGGAACTTATTACCAACGTTTTCTTCCAGGAGTTTTGTGGCTTCAGGTCCTACAGTCAAGTCTTTAATCCATTTTGAGTTGAGTTTTGTGTGGTATAAGATAATATTCCAAGTTCATTCTTTTACATGTGACTGTGCAGTTCTCTCAATACCATTTATTGAAGAGACTGTCCTTTCCCCATTGTATATCCTGTGTTCCTTTGTTGCAAGTTAATTGACCATATATATGGATGTATTCTGGGCTCTCTATTCTGTTCCATTGATCTGTGTGTCTGCTTTTATACCAGTACCTACTGATTTGATTTCTATAGCTTTGTAATATAGTTCGAAGCCACAATGTATCATGTCTCCAGCTTTGTTGTTTCTCAGGAGTGCTTTGGCTATTCAGGATCATTTGTGGTGCCATACAAATTCTAGGATTGTTTTTCTGCTTCTGTGAAAAAAATGCCTTTAGAATTTTGATATGGATTGCATTGCATCTGCACATTACTTTGAAGTATGGTCATTTTAACAATATTAATTCTTCCATTCCATGAGCATAGAACCTTTTCACTTACTTGTGTCTTCTATTTCTTTCATCAATGTTTTATTTTTTCAATGTCCAGGTCTTTCACCTGCTTGGTTAAATTTATTCCTGGGTACTTTATTCTTTTTGATGCAAGTAATGAACTCCCCCTTTTAACTACCAAGAAATAATAAACAACATCTCAGGAACTCCCTTGAGGTCCCTTCCTAGTCACTTCATTCTTGGAGGTAACTGCTATCCACTATGTGTCACCATCAGTTGGTTTTAGCTGCTTTTGAATTTTATATAAAATGGAATCATAAAGTATATAATATTTTGTGTCTCGCTCCTTTCATCTTCATATACTTTGTGGGAGTGAATATTGCTACAAACATTTTGGAAAACTGATATTATCTACTAAAAAGGAACTGAAATTTATCCTATGACACAGAAATTACATTCCTTCCTAGGCATATACCAAACATAAATGTATACATATGTGCACCAGAAGGCATGTGTGAGAATATCCATAGCAACACTATTCATAATAGCCCTAAATTGAAATATCCAAGCATGTCTATCAACAGTAAAATGGATAAAAAAGATAATATATTCCTACAGTTCAATGAAAATGAATGAATGATTGTTTCACAGGACAGTAAAGATAAGCTTATTGTCATTAAATATTTTGACAACTCTGATTTTTGAAGTATTTTCCATATCTGAGTGAATGTTTGACCCTAGCTCTTTGATTAAATTTAATTAAAGAACAAATATAATCTTGCTTTCACACTACAGATAAGATTGTCATGTTCTACTCATAACTGGATTAATCAAAAGCATGCCTAACATCAGAGTAATCTATTTCAACAGGTAAAAGGACATTTAGAAGGCATCTGTTGACAAACTGTAGGATTAGTTGAAATTCACCATGTTATATAAGAAATATTTAAAAGGGCTATAAGAAGTTATACAAGACCATAACTCTGTGGCTTTTTTTTTTCAGCCACTAGACCTTCTCTGACTCCAACTAAATAACATTTAAAGGAGACAGATAATGGCTTGTAATAGAAAGGGGCATAAATAGTATTTTCTCCATTTAAAGAGATTATTTTGTTCAGATAATCTCTCTGTTACTTAGCTGTCCTTCAGTAAGTAATAAAAAATTCTGTTTTTCTCACTTCCTCATGAATTATATCTCTGTCTTTATTTCCAAGATCTGGTTACTATAAGCCTAATCATTCACATTGCCCAGTATGGTGCACTTACTTCAGAATAGCCTTTTAATGCTTGCCTGTTCTTCAGTTTATACAGGAAGCTGCTGGCAGAAGCATCTCTAACTTCCCTGACTCTCACCTTGCAAAACCTAATACACTTTTTCTGGGTGAGATGAGAAATCTCTCTTTTTCCCTTCAGTTTCCATCTGGAGATCCACTTCTCACAGGCTCTCTTTCAAGTTTACCAAACTGAAAGGAAAAAATAATCAGTCCCTTAAAAAAGAAAGAAAAGAAAAAAAACCCAACAACTGTCTAACCTGGGAACAGATCAATGTGACACTTAATATTTTACATCTATTTGTAAAATGCAAATGTCATGAATAAGTTTCCACCATATAAGTTGAACTGTTATTTAATCACAATAACCAAGTCTTCCTGAAATGATACAATTATTGCTTAGCTTAAACTGTATTTATTTTATTAGCATTTATTCTTTAATTGAATTAATAACTATTTATTGAGCATCTATCATATGTCAATCACTATTCCAGAAACTGGAGATACAGCAGTAACTAAAACAGACAAGAAGAGTTAGATATTAATATGTCTAAGAAAAAGTCATATATTAAGAAAAAATGTGGTTAGGAAAGAAAGAGAAGGGTGGGGTTCAAAAAGGATGACATCTGCAGGGCCCTGGCAAGATAAATCAGGTTAACACACTGTTCAATTAAATAGGTTCTACCTTCTTTCTGAACTGATAAAACATGAGCATTTTCCTACTCCTTAGAGCTCTGTGCTAGAAGTTGGCAGCACAGGGAGATCTGGCTGCACCCTTCCAGCCCTGAGCCCTCCCTTCCCACGCCATCCCCATCCCTTCTCTTCCCACACTTGTTCCAATTATACCAAAAGAGGCCTCGTGCACACCCATATGCATGCCTCAGTCCACATGTCTAAGCTCTGTGCATCCCTTGGCCCTTTGGGATCTGCTGATGTGTGTAATGGCGGCAGGAGAACAGACCTGGGCAGAGGCGCTTAATCCTAGAAGAAGGCTCCAGGCCAATCAGGCAGGAAATTTGAGAGCTTTTAATCCCTGGTACATTGTCTTGAAGGCAGGTGGGCACAAGCTCCAGATGGCCTCACAGACCCCATGCCCAGTGTATGTGGATAAGAGATTCAGAGTGAGGCCTTTGAAAGTTGAGGGCCCAGGACGAAGAAACCACCACTTCCCAGGTCTGTGTATTTCTGGTGACCAATATGTTTCCAGTCTCTACCCGAGGGAAGGTAAGTTATTTGGCCCATAGATTACACATTTCCATCATGTAGAGATATATCTATATATATGCCTATGTCTTTTATATCTATATATCTTTATATCATCTATATCTATATCTATATAATCTATATATCTACCTCTACACACATATGTGCATATAGGTATACATAATATATATGTATGTGTGTATCTATATCTAAGTATATGTACCGTCCATCTCTGTCTGTCCTTCTATCCATCTACATGTTATATTATAGAAACAGGTATGCCTAATAATGTTGGTTGGAAGGCATCAGCCCCTTGAATCATATAGCTAATTTGCTATTTTGTGATTCCATGCTGATCAAGCAAAATTCTGACTGCAAATCTGGCAGTGTGTTTGACTACAAGGACAGAATGTGCCATGATGTCACAGCATGTATTCTGATCCTTTAGCCCATGTGATAGTCACATTACATGTAATGTTTAGTAGTCGGTAACATTTTATATATATTGTCTTCTTGCAAATTTTATTAGCAAGTCAGTATCCCCTAAGTCTAGTAAACTATGAAACACTAGCAAGGTAACTTGTCTGAAATTGAAAGTTGGAGGAGCATTTATTGCCAAAAAAAAATTCACTAGAGGGAATGCTGCCCCAACAGATCACTCAGCAGTCAGCCAGCTGATAATCCGTGCAACACTATTAACAGAGCCCATTCAAGGCATCTAATGGCATCTAATTTTTCACCACTAGGTTATTTTCCTTATTTCCTTTCAGTTAGTGGAGCTGCTTTATGGGCATGTATGTCATATCAACATGTCATAAACATTGTTCTTACTGAATTCAGGATTTGGTCATGAAACCCCTCGGAACACAGAAAGTACTCAGTGTTACCTAGTGTTTAGTACTCCAAAAAGATATACTTTGTTTTAAGGAAAATTATTAAGAAATTAAAAAATGGCCTGAGGTAGAAAAGTTCAAATGCTCTGAACACCAAAAATTTTATGGAGCACGCAACACCAACTCAGACAGGTAGATATTTGTCAGGCTTCAACTTGCAAAATGATGACTGGCTTCCTGGTTAGATGTTGTTTGTTCTAGTCACCTTAGAACAGGATGAGTCAACCAGCAGCACAGGGGAGAGGTGTCTGGCTATGAGCTACAAGCAATGCCTGATGTGATTGCAATTTGCATAAATACAGACCCCTCCGTTCCTCCCTTCCTATCTTCTGTCCATCATTCTCTCCCTTCCTCTTTCCTTTCTACAATTATTTATTGGGAGCTTACTATGTGACAGGAACAGGGCAGGTACTCGTGAGGCAGCGGTAAAACCCAGCAGTGTAGCTCCGGGAGTAAGGGGGCTCCTCTCCAGGGACAAATTCCCCAGTAATCCAGTGACACCAAAGGAGGACAAGGGGAGGGGTAGGTTGGAGAGTTTTCATGGCTCACAGCTTGCTCGGGATCACTAGCCAGGCCTCGCCCCGGACGTCTCCTCCCGCAAGGGCTCTGCTCTCCTTCCTCCGCCCACCCCTTCCGGCAGGAACTTGGTGGGCGGGTGTGGTGACTGACTGGCACCAGACCAATTAGGTACCAGGAATGGAAGGGAGGAGAGAATGGCCGTTTTCCCCACCCTTTGCCTCGGATGGACTGGAGGCTCTAAATCATCCATTGGTATGTAAATGGACTAAGGCCAAGCAGGAGATACTGGAAATGCTGCCATTTAAGGCACAAACAGGTTGTAGTGCTTTCCAAACTTTGAATTCAATATGATAAGTGCAACTAAGTCAGGGGCAAGGTCATGTGGGAATAAAACTTGCAGACCAGCCTGTGTGTTGAGGAAGTTAGCTTATTGGGATGAAACAAACAGGAAAGACACCCTCTGCTCAAACTTAAAATACCACTTTTTAACCACAGCTATCCATGCATAGCAATTGTTATGGAAAAATACACTGAAAACGTGAAATAACACATCATAAATATCTACATATTTGTGCCATGAGAACACTGTATACTCTGTGACATCTTGTCTGCTTGAATTTTTAAGTGACTTACAAATGTCCCAGAATGTTATCCTGTGTTATCAAAATTTCTAGGAATACACACGTTTATATATTGCTCAAAGGCAGGGGATTTTACCCTGCTCCTACACCACCTTATTTATCCCAGTAGCTTCCCAGTTTATGCAAGTCAAATGATACCCCAATGTGATCAACTAAATAGAAGTTTAAAATGAGACTGACCTCATCTCTTCTACCCTGAATGTTTTAAATACACTTAAAATCTAGAGCTTAGGTATTTTTCTCATTCTGAGGCACCAGGATGCCAAAGAGTTCTTTCTAGAATATTTGTGACACATCAGCAGTTTTTACTGAAATAAGAAACTCAGTTCTTTTTTCATGTAAGAGAATATTTGTGTGCAATATTTGTATCTTGTACATTTTCAATAAAACAGTAAGTATGTTTTATGAAGAATAATCATGGAACAGTTCAGAAGGTTTCCATCTTTGTTCCTGTGGTATATTGCCTGGTAGGACTGTGTTACCCTAGACCTTAACCCTGCCCATATTACTCTCCTCGGCACCCCTATTTCTGGGAAAGTCCAGCCAGCTCTACTTGTGTGGCATGGGAGAGACGAACATTCTTCAGTAGAATGAGTTACGCAATTGAACGGATCAGTGATAACTGTGGTTTAAACTAAATTGAAGAAGAGCCAAAAAATTAAACTGACCAAACTGAAGTTCCATATTGGCCTTAATTGAACCTATTTATTATGACTGCGACTGTTCAACTTTCTGTCTTATAGAATGACAGTTAAAATTTCATATCCAAATAAGCAGGAAAAACCTAGCAAAAACAAAATGCTCTCCTAGAAAGGGTTCAATGAGTTATTAGGTACTGACAATGACTCTTCCTTCCTAACTGGATTTTGATGCAAGTTTATCATTTAAGATCTGAAGGGTGCTTTAGGGTTTCCAGAGGAAAACTTTTGTATAAACATTTTATGTTATTATGGGGGCAAATATTTGCAAAATTATAGCCCAATTCACTAGAGCAACAGAATACAAACACAAAATACATCTGGAAAAGGAGATAAAAAAAGAAAACATGGGTGGTCAGTTTCCCAACCTATACTCTCCCTAATAAATCAGAGTCTGCTTCTATACAAAAATAGTATATCATCTCTCACATCTTGAAAGCTGCTAGAATCATTTCATGGAAAAGTGGCCTAATGCCTAAACCATCTCCAATCAGCCCTAGAGCTTCCTGAAACTGCCCATGAAAAACACCTGTTTGCAAAACATTTATTTGCTCCCTTGCACAATTTGGGCTACATCTCAGCTTCATCCCCACTCTTTGGTGTAGCCGTTGGATGATCACGGCCCTTAACTGTTTTTCCAGAACATTCTCCCATCTCTCCCTTATTTGTTTCTTTTGAGTCTGCTTTCTGCTATTATCTTTTGGATCTTTGATTGAAATTCTTAGAAAAATCCTCCTGGGAATCGGTCTGTTCTTTTTACTCTCTTATTTGTGCCTTGAAGGTTCATACAAATTATAGAGACTTGGAGCAAAAACAGAATAAACCATTTTATCTTTGAGTTGTGTAGCTACAGTCAAAACCTCATTTATGATATGTAATCATGTAATATTTTACCTTGTCAAAAGATGGAACACTTAGAACATCTGTGCTGTCTAGCTTCACTTGGTGTGGTAATCATAGAAAGGGGTAGAGTGGAAAAGGAGATAAGGCAATTGAAATTCCTCTCCCCAAAAAAAGTGATTGTTTTGAAGCTAGCAACTGAATTCATAGTCAAAATGTGCAAATCCATTTTGGGCCTCAAAAAATAATCTGTGTGCTTTCTAGAAAACAGAAAATCACCTATAGGAAATAACCTCCTTGAACTATCCTCAGAAATATCCAACCCCACTGAGATATTTCAAGTTTTGTGAATTGCATTTGCAGTAGTGAGAAAATGCTGATGTAATAACAGCTTCAGAGCTTTTTCTAATGTTCCACATAGTGCTGATGAAGTCACATGACTTCATGCACCTGTGTTATTTGGTCATTTTCTTTGGGTCCTTTGGGAAGAATCAAATGGCTGCCTTGATCTAATGTGTATGCAGAAGCCATGCAGAGAATAGTGATAATTATGGGAATATATTGCATGTAGAAAACTGCACAAATAAAAATAATGTTGAATTTCTGTATGCTCACTTAATATGTGTTTGTGTGCATGGGCACCCACGAACTCTTGTACACATAGATATGAATTAACTGCCATGTCAGACGTCAGTTACTGCTGGTTCTTTTGTAAAGAGGACATTGTGTCTTCCACTTCGGAGACACATGCAAAATGTTCTTAAATCACTTTCTGCTTTTATCATTAAATGTGGGAATCTTTCTAAAAGCCACAGCAAAACTGTTCTTCATGTGTGGTCTGAAACATTTATCACTTTGTTCTATAGAAGTAAGGAAAGTCTACATTCAGCCTTTTGTGGTAGAAAGTCATAGATGACTCTGACCTGATAATTACTAGAAGGCTTATACTGTTAGTAAACTAATGATCTTGTTATTTAAGTTTTGCCTATTTAGGAATTTTTCATCAGCAATTTGGTCTTTATAGATTAAAAAGTAGATGACCAATTAATATGTTATTCCATTTTTCACCACTAATGACATTTTACAGAAAAGGTTCAAAATGAATTTTCTCTTTATTGACAAGAAAATGGAGTCCCTCCTCTGGAAAAATACAGTTTTATTTCTTAGGGAAAAAAAACAGCATGAAACATGAGAATGATGGAGGAAACTTAAAAAGGAAACTCAAGAGATTATAAATAAATATTTAGTGATAGATGCTTAGTGGATATTCCAGTCACACAAACTGCCGCAGATTCAGCAAAAAGTTCTGCTACTCAGGAGTGAATATGGGTCCCTCCTGACCTGGATCCCTCACTACCTCTTAGCCGCCTCCCTCTGCTCTCATCAATAAATGCCCAATGCTCCAGTCATACCAAACTAAAAAAGCCATTCTATCCAACAAGAGAGGCTCCTTGTCTTTATATCCAAAGACTCTAAGGATTGTTTTAAGCCTTTCCATTTGGAATATTAATACTTTAAAGCTTTTTCATCCACTGTACTTCTTTCCTCCTTGCTAACATATTGTCTACTGTGTAACTTTTCCTTAAATAGGTCTTTTATCTAACTTTGGAAATCACTGAGGTAGATTATTTCCTCTTTGGTGATTTTTCCAAGGTTGTATAAAACTCCTCAAGTTCAGTCTATGCCCAGTGGAGCCATGGCTGGTGGTTCTAAGCAGCATCTGAAGCATGTAGCAAGCGGACCACTGGGCTTCTCCTCGTCCATGTGTTAGTCCCCACAAGCTGAGAGGACGTCCCCCCTCAAAACTTTCCTAAGGAATAGACTTGAGGATGCCCAACAGGAAACAAAGTAAAGATCCACATGCAGTGGTTCATGAAAGATGATGGGTTCAGTCAGCTGGGCTCAGCACCATGGCGCTGTCTTTTCCAATTATCTGCTCAGAAGCAGGCGCTCCTCTGGAGCGTGGGGGAGAGTAGGGAGCAGAACTAAGCCAAGTGAGCAAACAGTTTTCCCTTGTGGGGGTGGAGATAGAAGAAAGGCACTCATATGGGAGTCATATTGTACAAAAAATTAAGTATACACTTCTTAAACCAATACATTTTATATAATAATAAAGCCAAATCAAACTTACAAATTCTCTTTTAAACACTAAAAAGCAATACAGTTCAAATTTACCACATTAATTTATTGTGAGAATTAAAATTGTTTTGCTGAGTCTAAGTTGCCATGTCACACCTATTACCTTAGTACATGAGGGCTTTGAGTTTGTGATATATATATATATATATGAACCTATGCTGGAAAATAAAATTGATGGCAAGGTCCATACTCATATAACTTACCCTTCTGGTTTTATAAATGTTACCAGCATTGACAAGAGAGAATTTGCATCTCATCTATGACACCAAGAGTCTCTGTTATTCATTGCATTGTGCCCCAAAGAGCCAAGTACAAGTACAAGTTGTGCAGAGTAAGAAAAATCTTACAAGCACCGAAGGACTCCCTCAATCTTATCACCCATGACATTCACACCCTCTGCTAACCTGCTCCCCTCTTTAAGGTGAAAGACACCATAAAGATGAATTTAGAGATGGGTAAGATTGCTAGTTTCATCAAGTTTGACCCTGGAACCTGAGTATGGTGGCTGGAGGTGCTAACCTGGGAGGGCCTGATGTGATCACCAACAGAGAAGCACCCTGGATCTTTGGCTGTGGTTGATGTGAAAGATGCCAATGCCAACAGCTTTGCTAACCTGACTTTCCAACATTTTTGTTCTTGACAAACACCATCAACTATGGATTTCTCTTGCCCAAGACAAATGGTCCACTGCTGCGGATTGGCACAATGTCCCAATGGTGATGTTGCTGAAGAGAGAAAGAGACTGATGGCCGAATAGAGCGATGGGTGAAGTCACCTTCGGTGATGTGAATGGAGAGCTCTTTGTGGCTAATTTAAGATAATACAGCAAAGAAAACAAAAACAAAAGCAAAAACATCTCCAGAGGCACAGTATCTTGCCAACTTTGCAGATTCAAATTGACCTCTTTGAATTTAGGTGACCTTCTGCAAGGCAAGTTTCTACCACTGTGCTTTCACTGGCTGAAAACTCAAACATGCAGCCCTTTTCATCAATTAATAGTAGATCTTGACTTTGCTGCTAATCTTCCAGCCAGACACACAAAACCTGACTTTGAGCCACAACCCTGGTCTTTCTTTTCTGATCTCAGAGGTCCAACCCTTCTTCCAAGCTGCCTAAGTTCATGTTCCTTCCTCAGAGTCCTTCCTCCTGTCAAGTGATTCTTTCCGTATTCCACACATATTCCCAGTTTTCTGACCGCTTCCTCTGTTTTTTTTATTCTTTTTTTTTCTATTATTAATATGCAATTGTATGAGCAACATTATGGTTACTAGACTCCCCCATTATCAAGTCCCCACCACATACCCCATTGCAGTCACTGTCCATCAGCATAGTAGGATGTTATAGAATCACTACTTGTCTTCTCTGTGTTATACTGCCTTCCCCATATCCCCCTACCCCACCCCCACCCCTACTACATTATGTGTGCTAATCGTAATATCCCTTTTTCCCCCTTATCCCTCCCTTCCCGCCCATCCTCCCCAGTCCCTTTCCCTTTGGTAACTGTTAGTCCATTCTTGGGTACAGCAAAGGATACCATCAGTAGAACAAAAAGACATCCTACAGTATGGGAGAACATATTCATAAATGACATATCCGATAAGGGGTTGACATCCAAATTATTCATGCACCTCAACAAACAAAAAGCAAATAAGCCAATTAAAAAATGGGCAGAGGAGCTGAACAGACACTTCTCCAAAGAAGAAATTCAGATGGCCAACAGGCACATGAAAAGATGCTCCACATCACTAATCATCAGAGAAATGCAGATTAAAAACACAATGAGATATCACCTCACACCAGTGAGGATGGCCAACATCCAAAACACAAACAACAACAAATGTTGGAGAGGATGTGGAGAAAAGGGAACCCTCCTACACTGCTGGTGGGAATGCAAATTAATTCAACCATTGTGGAAAGCAGTATGGAGGTTCCTCAAAAAACTCAAAATAGAAATATCATTTGACCCAGCAATTCCACTCCTAGGAATTTACCCTAAGACTGCAGCAGCCCAGTTTGAAAAAGACATATGCACCCCTATGTTTATTGCAGCACTATTTACAATAGCCAAGAAATGGAAGCAACCTAAGTGCCCATCAGTAGATGAATGGATAAAGAAGATGTGATATATATACACAATGGAATATTATTCAGCCATAATAAGAAAACAGATCCTTCCATTTGCAACAACATGGATGGAGCTAGAAGGTATTATGCTCCATGAAATAAGCCAGGCGGAGAAAGACAGGTCAAATGATTTCACTCATCTGTGGAGTATAAGAACAAAGAAAAAACTGAAGGAACAAATCAGCAGCAGCTTCCTCTGTTTTTAATCATATCTAATTTCATTTCTGTTGTAATCATGTACCTTTTACTAGCATTTCAGTATTCTCATTATATATATCAAACCAAGGAGGAGAAAACAAAGTGAATTTTTAAACCCTGACATTATACTCAGTCAACCTCTCCTTTTCTTTTTTCTGTTCAGTACCTTTTATTAAAATGTCTATCTCTTCTTAGAATCTCACCTCCTTCAGAAAGCTCTTCAGACCTTGTGCATATAAAAACCTTTATTGGCTAAGGAATTGGCACCCCTGAGCTGTTCTCCACCTAGCTTTTACCTCAACCGTGCACTGTTCTTACCTGCCACACCAAATTATAGTTAATCTTGTGTCGTGTGTTTGCCAGGTAATGGAAGCTTCCTGTTGAGGAGGGCAGAGTGACAGTCCAAAGAGAGCCCGGATCCTGAGCATTTCAAAACTTCCTTTATCAGCCTGACACTGCTCACCCTCACACCTTAGGAGGAGACAGAAATAAACTTCTACTGTGCAAGACCCACTAAGTTGAACAAAGATATTTTAGCCACTGTTTTATTTGGTTCTTTGTTATAGCATCTGGAGCCTATATCCTAATCAATATACAAGTGGAATGGGGTCTTGAAATAGAATAGGAAAGGAAATCACATCTCCTCCTTCAGTGTACGCAGATGCATAAGTCAAAATGAATTTTTTTCAGTATTTAAAATAACTGCATTTTCATCCTAATTAGCAAGTCTAGTATTTTTTAGAAACCACAGATTTAAATAAGTCAAATAACTAGTTAGTAATCGGCTATAAAGTAACTCTATTCAACCTGATGTTTATGGGGCTTGATGTAATGTTTCTTTTTCCAAACAAGTTTACCCACACAGGTACTGACTGCCTCCACCGCTATACCAAAGATGGGCTCATTCGCACTTTGAGTTTGGCTCTACGACTCACTGTGCTTTGCCTCAGTTCCCTGGTTGACACCAACTAGAGTGATGAGATGTCAGGGTTGTCCAGGGGTTCCAGGCAATGTGCAGATGGCTCAGGAGGGTTTCTATATATTCTATATATACACAGATATGATTGTGTGATGATCAGGAGAAGTACTGAGCAACTAGCCACAGAAACAGAGTCAAGGACATGGGAGCATGGGGGTAATTTGCCTTTTAAGAGACAGAAAGAATTTATTTCAACTGCTTTGTCCACAGGTAGGTTCAGACTCTCAGATCAAGCCATCAAGCTCAGAAGATGCAGCTGGGCCTGAAGAAACCAGTCATGATTCACCTGGGAGTCTGCCTTTGGCTCTATGGGAAACAGATGGACGATGATGATAATGTTCATAAAGATAATAATTTGCACTTAGTAGCTTTAATGCTGAATTTTTTCAAAGATGTTGTAAACATTAATTAATTAAGCCCTACAGCAGCGCATAAGGTAGCTATTACCTGTATTGTGCAAATAATTAACCAAAACAAAGGAGGGTTAAGTGGACAGCCTGAAGTTATACAGGAAATCAAAGCGAGGGAAGAAGCCTGATTTCTAGCCACAAAGTTGGCTTGTGGGAAAGGAAATGAACAGTTTGCAGAGCACATAATGGATTATAGGGGAGAGAACAGAAATCTGAGGTCCAGAAGTATACAGGGGCTCTCTCAGACTTTCTCAGAAAGCCAGTAACCCAATACAGAAGTATATCGATGAAGCAATGCTCCTGGAACATCACCAAGGCTGCTTTCCTGCTGGTGTGAGCTTCTGAGCAGGCCCCCCACTGCAGCGATCTGGTTACATACCTGGCTTCTTTACCAGAAGGTAGGAGAATTACAGGTAAAAAAGGTACTGTTTACTTTGATTCCTCAATATCTAACACAGTGCCTGGCATATCACAGATATAAGAAACATGTTTGAATAAATAATGCATATGTAAAAAAAAATGTTTTTGTAAACTTAGCCTGAGGGTTAAAGAAAAGCACTGCACAGTAAAATAATTCCGAAAAAGCAATGGGATTACTTATTGAATTGAAAGGAAAGGAACCCCGATGTACAAATCTGAGGTCTCTACATTAATACAAACACTAAGCTTGAAATACATGTCTGAATTTGCTCTGACAATTGGCTCGCTCTCTCACCTGCAGTTTACTCATCTACAAAAAGTATCAGCCTCAGGGATTTGTTGCAAGGGCCAAATGGCCTAGCAAATGAAGATCCCCGATCTCTAGAGCACACCAAATCCACCATAAATAGTCTCCCTCTTTCCTTCCTTTTAAAAGCAAAACTATCACTAACCCTTCAGAGTGGTAAATGTTAAAAAGTAATCTTGTTGCCGAGGTATAGAAAAAGCTATTTTCGTGTGGAAAACCCTTGCTCAGCAAGGCAAAAGGAAGGAAATGTTAATCTGTTTCTCTCCCTAATACTGTGTGAGACCGTGAAGGCGAAGGCACCACTGGAGTCCCACTGAGGCGGCACAGTCTTGGGAAAACGTAAGTAAATGAGAAAGTTGGTGATGAGCTGACTTACCTGATATAAATGGTCCCAAATTATGTTAAGGACCTCACGTATCTAATATCGATAGCGGCTGTCTATACTAACTCAACTAAATGCATGATTATAAAACGAATTTCACCCAATCCTGAAGAGTCAATGTTTTAGGACTAGAAAACAAGATGGAAAGAAAAGGGAGGAGGGGCAGAAAAGAGGAGGAGAAAAGGAACGATCAAGGGGCAGCTGCTTGGTGTGGGCAGGGAGGGGCCAAGAAGGTAAAAAGAAGAGGTGACACGGACATACATGCATACACACGCACACACACACACAGTCTACCCCTCAACTGTGTTTAACTCACAGATACCTTTGGTGAGGGTCAGGCCACAGAAGGTAAGAAATGGGTCTTAATCACATCCAACTATGACTTGCTCTATATAGGCAATCCTATTAAAGTCAGTTGATTCTATTTCCAACAGTCTTGAAGATAACCCTATTTAAAATCAAAAAGACAGAGGATCTTTTCTACAGCTTCTGGGAAATTCCACTTGAGACAACTGTTCTTACCTTTCATTTATTTTGGGCTCAAGGTTCTTAGCTTCCTCTTTAAGCTGTCCTGTGCCTAAGCTGAGTAGGGGTTCGTAAGAGGATAATGAAGGATAAATAGTGAGGGTTTGGAGGGAGATACTGAGAATGCTCCCAGGAAAACTTAGCTTAGGAATCTAGAAGATAGATTTATATGCTGCCTGATAGTGCTAGCTCTTCAAAACATAGGAAAACAAAATATAATTGGGATCACACCTTACATTACTACAAAGTAAAGTAATTATCTTTATTAGTTGTTGATTGATGCTGAAATCTATCTTTGGGTTTAGTATAAATACAATGTGAGGTCATTCTTAAAAGCTGAGCCAAGCACCATGTATTAGTATGTTTGGCTCTATTAAACGCTTTGGAAAGAAGCAATAAAAACTTAAATATTCATGGTAGACAGACACAGTTTCATCAGCTGTCATTGCCATCAGACACATCAACATGGAACTGAGGGCAGCGAATGTTAAAACAGAATAACTGTTTTTTTATTGTTCTAGGCACACTGTGTGTGCACAAATCCTAACTGTTTTTGATCCATTTTCAATGTAGCAAATGTTTTTATTGTATTAACTATTTTATTTTTCTTGCTTAAAGTGTCCATATCTGATTAGTTGGTTGATACATAAAATATGGATTTGTTAATAGTCAAATATACATGAGATTAAGACCATGTGAGCCAAAAAGCCAAGTAAATATGGTCTCTTTCTTGAAGTCAAATTGTTCCACACACCCAAACTCTTCCTTCATTAGTTCTTTGGTTAGCATGATTTAAAGTCTGTTTTGAAAATTTTAAATTGAAGTTTAATTGAGCTTTTAACTATTCCCATTACTGCTGTGCAGTGTTAAGACAGACATGAACTTACCATCACTCTGTTCAAAATACCTGCAGTACTAGTATTGTATTTCCCCCTCTCTGACCTGTGTATGATTGTATTTACCACTAAGGATCAGGTGCAAGAATCAACCCTTTACAAATGTACTTTGTGTCACAAATCAGATACAAGTAGAGCTTAACTTAGAAGTGTAAAATCAATGAAGTTTATTTCTGAAAACATGAAATTTATTTTTTAAATGAATATAAGTGAAGTGAGTTTAAGAAAAACACAAGGAAAATCAGAAGGGCTCAGTAAGTACACATAAACTTTTTTAAAATTAATAGACGTATTTTTAACAATTCTTCTGTAATGTGTTCAGTGCCCTTCCCATTGGCCAGCATACACATCTGTATAATGACTCTTATTCAAAGCCAGTGAATCTACTTACAGATGATATAATTGTTCATGATTTAGAGATGTGTTAAGGTTGCTAAAACCATTCAGGACTAAGTAAAATATTAACATATTTGAAAACAAGTCTGTTAGAGATAAAAACAGTGTTTTCCAAACAATAAATTAAATAGTACCCATAAAGATGAAATAGTGAGATATTCAATTTTTGAGAACTTTGATGACTTTTGAGCAACTTTGACCATAATATCCTAAAGATTATTAATAGTCCTAAATAATATCTGTACCCATTAGTTCGTTTGCATCTGTGACTATTTCCAATGAGTCACTGTTCTAGGCACACTGTGTGTGCACAAATCCTATATCGATTGGCATACATTATTTCAAAGTTGACAAATAGCTACATTTCAGTATTTTTTTTGTGTGATCTTGCCTTCCTGTTTCTGTTATATATGGTCTGCAGGCATCCTTTATAAAATTGTTTAGAATGCTTAATGTGTCAAGTAAGTAAGCCACACTAAGTATTAAAAACAGTTCTTTCTCTGGAATTGATGCCAAATGCTGTTCATTGAAATAGGCTGCCTAGGAAAATGCTGAACAATTTGTACAGACTATTTAGGACACTCTTGCCTAAAGACTTGAGGATGGGCTAAATGGGTTGTCCAGCTTTCTTCTGATTCTTAATTTCAAAAACATTGACCACAGTTGGTGTTTTTTTCCATCCAGTTTGCAGATTTCTTAGTAACATTTCTTTTTTCTGGATTGCTCGATAGCTGACGATATTTAATGTAAGCTAGTGGTGGGTCTGCTTTGAAACACTAAAATGTTTTTAAACTTGCTCTGAATTCTACTAAATGTAATTACATGGAGTTTGAATGCCAAATGTAGTAAATCTTTTCAAGGGAAAAGTAATCTTAGGTGGAAAATGCTCAGAAAATAGCAAAAAGCCTTTCTAACACCCTTGCTAAACTTGACAAGCTGAATTCAGTCAATTCCTTTTTGATGGATCAATATAAGAAACTTAATGACAAAAATTACACAAATCATTTAATCAAAATTTTCATTTCATGAAAATGATACAAATGATGAAACAGAGCTCTTATTTACCACAACAAGTCAAATTAAATTAAATGTTTCAATTGGGAAAAATATATAGGGATCATGATGAAACCTATATTGATTATATCACCCTACTTACTAGATATTTATCCCTAAGTGGGAAAATGAACAAACTGATTAGAAAGTCAGGATCTAAAATGATTACATGATTCAGCATTTCCTTGGGAAGCACATTCGACTTTCAGGGCCTTTGTTACCTCATATGTGAAAGATTTTCCTATCACTATCCAGTCTCCAAATTCCCTTCTAGCATGAAATACTATGATTCCAAATCGACTATTGGGAAAATAAAGAAACTGTATCCTATTAAGGATTTTGAATTTTTTTATACGAATGACCAAGTTGAAATAATTTTGCAAACAAAAGGAACTAAGCAAAATCAATAATGAAACAAAGGTCAGAATGACGGTAATGCAAAGTGTTTCACCTCCATAAAAATTTTTCCGGAGCCAGTGTTGGGAGGTTGTGATTTTTATGATCATGTCCATTTGTCCAGTATTTCTTGATGATCACTTTAAACTAATCAGTCTCTTACAACTCAGGCAAGGGCGGCAAGGTGGCTCAGCCCCTGTTTTTCTCTTGCTAAGTGTTTTTGGGGAGGGCAATCAGAAATGAGGGAAAAGGCCATACTGGCTCTTCAGAAGTATCACTATCTGCTGTCACTGACCCTGTGGTCTTACCATGGCCACCAAGAGCCCCCTGTGATTGCCCAAGGGTCTGGTGTAGGGGCGCTGGCAGTGATGTAGGCAAATAGTCACATTCCTTCCTCAAGAACTCCCTTGCCTTGCTGGCTTTCCCCAGTCCTAGGCATGAGGAAGTGCTTCACTGAAAAAGTAGCCATATCTGAAAACCAGCACAAAGGAGGGTGAGCAGTTGTTGCAATTTTATATATATATGGACTGTTTTACAGTAATATACAGGAGAAGAAGCCTTCTAAACTTAGAACTTCAAAAACACGTGACTCAGAAGGGAAGGTCCCAGTTTCCAGATGTCTTTCTCTCTCTCTCTCTAAATCATCCTTCCCTCTTTTTCCCAAAGGCCCATGCAAGCTTCTAGTCTTGGATCAGTCCCCTTCCCCTTTCCTCCACCTTTCCCATTAGGAAATGCCAAACGATTTTTCTCCTCTTATCCTATTTTTGAATTCCACCCACCGTAACATTTTGACCTTTGCTTAAATGCTACTGAAAACACTCTTTGGTCTGGACACTGCTGATTCCTAATGGCAAGGGGTGAGTTCTTGTCCCATGGCAATGGTGGTGCTGGGGACTCTGATGCCAGTTTAGTCTCTACATTGTGCAAGGCTGTCACTGATTTTCTCCTAGTTACTGAGGAACTAGCATGCCCACTTGCCAAGGTGAGCATCTTCAGAAGCATCACTGTCTGCTGTCACTGACTCTGTGGTCTTACCATCTCCACCAAGAGCCCTCTGTGATTGCCCAAGGGTCTGCTGTACACTCATTTGTCTTAGAAGTCAGCATTCGAGGCTCATTTGAGGAAAGGACTGCTTCACATGACTTTGATCCTGTACCTTAAGAAAGAAAATGTGTGACACTGTTGTGCTAAGGAACATTTTTGCCCTCCTAGACCAGGGTTTCTCAACAGTGGCCTTATTGACATTTGGGGCTGGATAGTTCTGTGTTATGGGGGTCTGCCCTGTGTATTGTATGAAGTCTAGCAGCATCCCTGACCTCGACCCACTGATAGTAGTGGCAGCTCCAAGTTGCGACCATCAAAAATGTCTCTAGATATTACCAAAGTCTCCCCATGGGCAAAAACTCCCCCATTAAGAACCACTGTTCTAGATGTATATTACATTAACTTTCACCATAGCCATAAATAGCCTCTTCTTGGCTATCCCAGGTATCATCACTAATCAGATTCTCTTTTGTTCCCAGATTGTTCGACATCCCCCAAAAGAGTGGGATATTCTGTGTATCTAACAAAACTGAGATAAAGATATCATACTTAACAATTAAAATACCAAGATCTGATGATGAACTGGTTAAGTTTTAAAGCCTACGAGAGTGCAATGTTGTTACAATCTTTTCTTTTTCCTGAAGATTTCCAAAACTCCAGTTCACTGTAGCTTAATGATAAGTTAACATTTAATGCCTCTCCTGTTGGGCATTCTCTTGTAGAGCCAGTGCTTCTCTAGGAAATAAGGTGCTCACAGAAAAGACTCAGCGGGGTATCTGTGGCCTTCTGGATTCTGCCTCTGCTGTGATCCAAGGTCTGTCTCTGTTGGGTTCAGGTTAATGTCACTGGAGAGTTCGAGGACAGCTTGTTTCTCCTAGAGTATAAAAATAGTTACTAAATCATATATACAGTGTTCTATAAGTGGATAAATGCCTATTCCTTTAAAACATATATATGGTAATTTGTATATAAAATTAAGAGAAAAGCAAACTGGTATTTCCTTTGTCCTTCCTTCCCAACTCCGCCAATGTCTACTATTAATTTAAATGTGATCCACTTTCATCTTTTCTTGAAAAGTATGAATAAAAACAAAATTCATCTTTCAAGTTTCCCTTATACTATATGCCACGTAGTTAAATGTCCTTCAGGCTTCTAATAGAAGAAAAGGCTCATTACTTTTTGTTTGCTACAGTCAGGGTGGGGAAAATGTTTTGGCTCTTCAGAGGGAGAAAAAGCTTCTGGAAAAATGCTAGCAAGTGTTTAAATGATTATGATCACACACACATAAAATTAAGCATTCTTAGAAATGCATTATGGTATTTTTTTTTCACTGTTGGGTAAATAAGAAACAGATTTTTCATTTTTCATTTTTTTTAGTTTTATTGGAGACATTTTATAAATCACAATACAGTGAACTTCACCACATGAGTCGTGCTGGACACCTGCCACCACTCAGCTCCGTAAAAGCTCTAGCCCTCCTTTGAATTCAGAGAACAGCTCTTGGCCTGTGAGAACATCTGGGAAGCCAAGTTTTAGAACAGAACAGTTTAAGGTCCCTGTAGAAAGGCCCTTTCTGCAGTGGGGACAGGAGTGTGCTCACACTTTAAAAAGATTTTGCAGCCCCCATTGGCCGGAGGCACTTGCTTAGAGCTTCAGGTTCCAGAACGATCAATGTGTGCCTAAGGCAGTCCTCAAGGGGCCTCATAAGATTATTTGGTGGGACTCGGGGGACCAGAATATGCGTTCTCTTTTCTGTTCTCTTTCTATGTGGTTTCTTAGGGAAAATGAGTGTCTGTCAATCTGCTGGATGCCAGTGTCCCACATAGTGATGATGGGAGAGGGACAGCTGGAAAAGGCAGGGACTGAGGACACTTAGAGAAGACCCAAGGCAAATCTGGTTCCACATACCAAATGCTACCTAATGAGTTTTGACGGTGATTTTTAGGGCACAGGGTGTAGAGGTTAACAGGTGAATAGGCTTGTCTAACAGTCAGGTGAAGGAAACCAATCTCAAACACAGAACTGGCAGCCATCTAATCTACCCAACAAGGTGCCCCTTAACTGCTCCTCTGTCTACCCCCCCACCAGGTTCTACCTCCTCTGCTTCCAGTAATGGAAATTCTTGTTTCCTTTGTCCAGGAGACAAAGGAAAAGGTAGATAAAGAAGGGCGTGCACGCACACAGACCCAGGTATATTTATCCTGGGTGATAAATTTCCTTTCTGACTCATTCAGGATGTCTTAAGATGAAGAGAGGTATTATTCATTAAACATAATTACCTGAATGATTTTAATTACAAATCCTTAAGGAGAGATACTTGTCTTTTCTTAGATAAATAGAGCACTTAAGAAATCATGCTACTCCTTTCTCTGATCTTTAGGCTTTCTAGATGTATGTTAGGAGGGTAATTGGGATAAAGCTGTGGAGGCTCTGAGATACATACAATTAAATTACATTAGTAACAAAATAAGATTCCCTTGGCTCACATCTGCCTCTGTTTTGAGACCAAAAGGCCGCTGCCAAGTGTCCCACATCTATTATTTCCAAGAGCCTCACATGGTGTAAGTCACCCAACTGTCTTCCTAAGTAATCTAAGCTCTACACCTGCTGTGTGCCAAATCTGGGCCTTTTGCATCCACGGCTGTCCACTCTTTCAGCATCAGATCGCTCTGTGATTCCATAACCACCGTGTTCTGCCATGCTTCGAGGCACCTTCCAAATGCCATTGCTGCTGGGGTCTCACACAGTGGGTACTGAGTGCCACTCCTGTCTCTGGAGATCAGAAAATTTCAAAATTGGGCTGTTACAGACCCTAAATGCCGGCGAGGAGTCCCCCTTTCCCTTTTAATACTGCAAAAAGAGGGCTAGCTTGCATTCTTGATGCCTCCTGAAAATTTAAGTGAAAGCAGTTATTTTCATTTTGTTCAACCTTCATTTTTCCTGGGACTCCATGGGGCTTTCTTGAGTCACCAAGAAAATGGCAGCCACTGATCTCGGTGCTCACTGAGGACTCAGTCACCCCTCCATTGAGGCATCGTGCCTCTCAGTAAGTCTCCTTCAAGCGTCTCCTAGGTTCCCCCTACAAATAGGCTTTTGATAGGCTATATGCCAGGCCTTTAGGCAGATCAAGGTGACCAGATTCGGGTTCAAGCCTGGAACCCAATCCATGTATTAGCTGTACGTTGGGGATATTTTAATCCATTCTATTTGCAGAACAGAACCAAGAGAAAAAAGAAGGACTATAATCTGTATATGCATGATCTGCAGAATCTACAATAAGGGAACTGGTCAGGCCGAGATTAACAATCATCTAACCTCCCAATTTTATTTTGTTGTGTTGTTTTCAGTCAGTCTTAACTAAGGTATATGTTTTTGGTTAATTCATATTCACTGCTAAAGTCATATTTTGTTCCTTGTCAAATAACATACTAATTATTGTTAACTAAATGAATTTGAAATTTCCAGTTAACTAAATTCATCTTTCTTTCCTTTTGGCGTATATGAGTCATCAAAGACTGAGCACTTCCAAAAATTCAACGGCACTGTGGAACATCCTCCTCCTTATGTAGCTGGATGTGTAAATTTTATAGAAAATGTTGGATTATCAGGCACTCCATCATATGGAGAACAGCCACATCTACTCATCTAATAGGGCAGAAGCTAAATGAAGTTTAAAATGAAGACACTTCATTCTTCAGTAACCTCGGGTCTTTCGGTAACTTCTAAATCAATGAGTAAATGAGGGTTAACTGAGCGTTAGTGTATTTGTATTGCACTTTGCTTCCCTAAAAATCGACAATGCATGTATGTTAGACACGGGGTGTTATAGTCACCGCCCATAGAAAAACCACAGGGGCCTTTCTGTGGTTTCCTTATCTATCTCAAATGTGCTTTTGAACTGGAGTGTGGATGAATGACAAAATCTATTCACCTGGGTCTTGCTCACTGCTCAGGAGTCCACTTATAAAATGTACTCTGTCAGTAACAGCAACCAGACAACCCTGGACAAGAGGAAAACAAAATGTTGCCTGCCAAGATAATTATGATACAATTCGGCATTGACTTGCTTGGAGTTGTCAGCGACAGTATTTCTAGGGAGGAATAGAAACACGTTTACGTTGTTATCTCTCACTTTCCTCCAACACTCAGAAAACATCAAAAGCCTTCCCCACCTTGTGGAAACCCAAGAAGAGATTTAGAGTTATGAGAGTCATCTCCTCTGTGTTCACCACATTTGACCCTATTTTAAAAGCTCAAACTTGAGAACATTTTTCATGTCAATAGGGCTATTCACGTGAAGCAGGGTGGGAAGACCACCTTGGCCTTTGTGCTCATTGCTGGGAGACCTGGAGAGAGAACAGAGAGAAACCCAAGACCATCCCATGCATTGTGACTAAATAAAGTCAATGTGCTGATGAAATCCACTGGAATTAAGCACTTTTAAAGAGAAACTGCCAAAGCAACAAATACCTACACTTCCATGGTGGCACTTAAAAGGGAACTCATGCGAATACAGATAACTAACATATGGAACAGAGGCAGGGTAACCTGTGGGCTGTGTAGTAAATCCTGGAACCAAGTGATACACTGTCTTCACTCTGTTGCCTCAGTCACTCCTGCGGCCCTTGGAAATGTGTGTTTTGTTGATAAAATCGCTCTCTATTGGATAGTCCGTAAGATCAGATCAAAGGAATCTTCTGATTTGACTAAAATACAGGCCCTACAGGGCAGACACCTTTGTTTCTTTTATTTGTGGGTATATCTCCAGCACTTAAATGAATGTCTAGTTCACAGTAGTGCTGAATAGATATTTAGGGACAAATACGAAATGAATGAATTCTGTGGTATTTTTTACCTCTGCAACATTTGCCATCCTTGAAGAAGACTTGAATTTGCTCCATCATCCATGTTACTGCAATTTTCTCGTTTCCATGCTACCTGACTATGAGAGTTTTGCTTTGTTTTGTTTCTTTTCCAGTTTGTCTTTCTCCCACCACATTCTTCTGCCTATTTATTCTTACTTTTATAAACCATAACTATGTTCAAATTTTTCAAATTATATCATAATAAATTCTAGCTTGGTCCTCTGTCTCAAGAACTCTGTTCTCCATCTAATTTTAGCCATCGAAAAAAAAAGCAGGAAGGGAGTGTTTATTGATTCATTAAACTGAACACTACAGAAGTAGAGTTAGTTTAAACCAGAGCTAGATTCAGAGATCCTTGGAGCTGGCTACATATCTATATCTCGCGACTATGTAGTAAGCCCTGGGAGCTTCAGAATCATCCTTGTCATTTCCAGTCCGACCAGAGAGAGAGAAGCCATTTTCCTTCTTCTTCTGAAACAGATGCAGCCTGTGTGAAATGAGGACTCATTGATTGCTTTGGTGTAAATTGCAAAATCTACCCAGTTTCCATGAGAATGGAGTCATTCTCATCTGAAATATGTGGGCTGAAAGAGGGAACAGACTATATCCCCAGAGCAAAAATGTGTAACACCTGGGTTCTCTAGTAGCACCTTAAAAAATGCGTATCATAAGTAATCTGTGTAGTCAAGGTCATGAGAATGGTTAATTTGGGGTAGGGGTTTGTGGTGCAATTTCTGGAAAATGGTATGAGGGGCTTGGGGAAGCTAGTAAGATGATATTTCTTGATTTAGGTGCTGGTGATGGGCTGAAAATTCTTCCAAATCATACTTAGGATTGCAGCTTACTTCTAATGGATTTTAATACTTCCATAGAAAGGGCACTTAAGAGTTTTAAAAAAGAGAAAAGAAAGGAACACTTTAAGATGTCTTTAGCACCAGTTGGTGTAACACTGATGTTTTCTTACCTGACTCTGGATGAATTGGAAGAGGGGTTTTTAATGCTGAAACTTTCTTGAAGTTAGAAATCATGTTATATATATATATATTTAGATACTCTCTACAGCTTTATGACTGTGCTTTACTTAATAAATACAAGACATTTACGAATGAATATATGTGATGTATGAAGGTCAAGGGAAAGGAAATGATGTCAAGGATGGGATAATTGACCCCAATTCCTCAGGACGTTGTGCCCCAGAAACTGGGGATGATTAATGGTAGTCCATGGGCCAAATACAGCCCAGTGGTTGTTTTTGTAAGTAAAGTTTTATTGGAACATTCCGTGCACATTCATTTATATACTGTCTATGGATGCTTTTGCTATAATGGCAGAGTTGAGTAGTTATGAGAGAGACCATATGGTCTGTAAAGCCAAAAATATTTATTATTTGGCCCTTTAAAGAAAATGTTTCCTGATCCCTGCTGTAAACCATCAACTTGGACCTAGCCATTTATTGATTGATTCATTGTGCATTGATTAATTCACTAGATCTTTGTTGAGAATATGGTATGATGTCAGATATTGTGCTCAGTGCCGAGGATTAGCAGGACGAACAACAGAGATGAGATTTCTACCATCAATAGTGTTGTTACACTACCATTCTACCAGTGGAAGTCATGCTACCATTACGGACCGGGATGTTACTCTAAGTGCAGCAATATTTGAAAATACTTGCTGCCCCATCCTTCCCCCAGCTCCCATATATGGTTTAAAAATATCAAAACTCCAAATAAATCATCCTAAGCCCCAAATGAAGATTTCCTTTGTTATTTTTTTAAGTTTTGTTCTTGGGCAAAATACCTCAGGCAAATTATTAGCACAATGGGCTTTTGTTCTTTACTTCTCAACATTAAAAGACAGAACAAGATTATTGACTGTTACTGTTTTGTAATCAGAAAACACTTTGGAAAAAAATATCTGCAAATTCTTGGTCATCACAGCGTCCTGAAAATTAAGCAGTTAACCACATTTTCCTCTTTTCATGTTAGTGGAACAATTTAGACCTTAATCAATTCGCTTTTCCAATGTAATTGTTGTTAATGAAACATGGGGTTACAAAGTTCTCATTCTCCAAATCAAACCAAGCTGAAAAGAAGTTTTGGGGTCAGTTAACACATGTTACTTGTCCACATTATGACATTTTGTTGGGGAAAAGGAGGACCTGTTGTTCAGAGAAGGGATTTGGCCATTAATATTAGTGCTCAAATGTCCTAAAAATTTGCAGTATGGCCAGTTAAAGAATACCTTTGATTTTGTATCTTTGCCTCTGCTGCAGGTGTGAAAAGAATGAATTTGGAAACACCTTACCCATTCCTCTGTATTAGAAACATGTAATGATTCCAAGACAGATGTGTGGGGAAGGACACTGCAGACTACTTCATCCCACCTCCTGCAGGCTTCTACAGTTTTCTATTGGCTCAAAGCACGGCATGTCAAACCGGATCGTAATAGATGGTCCACGTCCCCAGCACTTGTTCCCCCCATTGCAACTTTAATTCGGAGCTTCCTTCAAAACTCTTTGTAAAGCACTTACTTGCCACCATGACTGTTGGATAATACTGGAAAAACCTGCAGTGTGATATATGAAGATTTGACACCCATAGACACATGGCAGGAGAAAGGGTAATGACAAAAGTAATGATTTCAAATGAAAAAGGCTTATTTCTTGTACAGGAGAAAATTAATGTCTCTTTCTCTAATGCTTGAACCTATGCTACGTCACATGAAATTAGACTCAACAAATTTTGTCTTCTGCCTAACAATTCAGACAGAGATCCATTGTGATAAGTGAAGTCCTCCCAGACCTATGGTGAGAAGAGCCCAGAGACTTCTCCTAGGATCTGAAACACTCGTGCACGCTAATCAGGAAATTTCCAGGGTATCTAAAAATGCGCCATGAAGTCCTACAAGTAATTTTAGAAGAAACTGGAGATTTGGTCAGAAGAGGGGATAGCTTTGCAAAGGTTGTCAACCCACTTGACTTTTTAAGTTAATGGAAGATGTCGGGTATGAATTATGTATGTGTTACTATATAAATATAAGTTTACACCACACAAACAAATCAGGATCTGGAGCATGCTGGCACCTAAGGGCTGCTTCATGGGAACTGGCAGTTCTGAGCCAGAATCGCTTTTCTCTTTGAAGGTGATACTGCTCAGGGCTGAAGCCACTACATAAACAAACTGACGGTTTGAAAAGAAACACCCCAGTTTTAATTCCATTTGGAGCTAAGTTTAGATCATAATTCATCTTGCAACAGAATTAAATTTTTAAAAGATGTTTGTGATTTAACCATTAGTGTTTCTGTACATAACAGAGGCAGCCAAAACTATGTCAAGCTCAAGTACTTTCTTCTGCAGCAACGAGAATGAGAGCTGTCAGTTACCCGCTAAAGGCAAGAAAGTCCAGGAAGGTTGCAGAGTTCCAGAAGGGACCACTAGTGAGGATGTGAATTTCTTTTCTATCAAAATGAAAGCAGAGGCCATGGAAGTCATGGGGATCATCTTCATCTCCTGTCCAAGCAAATAACTCTCAGCCAGAAGAAGGCATCCACTCATCCCTATTGACACATTTCTCAGAGGGCCCAGCAATGGAAGTGTTTAAGAATGGAACAAACATTTCATATACAGAATGATTCTCAAACTTAAAAGCACATCTGGACTGCCTGGAGATCTTGCATAATAAAGATTCTGATTCTGTAAATCTGGGACAGGGCCTGAGATTCTACTTTTCTCTAATAGTTTTTGGGCAATGCTGCTGGTCATCAGACTGTAATCTAAAATGTTAAGACCCAGAGTGCCAATTTTGTAGCAACTGCCTGGAGTGTTATGCTATAAAACATTTTAAGGTTAAGTCCTGGATTTTTGAGAAATAGTGACACCATCTATGAGTGAACTTTGCCCTGGTGGTGGTGGTGGCTGCAATGTCACTTTTTTTTTAAATATAATTGACATATGACATTATATTAGTTTTCAGGTGTACCACAGAATGATTCAACGTTTGTATACATTACAAAATGATCAACACAGTAAGTCTGCTTACCACCTGTCATCATGCAGTTACAAAACCTTTTTTCATGAAAACTTTTTAGGGTCACTTTGTAGCATCTTTCACCTTTGCAATATGATATTATTCACTACTGTTACCATGCTGTACCTTAACTCCCTATTACATATTTATTGTATACATGGAAATTTGTACTTCTTGATATCCTTCACCCATTTTGACTACCTCCCACCCCAACATCTCTCTCCTCTGGCAACCATCAATGTGTTCTCTGTATCGATGAGTTTTGTTTTATTTTATGTTTTTATTTTTTTAGATTCCACATGTAAGTGAAACAGGATTTGTTTTTCTCTGTTTGACTTGTTTCACTCAGCATAATGCCTTCAAATTCTATCTGTGTAATAGCAAATGGCAGTATTTTCTTCTTTTTTGTGGATGAATTAATACTTCACTGTATACATATATATCTCATCTTCTTTATCCATTCATTTGTTAGTGGACACAGGTTGTTTCCATATCTTAGCAATTGTAAATGATACTAGAATGAACATAAGGGTGCATCTATCTTTTTGAATTAGTGTTTTCATTTTCATCAGATAAATACCCAGAAGTGGAATGGCTGGATCACATAGTAGTTTGATTTTTTAATTTTTTGAGGAACCTCCACTGTTTTCCATAATGTCTGCACCAACTTACATTCCTACCAACAGTGCATGAAGATTCCTTTCTGCACATCCTTACCAATGCTTGTTATTCCTAGTCCTTTTCATAATAATGATTCTGACAGGTGATATCTCAGTGTAGTTTTGATTTGCATTTCCCTTTTGATTAGTGATGTTGAACGTATTTTCATGTGCCTGTTGGCCATTTGTCTGTCTTCTTGGAAAAATGTCTATTCAGATCTTCTGTTCATTTTTAATTGGATTTTTTTATGGAGTTTTACGAGTTCTTTATATATTTTGGATATTAACCCCTTATTAAATATATGATTTAAATATCTTCTGTTCAGTGGGCTGTGTTTTTATTTGGATGGTTTCCTTCACTCTACAGAAGCTTTTGAGTTTGTGATCATCCTATTTGTTTATTTTTGCTTTTGTTGTCATTACCTCTGAAGTTGTATCCAAAAAAAAATATCACGAAGACCAATGTTGGAAAGTACTACCTGTGTTTTATTCCAGGAGTTTTACAAGTTCTGGTCTTACATTCAAGTCTTCCATCTGTTTTGAGCTAATTTTTGTATATGATATAAGATAGTGGTCCAGCCTCATTCTCTGACATGTGGCTGTCCAGTTTTCCTATGGAAGAGATTGTCCTTTCTCCATCGTATATTCTTGCATCCTTTGTTGTGAATTGACCATATATGCATGGGTTTATTTCTTGGCTTTTCATTCTGTTTCATTGATCTATATATCCATTTTTATCTTAAAACCATATTGTTTTAATCACTATAGGTTTGTAATATAGTTTAAAAATCAGGGCATACGATGCCTCCAGCTTTGTTCCTTCTCAGGATTGCTTTGGCTATTTGGGCTCTTTTGTATTTCCACACAAATTTTAGATTTGGTTCTTTTTCTGTGAAGAATGCCTTTGGAATTTGTTGTTAGTGTATAAAAACACGAAATATTTCTGTATAATGATTTGTGCCTTGAGACTTTACTAAATTCATTTACTAGTTCTAACAGTTCTTTGGTGGACTGTTTAGGGTTTCCTATACATAAAATCATGTCTTTTGCAAATAGTGCCAGTCTTACCTCTTTCTTTCCAATTTGGATGCTTTAATTTCTTTTTTCTGCCTAATTTTTCTGACTAGAACTTCCAGTACTATGTTGAATAAGCATCACAAGACTGGGCATTCTTGTGTTGGTTCTGATCTTAAAGAAACAGCTTTCTGCTTTTCACTGTTGAGTATGTTAGCTGTGAGTTTGTCATATATGGCCTTTACTATTTTGAGATATGTTCTGCTTATATCTACTTTAGAGAAGTTTTTTTTTTATAATAAACAGATGTTGACTTTTGTCAAATGCTATTTCTGTACCTATCGAGATGATCATTTAATTTTCATCCTTCATTTTGTTAATGTGGTATATCATGTTGGTTGATTAAATATATCAAGACATCTTTGTATCCTTGGAATAAATCTCAGTTGATCATGGTGTAATTATCCTTTAATTATTGCTGAATTTTATTGGCTAATATTTTGTTGAGGATTTTTGCATCTATGTTTATCAGGGATAGTGGCCTGTAATTTTCTTTTTTTGCAGTGTCCTTGTCTGGTTTTGGCATCAGTGTAATGCTGATCTCATAAAATGGGTTTAGTGGCATTCCTTCCCCTTCAATGTATAGGGAGAAGACAAAAATGGTGCCCGCCCACATCTCCATCCCCTGACAGAGTACAAACAGGCTCCTGCCTCTCTGACAGATGCTTTAAAATTAGCAAATTAAGCTCCTTTGGGTATGTTCTAGGTGTTTGCAAGCTGCTGCTTTTGTGCTCGTTTCCGAGGCAGTTGGTCTGCATCCAATCTCTGTAAGAGTGAACCTTCCTTTCCTGCAGCTCTATGGGTCTCCTCAATGTAATTCACATGGTTTGGGGGCTCATCTCTCTGCTGCAGGTCCCAAAGGTTGAGGGGCCCAATGTGGGGCACAAACCCCTCATTCCTCATGGAGAAATTGTATTTGTGAGATCCCTCCTGATTGTGGGTTACCATACAGAGAGGTGGTATTTTTGGCAAGACTATGTTTCTGCCTCTCCTACCTATGTCAGCATGGCCCTTTTTCTGTAACCCTAGGTAGATTTGTTTTGTCCATGGAAAGAGGTGAGTTCAGGATCTTTCTAGGCCATCATCTTGAACCACCCCAATAATGTCAATTTTTTGCCACACATAGGCAATCATGACAGAATCTCACCACTGTTCTGGGGATGATGAGTCCTAGAGTTCATAGTATTCTCTCATTTCCAGAAGAACTTAGAATTCCTGCATACTGATGAAATAACATGGTGGTTTAATTATACAGAATTTTTTTGCTGATGAAGTTCCAGTGGAAAAGTTAAGCGTGGTAGGTAAGATTAAGTAGAAAATCAAGAATACATGTTAGTTTTTCTGTCTCCTGAATATTTCTGTGATTACCTTAGCCTGCAACGCATTCTTGGTATCAGATGTATGAGAAATCCAAGCAGAAAATAAGGGAGTTTCTCCCAGTCTTAAAATCCTGTGCTAAAAATCCATTATTTATTGTTGCAGAAGAGAAATAAGAGAGGAATTATTCACATTTAAAAAGAAGTGATGATATTAAATTCAGCAAATATATTTTAGAATAAAGTACTTTCAAAAAATTGTATATATATTTTAATGAAACATATTGTTTCTGTATTATTTTTTGGATTATACCTGCTGAAGTAATGGTGCTGAAAACTGGATAGATATGTTATTGGAATTGAGAGAGCATTGGAACGGGAGTTATAAGAATTTGATTGAGTCCCTGCACTGCCATTATTTAATTTCATGAAGTTTGGCCAGATATTCCTTGTGTATATGTGTATGTACATGTGTTTTCATGTTACACATGTATTCGTGTGTATAACAAACATGTGTATAATAATATATCACTGGGTTATAGTGTGAATAAAATCAGAAAATGTGAAAGGTTTTGGCAAGGTATTCTGTGTGTGTTTATGTATGTGTGTGTACATGCACGTGCATACACACACATTCATGCATATGAGGAATACTGTACCACTGGGTTATAGTGTGAATAAAATAAGATGATGTGAAAGGTTCTATAAACTGAAAATACCTGTAGAAATATGTTTTTATTTTTACAATAACAATCTTCTCAAGATGTTAACCCTTATGCTATAGCACAAAACATGCAACAATTTGCCATGTTGGTGGTAGGCGTGCATAAGTTCATTAACATAGCTATACTGTCAAGCTCTGCTGACCATAACGTCATTGGGAGTTAGTCATTAATTTCATAATTTGTGTGTGTATGTGTGTGTGTGTGTGTAAGAGTAGATAGAATGAGAGAAAATGAGAGAGAGAAGGTGGTATGCTAAAGAAAGGTATACTGTTGACAAAACTAGAGCTAATGACACTATCCAATGTTTGTAAATCAGTAAAAACTAAGAGTAACAAGAGGAAATAAAAGTCAGCCACCAGGTTGGGATTCTCTAAAGAAGTGAGGTAAATAAAGGTCACTTGGCATCAATAAGACTACTCAGTTAGGATACACTATTAAAAAAACAAACAATTGAGGAAAAAATCCTGGTGTTTTAACTGTAAAATATCTCAAGTTAGCAAGCAAATTAAAAATACCAAGGTTACACATCAGAAATTAATTTCCAGAATTAACCCAAATGTGAGTGAAATGAATACCATTGAATTAAATGAATTGATCTATAGTTTTTACAAAAAATATTAATAACTCAATCTATATATTTTTAAAAATATTTTAAACTATTTCCCATTATCTTGACTGTGGTGAAGACCAAAAAGTAGTTGTCTTCACAATGCTTGTGAATCCCTAGTAATCTTCTCCCCTTAACCAACTCATGTGGATTCATAATAACAGGTAACATTTCCAAATAATGCATTACTGCAACTCAAACCAACTCTCTGCAAAGTTTCAAGCTAGGTTAAGCTCATTGTTAGTTGCATCAGTTTCTCCTTTCTAAACCCATTTGTATCTTTCCACTGATCCCAGGTGTTAAATCTACTTCTTACCCTTGGCTATCAGAACATAAATGGAAGCTCTACCCGGAAGTGCTACACAGCTGATAGACATTTAGGTAGTTGATCTTCCCAAGAGTATTTGTACTTTAACAAGAATCAAAGCCTGCAGTCTTGGCTTACATAGGACCCCCCGTCTGTTTTCCTGGCATGGGACGTGGGGTGCATGGTGCTGATGGCCAATGGCTGGTCTGAAAGCAGGGGTAAGGCACAGAGTTTTAAGAAAGATTCAGTCCCTGTCTCTGAATTCATTCTCCATGGAGGTCCTTATTTTTCACATTTTTTCAGTGTACCTGAAATTGTTTCAAGTGCACCTGTATTTATGTTAAGTGTAGTCTTCTAAACAGCAAATATTACAAGAGTTATGTTTCATTCCCTTAGTGTGTGTTTGTAATAGTTGGATGTTTTCTTCCCATACTGACTACTCCAAAAACTTAAGATTACTGTAGGATAGGGGCCTAGGGATAAAGGGCAAGGCTGAGGGAACTGGATCCGAGGGGATACACAATCACAGCAGCTCTCAGAAACTAATAGGCAGGATTGCTACAGATGTCTGGACCAAGGTAGGCTCTCCGGTGTGAAAGTATATCCATAAATCTAATGTCCGAGGAGTCTTAGGTGTCAGAAATAGTCACGATAAATGTAGGTGAAATTCACAGGAAAAACAAGGGGTGGTGGATGCTAGGTTGAAATTCTATGCTTATTAGCATATCATGAAGGACAAGGTCTACTCTGAAGATTAAGAGTGAATAGCTACTGTGTCATTCTGGGAGTTTGGGCATTACAATTTTAGAGATCAGGCAACAGAGAATTGGAACTGAGGCCAGAGAGTCTATCTAGGCCATATGAGTAAAACACAACTCCAAGAAAGCCCTGTATTTGAGCCAATGGTCTCCATGACCTATAATATGCTTTAGCTTTTGTACGCTTATTGTAGGATAGGAACTATGTCCCAAGAATGGCTGGCTTAGAGTCCACAGGTGGAAAAGGGACAAAAAGGTAGAGAAAACAGATGTTGCCTTTTACTGATCCAGGTCTCCTTATCTTCTTTCTCTTTAGTGACAAGTGGACCCCTCAGTCTATGGCTGAGCTACAAAGACAGGTAGAAGATAACAGGCTGAGCACTAAGCAGAGAGGCCCCTCAATAGATGGAAAGTAGACCTCCCTTCACAAGCAACAGAAAATCCACTCCCTTTTGGTAGAATAATTGTTAGCCGGAAACAAACAGTGCAGGGGTGGGAGAAGAAAGGGAAGCATTTTGTGCTGTTTGCACTATCTGGAAACCCTGAAGTCCAAGCACTCAGGTACATGCCTGCTTGAGGCACAGGTGAACTTGCCCTGCATGTGAGTTGATTATAGGTACAGGATGATGTCCCAGGAGATTAAACATGGAAAACATGACTACTGAACCATCTACAGGATGAGGAATGTATCACACTTGAGCACTAGAGAAAAGGAATAAATTCTACAATGCTATTACCTAGACTTGTGATCCGTTGGGGCAATAAGGTAAAACAGATGTTCAGTGAATTTATTCTTAATCCCATTAATACAACTGTTCAGGGTTAGATAATGTGCATTTTCTATTATCAAAGAGTAGCAACTTATCTACAGGCAATTCATGGATACCTGAAGCCCAGTTAAGACCCTTCCACAAAATAGTTCAGCAGTTTCCAAGTGTGAACTGGCAAACAGAGTTTTGAAAGAGAAAAAGACACATACATGCTTTCCTTTTGTCCATTTGAAATAATTAACCACCCCTGAATGGAGTTAGAATGTCAAGGGATTTATTAGTTAAAATAGAGTCATCTCTTTGGTATCACACGTTGAAAAGCTCTAGAGGAAGAAAACACACTCTTTGTTAATTAGAGCAACGTGGGACATTGTTTTTCATAAAAGGAAGGCTTTTTAAAACAATCCTTGCTTTTCTATAATATGTGAAGAAAAATATACTGAAAATAAATCTCTAGTATTTAAATTTTTCAAAATGACAGCACCTTAGAAGTAACACAAAAAGTCACCTGCTCTAGACATAAAGGAAACTCTTTCTTACCTTCAATAATTAACAGAAACTGTGGCACATTGAATGCACAGACACACAGAAGTCCTTCACAAATGCCTCGGAGCTGGGATCCTGTGGCTAAGCCCATGGCAGACCCAGAACTCCCTCTACTTAAACTAGGCCGTTATTCCAGTTCATTGAGTCACAGGCAAAGAGAATAAAGTGACAAATTCTGACATACAGGTCAATCCATGGTGGAAGTGTTTAAATTTTTGGCAGGGATAATAAAAATCAACTAATGTGGGATTAAAAAAAAAACGACTTCTCACTTTTTGAGTTGTTCTCAGAGGAAAAAGAATGAGCATTGATGTAACTTTGTTAAGAAAACACAAATGCTTTCCTTAACAGCTTTACGCCTTTGATAAAGAAAGTGAAAATTCTCTTTTTAACAGTCTCTAATATTGGCAACTATCAATGTCAATAACTTGAGGTAGTCCCAGAGTTAATGAGTTTATATGAATTAGGTTATAGCTTTGAGCCTGCTGTTCCTTTTTAGGCAAAATCCAAAGGAAAACAGTGTTTGAAACATCTAACTCTTCTTTGACATTCTGCAAGATCTTGGATAAATCACCATGCTTTTTAGATTCAAACCGTCCTTCCTAGAGAAATGAGCCTCAGAGACTCTCTGTGTATATTACAGTGTTTTGTGGAAAACCGTATCAGTTGTTTTAGTTTTGAAATATGGTACTAATGAGTAAAATCCACACAGTTAATCTCTGGGTGGGCTATTTAACTTTGTTCTCTTACATGACCACACACTTTATCTTAACCAGGGACTTGGATCTAATAAAACATCAGTTTTGTTCAAGTTTATTTCAGAAACTATTCTGTTGCTCTAGTTTTATTCTGGTTCAGTGGTTTTCAAAAATATAGGGTTGGTTTCTGTTCAGAAGTTCTCACTGGGGTTTAAAACAAATAAATGCTGGCGTTACTTCTTTGTAAATGATGCTCAGCTCAGCTCAAAGTTCATTTAGTCAGCAGTTCATTCCAACTTTGAGTATAAATTCAGCTGATCGATGGAAGTACTTTAATTCTCAGCTTCTAACCTTAAGTCCGATATCTCACAAACAGACCCTTTCAGTCATAAGAACAGGTAGGAAAGAATAGAAAGATTCAGTGCATTTCTTAATCCTACTGAAAGTGGGAAACACACATCACATTATACAATCAGGACTCGTGAGGACTTGATCATAAAAACGAGTTTATTTCTGTCTCCCACAGTATATTTAAACTGTCTCAGGGATATTGCTCCCCCTCTCCTGCATAAAAACTTGGGTGGCCTCATGATTTCCTGGTCACTCTTAGGAAATAAGGAAAAGGTAAAAACACAATCTCAGTTGCATCATTAAGCATGCCCAGTGACAGTCCTTTGTAATAACCACAACTTGAAATTTCATTTAAATCTAAATATTCTCTCCCCACCTCACCCCCATCAACCAGCCGGTCCTGCTGTGGGTGGTGTTGTTCAGAAATGATACGTCCCTTCTTCTCTCTCCCTGTATCTCTTTGCCCCATGTTTGGTCCCTCCAGCAAAGATACAGAGAATGTGGATGGGCTGAGCAGGCAGGATCTCATAGATTGGTACCATGTAAAATAGCTGGCCACTCTCAGCACCTGGCAGAGGTTTAAAGCTGACTTTTACTCTTGTGGAAACTTCTGTGAGCTTCAGAGAGCAGGCACCTCTTCCACTTTGGTGCCTCTTTTCCGTGTTACACCATATAAATGGGAAGCCCCACAGAATACTAAAAGTAGTATAGGAATAAACATATGTAACCAAGGACATCCATGTATATAGGGGGGAAGAGATGGAGTGAGTGAAAGCAGCAATCTGATAAACGTTTTGGAGCTAATAAGCTTTGAGCAGAATTTAGTTGATAGAGGATTAGAAAGGTCATTTCAGGCAGTGAGAACAGAATTTAGATTGTCTAAGAGGTGGAAAGAGATGACAGGTATGGGAGGATGTTTGAACAACTCCCCCAGTGTGGGTAAATCATCCTCTCACAGGAAATCAGAACAACTTGGGAGGTAAGAGGGCAATGCTCATTATGAATAATCAGAAGATTTTAACTTGATTCAAGAGGGAATTGGAAACCTTCCTGGGGGTTTAAGAAAGAAAATTACATGATTAAAATACTGAGGGAGATGGCCTTGAAAATGTGCATTGGGGGGACCAGAGAAGAGAGTATTGTCTGTAAGATGTCTAACGAACCAGGTCTGGTAAAAATGGAATAGTCTTGTGAAATCCACATGGTCTCATATTTTCCATCTCAAAGAGATAAACAACATTTTCCTCTGCATTTTTTCATCATTTTTTATTTCTTCCTTTTCTCCCATAATCTGATGAATAGATGATTTCCTAATGATTGTTAAACAAGAGGGTGAGGAATTTGATAATTTCGCTATATGATCATGCCATTTTTCAAGCAGCGCATTGTGTCATGTGAACAAAATGTGGCTTTATAGCGAAAAGTAGCATTTGAATAATATAATTTTAAAAAGCCCAGTAAGAAGTGTTCATCAGTGCTCCATGGAAATGAAGAGAGCTTTTCTCCTCGCTTTGGCCAACAGAAGCACTTCCCCTCTGAAGGAAGGCTGTGAGGGGCATGGTCATGCGGAGAGTTCATGAAGTGTTTGCAAGCATCACACAGAGCCTCTGCTCTGTGATCATGCTTTACGTTATCTGATCGGTCCTTGAAGTATGATTTCCGTTGTCCAAATGAACACCGAAGGTCAGAGAGCAGAAGTGACTTGCTCAAGTCACACAAATAAAAAACTGGAAATACAAAGACTCAAATACAGATCATCTGACTCTTAAGTTCCAGGCTCTTTTTCTCAACACCAAATAATTGGCATAAACAACTGTTCATGTGTTAGTCATTGATCTTATTCTGTCTGCTTCACTTTATTAAACCATTACCCCACGTTCTGGGGACAAGGCATGACTACACTATTAAGGCACATTTGTTAATATGGACGTGCCATGTTAAGTCACGAGGAGGCTAACACAATTACCCTTCCTTTGATTGATTTTTGGTAGGGATACAGTGGACTTTTAGTTGTGGTTAGCCTTATGACATGATGTAAACACTAACACACACTATATTAACTGTCTAAAAGGAGATTTGGTAATTAAAATGCATGCTAAAGAATGAAAATATTAAGCTGCATTAATATTACTAGTTTAATTCCAAGAGTAACAATTATGGCAACCGCTAAGCAGTTCCTTCAGGACTTGGGAACTTACAAAAAAATAAAATAAAAAAGACACAGCTGGACAAGGAAAACAGCTAATAAGTATGATATAGAAGGAGGCTCTAAAATTTTTGTTCATGGTCTTAGCAATTTAAGAAAACCCAGATAAGACTGTTCTGTTAATAAATACCACTTACCTGATTTTTCTCTTCCTAGGCATCAGAATCTTCATGAGAATATTGGAGAACCCAACCAACAGATGAAATACTATCTGATCCATTCTTTACCTTTAGTTCCTATGAATATTATATATCAGTTATTAACAATGAGAAATATGTGCCTTTTATGGGACACACTTGCATACAACTGTGTGAGATGAAAGAATATCACCCACACTACTTTTAGGTATGCAAAGAAAATTTAACTTCTGTGTTTTTCTCTCATCTTCCTCAGGAGGTACCATCTCATTGTCAATAGGGAAAAAGAAGTGTTATCCAATCTTACAAATAGGTTCTATCCAATAATTTAATTTCCGTGTTTCAGATGTCCTCTTCCTTTCACTGCCCTTCCAAGACGATGCTGGATATATAAGTGAGGAAGCTTGACGGCATCCTGTCCCCTACTTGTGGAGAAGGATAAAGGCTATGGATTTGAGAACCTCATGCTTTCCGAGTGAAGTGGCTGTTCTGTTTGGTTCCCTGGACTAGTGACGGCTGAGGTAAAACTGATTCTGCCTGACATGTTGGCAACCACCTTAGCAGTCTGTGGTCCCAGCCACTGAGTCCCCATCATACCACAGCCTATTTTTTTCCAATCCCAGGCCCCTGCTAGTCCACTGTGGCTCTCACAACTCTGCTCTCCTTCCTAGGAGTACATGGGAACTTGTATATTTCTTATATGCTACCATCCGTGGGGAGCCAGGATACTGTGTGGATACAGCACCTACCTAGCTACCCCCATCGGCCACTTGTGCTGTTTTGTCCATGGTGATGACATGACTCCAAGGTTTGAAACCTTCACTTATTTTACCTCTCCCTCATCTCTGTTCTTGATCTTCTCCTTATTAATTTGAATATTCCTAACATGGCCCCACTTTGGATTTCCATCCTAAGAAAGAGAAAGCCAGGATATAAGAATGCTTCCACATTCCACTTTCAACTCCTTTTTTTCTCAGTCACTTGGGTAGAGTTAGGATTTTCACTTTTTCTCTTTGACACAGACTTCTCTTATGGAAAACTCTGGAATAAGCTGGCCAGACTTTTGATATGGAGGAATCTAAAGATATTCAAGAATCTTCTTCTCTCCTCTACAACATCTGGCATTCCAAAGGTCAACACTGACACACAAAAGGCTGTGAGACACTCAAAGACTACATATATAAAAACAGTCTTATATACGTAGATCTTAAAATCCCTAGGCAAACAACAATGACACAGATATTCAAGGCAGAAATTTGGAAGCAAAGCATTTTTTCTGATGGCATGGGGCAGTTCAACGTGCTGGTATGATGCTCAGTTCTGTCACGTTGTACTGTTTACCTTTCCACCTCTGGAAAAAAAAACACATCCTCTTTACCCATTTGAGGCAATACCAAGACCTAAAATACATTACACGAATGATACTAAAAGTCAAAATGTACTAATAGCTAAACTTGTTAATATGTACTACTTGAAACACTTTACATGTATTTAATCATTTAATCTTCACAACAATGTCAGAAATAGATAATATCAGTACCTCCATATTACCTGTAAGAAAACTAAAGCCGGGGAGGTTAAGCAGCTTGTCCAGGTTTACGCAAGTTAAGTGTCAGAGCCAGAACTGAAACCCACACTACTATTGTGAAGAAAAAGCTTAAATCAGGTCATGATGAAGATACCTCTGATTTTTCCAGCCCACATGTAATGGCTTCATTCTTACCTTTTATTATACATTTATATGCCATATTTACCCTGCCGTGTTCTTCTTTGTTATACCTAGCTTCCTTTTCTGAAGATTTAACTCTTGCCCATCTTGTCTATTCAACTCTAGCGGTAAGTAGGTAAAGAACCAATAACTTGGGTTTTGAATTTGTTCCCCCTCTCCCAGCGACAAACATATTGCTAAGTATGAAACAGCTACTCAATATATATACATTAATTAACTTTGCTTATTTATTGCAAAGTCCTTTATTCTGAATCATAAAAATGTAACTTTGGTGTTTTTCAGAAACGTAATAAATACTCATTTTTCTTGTATTAGAGTATCATCTAAATGGAGCGCCTCTATGGTTTCTGATGTTATGGAAGAATGAGGGTCTAATGTCATCTAAAGCAGTGAGCATGGTTTACCTGACACAAATACTGACAGATACGTATAGTGATGTTATGTTTGAAAGGTGGGCATCAATATGAAAGTGGACGTAGGGACTATAGGTTGCATGAGCAGAGACGGCTGGGGCCGTGCACATAGTGTCAATGCCTAGTGTTGGGCCTCACATATAGTAGGCAGTCAATACTTCTTCTTCTTTGTCAAATGGATGAATACATCAACAGTTACTTTACTGGAGAGAGAGGTGGTGGTGCTGGTGGCATTTGTGTTGTATTTTAAAAGCTGTTTGTGTGCTTCCGTGTAGACAAATACACACGCACATCTGGGTACCTGGTTGCACACAACAGAACCCATTCTGGCAATTTTAAATAGAAAATAAATGTATTAAATGACGTGGAATAGAATGTCTGTGATAGTCAGGGGATGGGACGTGGAGGCCAGACAACCAGGGATACACCTAATAACACCCTGGGAAGCTCCCCTGGCGACCTGCTGCCAGTACGAGGCCCAGAAACTCCAGCTTTCCTAGCAGATGCTGAGCCAAGGACATTTCTTTAGGACTTCCACCACACCTGCCTGAAAAATCAATTCCAGGGAGCATCTCCCTCACATTACTGTCTTCCAAGCTAAAGTGCTGTGTGGGTTCATCTTAGTAGAAGAGACTGTACCATGAATACAAGAGAGACTGGAGGAGTGATTGTCTGGGTTCTACTTTACAGAAGTGGGATTCAAACACAGGAAATTCCCCATATCTGAAAAAGCCTTCCAAATGTTGCTGAGCTCTAAATTATGATAGATTGTGTGGGTTTTTTTCACTCTTTATAGGATTTTTAGAAAATACTGAAAAATTAAAGGAGAAGAAAATAACTATCCATATTTTAAGGTGTTACTGATTTTCAAGGGATGTTGATGACTTCTCATAACTGACAAACGTCTTGTTAATAGCCTGAAACATGTGCAGTTCAATCTGTGGAGTTGACTTTATCCAAGGGGTTGAACTCTGATTCTGAGGAAAGATTTACAAAATAAATCAAACACAAATGCAGAAATAAACTTGACATTCCCTCAAAACAAATATAATGGTGATGACGATGATGGTCACAAACTTTTTTTCCTGAAAACCTGATAAAATAGTATCTGTGTCTTGCAACATTTTGTTAAGACAGAAGAGTATCTTAATATTTTGCTTGACAGGTTTGAAGCTGTAGCCAGAGATTTGCTTCTCAGTTTGGTGAGTTTTACATGCCGGGATATGCCACTCAAAGGGAACAAAGAAATGTGGTTGAATACCAATTATAGGTAAATGCCAACACACCAGAGCCTTGGAAGGACTAACTCATGTATAATTAGCTATATTTAACCCTCTAAAAGGTCTAAGACATAAAAGGAAAATAAACTTGCCTGAATCTAAATGCTTCAATGACAAAAGCAATTCAGTAGTTTAATGTATGTACAATTTTTGCTTTGTAGAATAAATTGTTAAGAATTCTTCATTATTTGTCCAGGGGTTCTAGGACCATTATCCTGGTTATTTTAGAAGTGAATTCACAGAAAATTAACTATTACTCATCTTTTATGAATTAAAATGAAAAATTTATGTCACCAAAGTCATAGTATTTTGAACATGACCATGGTTTCTAACCCTTCTATAAAGATTTTGTTTAGAAGTTTTCATCATTAAACCATATTGATTAAAAATACCCAAACTATTTCTTTGGAACAACACCTAAGCATTTTATTATTTAACCAGTCATATTATCTTGTAAAGTATACTATATTTGTAAAGTATTTTGGAAATTGGGATGAAATATCTCATATTAGCTTTTTTTTTAATATGAACTTTGTCAAAGATTTAGATGACCAATTCCTACATGAGGAATCTGAGACTTTTCCTACTATATCTTGTTAATCAATATTAGGTTTCAATCTTTTGGACCTGACTTCCTAGTGCTTCCAGATTATTACACTTTCAGTATAAACTCCATCCTGCCACCAGGATTATCTTTCAAAAACCAAATCCTCACATTTTAACACCAATATGTCAGGGGCTTCCCTTGTCTGTAAGATGAGGTTTAACATTTTAAAAGACTTTTAACATGCTTCAGTTTCAGGTCACAGCTCCACTTACTGACACTGTAAGATATGGACACAACAAGCCACTACACCAAACAGTTTTCTGTCTCTGCAGTTACTGTGTTCTTTGACATCAATCTTCCTTTGCATATGATATTTTCTCCAGTTGGCATGCTACCACTAATGAAGATGATAATAATAAAAGTTACAAACACTAAGTGAGCATTATATATCTAGTACTAACTGCTAAGCATTTCACATAGATTATCTCTTCCAATATAACATTCCCTGCGAACAACCCCACTTCACAAATAGGAAAACAGAGACTTGAGAGAGTAAATTGAATGAACAGTTGGAGGGTTTTCCTCACATAAATGTATAAAATAATCTGTCATTTTGAAGACTATGCTCAAAGTCAGAAGCCAAGGAACTTGATTTTGATGCATTATTAATGCATATGTTTTGGTCTTAAGAAAATTACTTGCCTTCTCTGGGCCTGGGGCTCTGTCATTTTTCCATCTGCGGAATGAAACAATCCTATTTTCAATCTTTGACTTGGACTTCTTGTTACCTTCTTACTGAGTGAAACTGGAAGGCTAATGAGGTGATGAGTTTACAGCAGATTTTAAATTTCTAGTGTAATGGAAATACATATGATACAATGCTGGTGTCTATTTCACTCTATAAATCCAACCATTCCACCTTTGAGCAAGTGAGGTAGAGAGAGGCCAGGAGTAGTTCATTAGCAGAGATTCCACCACTTCTCTGTGCCTGCCATGTAGATAGTTTCTCTTCCAACACATGTGAATGTTATCTAGTCACAAGTAGCAGATGCTGCAGAAAAAAAGAGAGAAATAAGCTTTTATCAATCACATGGGGCTGGGAAGAATTTTCCCATGACCTCTTGAGAAATTCTGTGGGAGGCCCTTAGAATTTTCTGTTTGTGACAGTAACCCTTATGGCAACGGGAAGCCCTCATGTGACTGTATTCAGGGTAAGAAATTACCACCTGTGAAAAAGATCCTGTTGTTAGTTCTGAATCACAGACATTGTACTAGAATTATTAAACAAGAACGGTAATAACACTGTTGAAGGTAGGAGTGGTAGTTAAATTTTACTGAGTGTGTACTCTACGTCAGGTCGTAGTCTAAGCATTTGCTCGCATTGGCTTCCTGAATCTTCATCGTACCCTTCAGAGGTAAATACCGTGATTAACCTCATTTTGCTGATAAGGACACAGGCACAGAGATGTCAGGCAACTTGCCCACTAATCATTCACACAGCTGGTGAATGGCAGCCAGCATCTCAACTCAAGCAGTTTGAGTCCAAGTTTCCTTGTCAAACACAAAAAGACTAAGTGACACTAGCACAAAGCGACCTCTTCAGACCCTCTGTCTGATCTACATAGAAAAGCCATGTGGCAGATCTTTTGTATCTGAAAGATCAGAAATCAAATAATCATTAGCACAGAACTGCTTTATGGTCTTCCTATTAATCTGCTTAGGCATAAAACACTGGTTGTTTTGTTAAATTTCCTGTTTACTTATTTCTCAGTCAATGGATCCTCTTAGTTGGTCCTAGTTCTGCAGAAAATTAGACGAGCTGAAATCCCTCAGAGCAGAATTGCAGCATCATTATCATATACAATGATACCATTATTAGTTATTTGAAATGAAATATTAAACTAAACATATCTGTTTTATTTTCTTCTCAATGGAAAAAAATCCCTGTATTCCAAATAGAATTTGACACTCTGGAGGAAAAGAGTAGAAGAACAATTAGAATGTAAAACACTTAAGCATTCAATCTAAAATATCCTAATTTCCCTACTTTAACCTAATTGAAAACACTGAAGTTTGTATTTACAACTAGGTAATTATCAAGTGTTCACATGGCGAACAAGTATAATTTATTCATGAGGTAACAATTTATTTAAATTCTACCTGCTACATGCTTCTATGTGAAATATTTATTTTAATCAAGAGCAATAATTCTACACAGCACAGCTAACTATTAACAGGGAATAAATAAGAAAACAAGGAAGTTCATATAGGATGAAATATAAAGCAAAAGCCCCATGAAGAATTCTGTTCATGTTTGAATTATTTGTTTCAGATTCTTGCATTTCTTCTTATATCGTAGAAAATATATATGTTAATGTTATAGTCATAGTCCTTCTCTTGGTTGGAAGGCAAAAGTCTTTTATAAAGCTGCTCACCCATCATATGTCATAACAGTCAACATCTGCTTATTAACTCTTTACGACGTCTGCAGAGTTAGTGTTGGGGTGCAGTAGTGAACGTGAAATACGGCTTATCCCAAATGCAGTTTTTATTTGCTTTGATGCAATACTATAGTCAGGTATATAGATGTCTGCAAATGTGACTTACGGATCATATAAAGAGATAAAGATTATACCTCTGTCTAAATGCCCAGATAAAATAAGTAAGAATAGTTTTCATACTGATTTCCACAAAGCCTATCTTCTCACATACCCAGATTCAATATTTTTTTTCTGCTTGATATTACATCTAAAAAAGAATCCTGGAAAAACAAGATGAAACCTAACAGAAAATAGATTATGAGGCAATGTCATGTTTTTAATCAAGGTATACCGTAATTGGTTGTGCCAGCACAGAAAGGCAAAAATCTAGTGTTATCTCAGATGAGCACCACAGCCTCTGCTATGGTTCTTCTGGCTTCATCTGTTCTTTAAAACTGCACTGGAGCAAGTAGAACATGGGCTTTCTGGTTAGTGAGAACTGGATGCAAGTTCTAACTTCTGCACTTTCTATACGTGAGACCGTAGCCAAGTTGCTTTATCTATCTGAGCTTTAGCTTTCTACTATGTAAAAATAAGGCTAATTATGTATCTGTAATAGAGTTATCATAAAAAGTGAACAAAATAATTTATTTTGAAGCACTTCACAAAATACATGACATTGTATTAGATGGGTCAGTATTTTTGTTTGCATGTGAATCTAAAACACATGATGGAAATGTTTCACTTATTTTACTGAACAAATGTATTCGTTATCCATTGCTCTGTGGAAAACTATCTTAGAACTTAGAAATTCAAGAGTGGCTTAGCTGAATGAATATGGCTCAGGATCTCTGAGGATCCAGAGGATTCAGTCAAGAAGTTGGCTGGGGTCAAGGCATTCTGAAGGCTTGACCAGAGCCAATGAATTCGCTTCCACAATGGACCACTAAACTGACCAGCAAAGCAACATTGACTGTTGGCAGTGGGGGGTGGGATGGGGGAGGTCTTAGTTCCTTGCCTTATGGACCTCAGTATAGAACTGCTTGTAGAGCCTTACATCACAGTGGTTTGTTTCCTCCAGAACAGGTTATCCAAGAGACAGGAAGGCAGAAACCATAATCAAATTACTTCTATGACCTTGCCTTGGAAATCAGACGCATCATTTCCATGATATTCTATTGGTTACATAGATTAGTACTTTTTATTGTGGCAGGGGAAAGCACAAGGTAATGAATAGGAGGTGCAGGAATCACCAGAGGCCATGTAGGAGGGCAGACATCGCAGGAGATGCAGGGAGTCAGAGATAGACGGCTCACTATTAGGAAAACAACATGTGTTATTAGGTACTGCCATCATATGGCAACTTCTGAGCTGTCCATGGATAGCTTTCTGGTCATCTAGGGATTCTTTAGGTGAGGCTTTCTCAGGCTCTTGAATATTGCTTTTATTGAATTTGGTGCCTTCAGATACCCATATTCCCACAAGATGCAAACATTTCTTCCTCAGGGAGTTTTCATCTATCAGCAGATACTCATCATATGCACAAGTCTGGTCTCAGTGCACAGCGGACCAGGCTCAGTAGTTTCTTGTAGGTTTGGGCAATCTTGACCTATTGTTCAAGGAAATGTTATCTCCTGGTTCAGAGCAGACCAAATCTTCCTTAAATGCAACACATCTTGTAACCACCAGCAACTGGTGGGCCACCCAAGGCATCTTTACTGACTTTAAGTGGATTATAGAAATGCAGAATCTGTACTCCATTCTCCAAGGCTTAGAAATATTGAGTGTCTCTTCCAAGCAAGGTCATATGAATGACCAACAGTGAATCAGACATAAACCCTGAGCACTAGCAGCCTCCAATCTAGTTGAAGAAACAAAGACTTCAATATAATACGGTGATGTCTATCACAGAGTGGGGAACAGGATGCTATGGAAGCACAAATGTGGCACATGCAGCTGTCCAAAAAGATGTTCCGTGTGAGACAGATTTGAGATACATCTTGAGATCTAGGATATCTAGATGTTATCTAGACATCCAGGTAAAAGAATATATCCAAGCAAAGGAAACAAAATGAGGAATGAAAGAACATGAGATGTCCAGGAAATGGAAAACATTTCAATGTCACAAGGACTGTTAGTTCTGGTTCTCTGGGAAATAGACTCTGAGGCAGATGTGTGCAAGAAGGAGGTTCACCGATCAGCTCTGGGAATATCACCTATAACAGAGTGAAGGAGCAGGGTTAGGCGGAGGGAGATGTTCAACTGAGAAGCAGTTGCAACAGAGGCCTTGGGCAATCTCAGTGGATCTGGGGTGGTGCTTCAGAGTTATCCCAAACTGACTCAGATGATCCAGACCTTTGTACCTTGCATTGAGTAGTCAGTGGATATGGACTGCCTCAAGACAGGGTATATAACCCTCAGCAAGGCATCACTCCATCATACAATGATTCCTGGAGAGGTATTTATCTGAGATTCAGCAGCAGCCAATACTCCAAGCACTGCTGAATGCTCAGGCTTGAAGGAGAATTTCTGCAGCCACCAGGTCACCCACTTGCAATAGGGCATAGTTTAAGCAAGGAGTATCAGGAGAGAATGGAGAGTCCATGTCTTGAAAGCATTCTAGGGGTCTCAGAGGTAATCACATAGGCCACTGATCCTCAAACATTTCCATCTCAAAAGCCCTTTATGCCTTAAGAAGAACTAAGGAATTCCAAAGAGCTTCTGTTTATATGACTCACGGCTGTTGATTTAAAAAATATTAGAAATTAAACTTGAGAAGTAAAAAAATTGAAAAACATTTATTAAGAAACCCTCATTACATATACACAGAAATAAAATATTTTACTGAAAATAACTATTTTCCTTCCAAAACTTGGTAAGAAGAGTGGCATTTATTTTACGTTTTCTTGCAAATCTCTAAAATATCTGCCTTAATAAAAGACAACTGGATCCTTATATCTGCTTTGGCTGTGATATCATACTTCATGTAGCTTCAGGCAAACCAGCACATTTTCATGAGAGAATGAGAGTGAAGAAGGCAAATAATTTTGAGAATCATTGATGTGGGCAATAGGGAGTCTTTGAAGGGTTTTAAGAAATATGCACTGTGATTAGGTTTTCTTTTGTGATTGTAGCACAGAGAACCAATTAGAGGGAGCATACCTGGAGGTATGAAGGCCACCCACAAAGTGTGAAATTGTGAGGGCCATAACTAAGAACAAAGAAGCAGGTATGGAGAGGAGTGGATATATTTGGAATATGTTTTTCAGGTAAAATGAGCAGGAGATGTTAACTGGATATGAGGGTAGGTGTCTGGAATGACAGTTTTTCTGAATGAATACTTGGATGGTTAAAGATGTTTCAATACCTGAGAGTAAGAACATCAAGAGATCAAGAGTAAAGGTTCACATACCAAGATGAATGAATGCAACTCATATTTCAGGAGTGAATTCAACTGTGTTGGGGGACAGTACCCTGGAAGTAAAGCCTCAGATGGAGATTTTTTATGTGATTTACTGGGGGAGTGAGCTCAGGAGAAGAGGTGTGAAGGATGCAAGACAGAGCAGGGGAAAGTTAAGCAAATGGTCTCAAGTGGAGACTTTGACCCCATTGGGAGTTCCAGAGCTCAAGTTACTCTAACTATACAGCTCGTCCCACTCTGATTTGTGGGGTCAGACTTTTGCACTCAGCCAGACATTGATTGGCCAAAGGCTAGAGAATGTAACTTCCTGGGACAAACATCTTCCCTTTAGCTGAGGGCAGTTGTGAGTTGTAGTCAGCCAAGACAGCTGCTTGGGAATGGTGCACTGGCTGGTAAAGGGTAACAGGATGCCAATAGCATACCCTGGAACTGTGTTATCTTAATCTAGAAGTATTACTTAAACATGGGGGGGAGGACATGGGAATCTCAAGTTGTCAAATGATAGAGTCAAGCCCAGTCCACACCGTGTCCCAGGCTCCCCCAGCACTCTACGCTGACTGAAGCCACTTGCCATGTGGTCTCACGCAACTGCCTTCGGTGTCTTCACTTTCCCATTCACGGCTTCAGTGGTCCAGAGGATACAGCCTTAGGAAAGCACCCGATCAAGTGCAAGTTCTAGGTGAACTTGACCTGTAACTATATTCCTCATTTTTTTTTCCTGTTTTTCTTCTGCTTGTTGTTCAAAATAATCTTTAAGGAAATGGTTCGGCTCTGAAAGCCTCTGTTCTAGGAAAACCTTTTGTCTAACAGACTGTGAGATTATAAACTGACATCTGTTAAATGTCAAAGTACTACTTTGCCAGGAGACGTACTGGTGTGGGAACACTGAGAAAGATCAACTGTTGCTCTATTTTCAAACCCTGGACCCTCAAAGATTGCCTTTACAAACCCCATACCATCTCCTTTCCAGTGGGCCTGACTTCTCTCTGTCAGCATCCTTGTATACAAGTTATACTTAATAAACCCTACCTGATGTATTATTTAGAGTTCAGTGGTACTTACATAACATTGAGCCTCGGGAACCATCAGATCCAAAATGACCAGGAGGAAACCTAACCAGCTATCTCCATGCTTCCCCCCCAGCATCCGTTAAAGTTTCTCTGCTAGCCTCAGCTTCCAACTTCTCTCCTCTCCTCTGAAATTCCTCTGTCCAGCCTCCAGTCAGTCTGGTTCCCCTCTCCCTTCAGCTGCTCAGCCCCCCAGGAGCCCCATCCTCACGTGACATGTTTCATCTCCCATTTCTCCGGTTTGAATCCTCACGCGAATCACCCCCTGCCTAGCAAGCAATAGATCTTTCTCAGTCTCCATCCTCTGGTATTGTCTTCTGGGTAATGGGCTTCTGTCAGCTGGACATGAGCTTTGAGTTAATTTCCCAGTGGCAGAGACGGGCTTATACTGACTTTCTCAGAGAAGTCCCTTTTTCCCTTTTTTATAACTGGTCCTTCACATTAGGAGCTGGTATGCCATGTATACCCATAGGGCAGAGGAAAACTGGCCTGCTCAGGACCCCACACCGTGTCCCAGGCTCCCCCAGCACTCTACGCTGACTGAAGCCACTTGCCATGTGGTCTCACGCAACTGCCTTCGGTGTCTTCACTTTCCCATCCACTACTTCAGTGGTCCAGAGGATACAGCCTGATGACTACATTACTTTGCCAAGTCTAGTTGCTGGTGGCATTCTGATGCAGGGATTCTTAAACTTTCTACATATTTTTTCGGCAGGCTAATGAAAGTTATGGCCCTCTTCCTGGGAAAAGTCATGCTTATACATACACACAAAACTTTTCAATTTCAAAACTCATCCACTGACTTCCTTCTGAGGATTAATGGACCACAGTTCCAGAACCATTTGATTGGGACTGTACTTGGAAACTGGGCAAGTGACACATGCACCCAGTCCTCAGACTGTAAAGGAAACCAGGGGCCTCCAAAGCATTCAACACTGTCTCTAAAATAGACTCCCATTTCCAGGGAAATGGTCAATGTCAGGTTACAAGTGGGCCACTGTTCCTACAAGAATGACCATGGTAACATACTAGAACTCATTCCCACCAGAGATATCTGCACAATGTTAGCCTTTTTGGAAAACAGGGGAGCATGTAAGTGGGAATAATGGTACCCCCTATTTAATTTATGGCTCCTAGGATTGATACTCTACATTTTTCTTTCCAGCATATTGGTAACTAGCTGAGCTCACAGGCAGACCCAATTTCCTCAAACCAGATTGATTTTCAATGCCTTAACTCACTTTGCCCTCTCTGTTTTGACGTTCCACTTAATGTTGATCCAGAATGCTAAATCACAGGGATGCATATATACACACGAGGGGCTTACAGTCAGGAGGTTTTAATGACCACTGTGAACCCAGATAATTTGGCCTTATGATCAAAATCAGACATTTTAAAAGTTATTCCCAACCTGAGGCCATGTGCTTTCTTTTCACGCCTGCTCGTCAATGCAGAGCAGTGGTTTGCAAAAGATCCTATTTCTTTGATTTTATTTTGTGGTTTCAAAGGTAGGAAAGAATTCCACCTCGTTTGAAATTACAGCTAACTGCAGGTAAAGAATGTGACTGTGTGTTCTTGTGTCCACTAGAGCCAAGGATAATACAGAGAAGCAGCCCAAGACATTAAAATGTCTGCACCAATTGTGGCCACTGCGCCTGGGGTCAGGTCTCACAGGGAGTGAACCGTGTTGATAGATCATGGTGTGTGGGCTCTGGGTCCCAAGCAAGGCCCATCAGGCTTAGTGAATGGCTGGCAGTGCCAGAGGATTTGAGCGTAGTCTCTGTCTCTGAGACCACGTTCTGAAACTAAGTTCTGAACTAAACGTAGCAACTGCCGCCATTTACTCTCAGTTCTTGAAACTTTAAAGAGAAGGACTTGGGTGGGGCAGATGAGTCAGAAGTAGAAGCTAAAGAAAGCATTCTCCTTATGCCTGTGAATCCATGAATCTTCTGATCCCAGGGCTGAGTCCCAGATTCTTAGAACTCTATGGTTTATAAGGAGAAGGTTGTGACCTGTTAGTCGATCAAAAATCAAATTAGCAAGTCACAATTACCCTTCCATACGTCGATCAGAAGAAATATCAGAATGCATCACAGATAGTAAGAGTAGGAATGTTCTGTAAAACTTTTAGTTCAATAATGTTTGTTTATATTTGTGTATGTGTGTGCTTGATCGTAATTTTAACTTATATTTTTATTATGGAGTGTTGGTCAAAAAAGTTTGAAAGCTATCATCTTGTGAACCTGAAGCCCAGTTAGAAAAGCAAGTGCCTCTCTGTCTCAGCATCTTATGGCCCCTTCTGGCATAAATAGGAGAGAAAACAACTCATTCTGTAGTCATGTTGGTTCTTTTTAAGGAAGCCATTCCTAAAATAAGTTCAAATAGACATCTTTACTCCCATTCCCTCTTTTTTCCCTGAGAATACTTCTGGTGATTAAAAGCCAGCATTTACACCAGAGGCCCCGGTCTGCCTGCTCCAGCAATTCCCTCCCTCTTGCCTTCCCTTTCCACCTTTCCCCCTCCCTTCTTTTGTTGGAACACTGGAATGAGTATTTCAAGTCAGGAAGGCTTAGTAGCCAAGGCAAACTGCACTTGGAAGCAGAAACTGTAGCAAATAAGCAGTTAAGGTGGATACAATGCCCCCACTGCACCACCTTCCACAAACATTCCCATCAGGGAGCAGGCCCTCCTCATCACCTCACACCTTGAATATTGCCATGGTCTCAGCTCACTCCAATTCCAGTAGCTATTCACACAACTCCATCCTGTCCACATCTGCCAAATGCATGCTTCGAATATATTGTTTTCTTCATAATAGTTTTCTAAAAATCATCTAAGGTTCCCATCACCTACAGGTCAAATCTGAATGTCAACATATGCCATTCTGGACTCTCCAATCTTGCTTCGACCTGTTTGGCTAAACTTACCTCTGGATGCTTCTTAATTTGAAGTCAGCTCATCCCCCCTCAACCTCCTGAGAGGTCGCACAACTTCTCTTCATCCAGTCTCCCTGTTTCAACTCACATGTATTGCTCCTCAATCTGAACACATGCAAAATTTCCTGTATCATTTCTTTGAAATCTTTCCATATAATTTCATCACTGTTAGCGGACTGTTTCATATTAGTGTATCTGATCTCAAGTACTCAAAGGCAGGTGAATCAAGGGCCAAATCTCCTGCCATGCCTCTTTTCCTATCAAGAGGCTATATGATATTAACATATGAAAATAATAGCTACCACTTACTGAGCACTACCCAAAACTGTGTTAAAAGCACATTATTTAATTTATATTTCAAGTATGCATTCTTTTATGCCTTCTATAAAGATGTTGAAATGGAGGAAAGAGAAGCTGTAGGGAAGAGTCATAAGAACAACCAGGAGTCATTTCTTTGGAGAGATAAGAGGTGCCTGTCTCTTTGGAGAGACAGCATGTGTTTGCCCACTTGCCTTACAGTTCTAAATCTTATAGACCAAAGGCTCTTAAATATTTTTCAGGGACTTTGACTCCTTTGGTAATTGTATAAAAGCTATGGAACTCTTCTTTCAAGAAAAATACACATATTACACACTAAATGTGTGCATTCAATTTCTGGGGGCATGACCCTCTAAGGCCCATTTTGGGGTCTGTAGTGTGCATGGATTTAGGTTAGGAATTCTTATAACAAATGTGACATGATGACACATTCAAATAAAAAGTTTCTGCAGTGTCCTCCAAAATCAACACTCAATATACAGACTTTTCCAATATTACCCTAGAAACTGGAAACTTGGTGTAATGTGAATGGGAGATATGGTTGTGTGTGTTCTGTGTGTGTGTTTGTGTGTACGTCTTTCACATCCTAACTATACATGCATGGAAGCAAACCTTTAGTTCCAGCCTTACCCCTGCTATAAAAATGAGGTGGATTGGGCAGCTTGTTATTATCCCCATGTGATCAATGAAGAAGCTAAATTCAGAGAGGTTATTTGATCTACCCAAGGTCACATTGCTAAGTCAGCTGTCTGCCTTGTCATAGGACCTTGGTGAAAATCAATGTGTTCTATAGAGGAACACAGACCCATTAAGGTAGATTATTGAATCAGAGCAAAGCTGAGAGCAAAGAAATTGGAATTTGATGTTAAAAGCCATTAATGGTAAGTAGTAACAGTGGTACCTTAACAATCATTCCAGATGCCTGGCCTTCATGCTTTTACCTGCAGGTGATGGCTGTCAATATCCGCAGCTCTATGGGAGAGCAAAAGGCTTTCTGAGAATGTGTAACGGCTGTTAGGATACCTGTAGGTGGGAAGTAGGTCCATAAATGTCAACATGACTCCCAATGCTAACTGGGTTTACAGGTCAAAAATCACCTGGCTTACTCCATGTTAACTTTCTGGTGTAATAAGTATATTTAATCACCAGAAAAAATGAATATCAGCGGTAGTTTATTTATAGCTCATTTCTGGTCTTTCAAAGGCCCTGTTTCCAGAACCCCTTACATTTTCTGCCCCATGAATCCCTAATGAGTTCCAGTTGAAAGTGCTACAGTTCCACATTCGGGCTATAAAAAAAAAAAGGAGAAAAAGGGGGAAAAGAAACCTGAAAAAGTATGTTTCTCCAAACTACCAAGACTTGTGGCTGATAAAGCCTACCCTTTCCTCTCTTCTTCTTGGCAAATGCTGGCAAATATGCTAGCACTTGGACAGGCCTGCTATGTTTTTAAATCCTTTTAATCCTCTTTATAGTAACAGAAACATTTGAGGCTGATCTTTGAAGACTCTGCAGAGTGCAGAACACCTGCAGGTTGGTGCTTTGTGCTAACAAACACCCGGTATGAGCCTAACAGAGTCAGGCAGGCTCAGAGCTGGCCCCCAAATCCTCCCAGCATAATGAGGGTTTCTCTTCCCCTCTGACCTCACCCTCCCCAGCTTAAATCTGCCCTGGTAAATGGCACCCTTGCCCTCTGACCCTCCCCAAATGGCTCAATGATTCACATAAAGGCTCATAAAAATGATTTGCCGATATGTCAGGAAGTAGAACAAACCGAGTTGATTCTAGCTTGGAAATTTCTCAAATCACTAACAAACCCTCCTTTCTTTTATTCAGTTGCTAGAAAAGTTGATTATCCAGGATTAAAGCCAATTTTGATGACAGTCTCACAACCAAGTAGAAAAAAAAGACATCATTCTCTCTCTTTACTCTCTCCCTCAAATAATGAAACCCAATCAATGTTGTTCATAACCCCTCTTATACCAGTTGAAACCTGTCCACACATTATTAGATGTTCATCTCCTAGGGCAGGGATTGTATTTGTTCCTTACCATGCACACATACCTATGATCCTTTGTATTAGTTGCTCAACTAGCAATATCTGAATGGGTAAAAATATGCTAATTAACTTCAAACCAATGGAGATTCATTGAAAAATTCACATTTAAAGCATACATGGATGAGTTAATATTGATTAATTGAATGTAAGTTCACACTGAGAAATTCATATTTATATAAAGCATACATGTATGAATTAATACCGATTAGCAAAAGGAATCGCTGTAATATTTTCAATGGAAAACACCCTATTGTGTTAAATATTTTTGATGAATAGAAATGTGTACAGTTTTTTAGAAAAATATCCAGTGTATATGTGAGAAGCTTCTTAACTTCGGGTGTTAGGCTATTCCACTCACTGATTGAACACAAGAGACACGCTACTCAGATCAATAGGGGAGCCCGAGCATACTGTGTTCAGGTCACATGGAAAAAAAGCATATTCTTCCTGGATGTTTCCTAGCCTAATTATGCTGTTCGAATTAGTCGATTGCTTCTAGTCCAGTCAGATCTCTGGGGCCCAATCCAAACCTGGGCATGAACACAAGATGTCCATCCCATCTACTGTTCCAACTCAGTACGAATGCTGCATCTGCCGGATTATCTTTCATCCCTTCCCCCAGCTAAAGAAAAAGCCCCCCTCTTTCGTATGAATTACTTCCATGTCTCCCCCAAACATCGTGAGCCCCCACTGGGAACACCTGCTGAACTCACTGACACTAGGTGTAGGTAGTATACCATTTTTCAAAGTGAGTGGATGAACATTTTTAAATATGCATTTTGACAATGGGAATAACTGGGTTTCCCTATGCACTCAGATCCCTTGCTTCTTAGCTGGTTGGTTAATTCGCCTAGCTAAGAAAAGTAAAAAAAGAAATAGAAAACATGACAAGCATATGCATGCTTACACCTAATGTTTTTGGAACTATAATATTGCTATTTTGTGGTGCTCATGACTTGTATGAAATGCAAGTGTTTTGTTTCTAAGATGAATGGTCATTTTGCAATTTATTGTTTGCTCTGATACTGACAATCATTAGGTGATGCCAAAATTCAATTAAAATATTTCTTTTTAGATACTGCCACATCTCAGTATTTTTATTCTACTTAACCAGGAGGATAAAATGATCAATTATATTTTCCCTTATTTTCCCTTCTCATGATCACCTACTTCCTGGGGTGCTGGGTGGGATGGACAATACAGTAAATTAAGAAGGATATTTGTTTGACAGGAAACTAGAGTTCCAAGTTTAGATCATTTGCTGTAACTAACTTAGTGAACTTGAATAAATTACATAAATTCTGATTCTCAATTTCTGCATCTATAAAAACATTATGGGTTTGGGTTATTTTATTAAATAATTTTGAGGCTCAAAATTCTATTACCCTATAAAACAAAGCTTTGAAAAGAGGAAATAATGAATCTGGATGAAATAGAGATCACAGATATAACACTTACCTATTCATCCATCTGTGTGTGTGTGTGTATGTGTTATACCTTCTCCACATTGTACAAGAAAAATTGAGGAGGCTTACTCTGAGTGCACAAGATAAAATAAAATTTTAAAAGGAAATTGAAGTGCTGTGATCTAGAAAAAGTAAGAATGGCAGGGGAAGGCATACTCAGAGTCACTGAATAAAACACCTGGACAATTGTCCTGGCGCCAAATGTAAGGCTTCATATTTTATCTAAATGGCAAAGACAAGAGCATAAGTAACAGGCCCAGAGCTAGCATATGCCAGTGGAATAGTCTCTGTAGATCCATTAGAAGTATCTGTTAGAATGAAGGAATAACACTGTGAAAAAATAAAACACATTTGATGTGATGATAGAAAGCATTTGCTCTAGGAATATAGAAGTTCTTTTCATAGAAGTATTCTATAAGCTGTTTAGTTAGAAGGAAGATATAGGACATGCTTTCTTAATGCAGAGTACATGCAAATAGAAATGGAAAACTTTAAAGAGCTATGCAGATTCCTTCTACCTCATCCCGATAAACACCTGAAAACTCTTTGATTTTTGCCTTGATGGACTTTTTTACCTATCAGTTTAAAAAAAATTAGGAGTGATATATTCCAGAATGACTTCAAAGGTACAGTGTTACAAGCTTGTAACAAATGGTACTAATAGTGAAAATGCCTTTTAAAATTACATTCAGAACAAAAAAAAATTAAGAAGCCTTAATATGAAGGGCATATTCATATAACATTAAGAAATAAAAACATGTGTGATTGTTGAATCACTATATTGTATACTTGAAACCAATACAATATTGCATATCACCTATGCCTCAATAAAAAGAATAAATAACAAAAAGTCAGCATTTCTTAATTCTACTTATGCTCTATATTCTCTGTTCAGGAGAATAATATTCAAATTAAAAAGACATCTATATCACTGTAGTTCAAAGAATTGTCCCTACCACATATTCTTCTGTCAGTGTAGGACTGGCATAATAAACAGATGAGTCAATAGAAGAAACAGATTATTCTTTTTTTATTATTATTTATTTATTTTTGTTTTTTTAAATAATTTATTTTGGTATCACTAATCTGCAATTACATGTGCAATATTATGGTGATTAAACTACCCCCTTCATCAGGTCCCCCCCACCAACCCCATTACAGTCACTGTCCATCAGCATAGTGAGATGCTATAAAATCACTACTTGTCTTCTCTGAGTTGTACAACCCTTCCCGTGCCCCCCCAACATTACATCTGCTAATCGTAATGCCCCTTTTTCCCACTTATCCCTCCCTTCCCGCCCATTTTCCCCAGTCCCTTTCCCTTTGGTAACTATCAGTCCATTCTTGATTCTGTGAGTCTGCTGCTGTTTTGTTCCTTCAGTTTTTTTTTCTTTGTTCTTATACTCCACATATGAGTGAAATCATTTGATACTTGTCTTTTTTGCTTGGCTTATTTCACTAAGCATAATACCCTCTAGCTCCATCCATGTTGTTGCAAATGGTAGGATTTGTTTTCTTCTTATGGCTGAATAATATTCCATTGTATATATGTACCACATCTTCTTTATCCATTCATCTACTGATGGACACTCAGGTTGCTTCCATTTCTAAGAAACAGATTATTCTAAACGACAAAAATACATATGATACAGGAGCTACTGCACACAAATTATTAAAAAATAGTTTTGAAAATTAGGGATGTTGTTTTATATGTAATTTACACACACACACACACACAGAAGCCAAGCAATGACATATTATCTGGCAAGGCCCCATGGAGACTGCTTTGACTTAATCCTCCATAGTGGCTTTGATAACAGTAGAACTCACATATCAGAGGTATTGCAAGAGATCTGGGGTATTTATATTCTGGTGTTTCCAGTGGTCCTTGGTTAAGGACTCCCTCAGTGAGCACAAGCAACATGGGCTCAGGCAGCCTGAGGTAGCCCTCCAGCAAAGAGAGCTGCTGGCTGACAGAAGGAGAGAAAGCCTGTGGCCTGCATGCAGGAAAATGAAAGGGCATTTTCAGGGGATGTGTGCTGAGTCCTGAGTCCTGTTGCTCTACTCCCTCAAAGATCATGTTCACTTAGTGCCTGGGCCAGGTTTTTTCAGCATTCTTGCCAGCCTATCAAAGACCATATGGAAAGCAGACATTAAATCTGTAGATGACTCAGAAAGGGATGAAGATTAGCTAATACATTACATCAAGACTGAAAAAAAAGCTTGAAATGACAGGTCAAAGTAATAGAGTAAAATTTCAAGGAGATAAATATAAAGCCCTCCCACTTAGCTTCAACAAATCTTCCGCATAACGTGTAACATGAGGGAGAAGTGGATTACTGTAGAGTGTATGGAAATAACAAAGGCCTTATAAAATTGAGTACAAGTTCAGCATAAGTCAAGTGTGACATTTCTGGACAACACAGTCACACAGAGAGACAGTAGAAGAACTAAAGCTGTTTAATCCAGAAGAGGGGAGAATTAGGTGAAATTGAATGTGGAAGGGAGATTGTATTTATTCTTTGTTGCTCTAGAGGAAAAAACTAAGAATGAAGTGCAGAAATCATAGGAAGTCAGATTCTGGCTTAGGGTGAAGAACCTTCTAATCATTAAAGCTAGACAAACATGACTTTCAAGCATATGAGCTGCCAATGCTTGGACTTGTCGGAGCTGAGGCTAAGATTCTACAGAGATACGATAGAGGGGATTTTTATATGGGATGAGAGAAAGAGGGAGTTTAGGCTAAGAACTCAACATTCTATGCCAACTCAATTATTCTATGATTCTGTGAATTCAGTTGGCAACTTTCAATGAAAAGCTAATAGAGAGAATACAGAAGCAGGAGAAGCCATGGAGCCCTTATAGCCTTTTAGTGGATATATAAGTCTCTGAGTTATGGAAACTGGCAATACTTATTGAGCATCATTCAACATTCCTGCTCAGTTGTAAGTGCTTGGAAGGTAATAGGAAAGATTTGCTTTCCTGGACACCCCTATGCTTATGACCAAGCAAAGAAAGCCAAGCAAAGAAAAAGACTTGGAAAATCTCCTTACAGAGAAAAAAAAGGGGAAACTTGGACAAGAGGAAAGGAAACACAATGATGAGAAAGGAGAGACATTGTGCATCTATTCACCTTTGCTCACCCCTATTTCCTACTCATTGTTGTTTTGGATGCATTTAATTTCTTCTCTTCTGGGTCCAATCAACGGCTGACCACATCTGTTCGATTGGAAATATACGTCATCTTGGTTTTGGAATATAGGCAAGTATGCACTTAGTTTTCCTCCAAGCCAGAAGGTTGCTCAATGTTTAAGGCTTCTGCTTGTTAAATGCCAGGAAACAGAGAACAATGGTATCAGGACACGGAGCTGTGTAATAGGGAAGATTAGATTGTTGTCATTCCACATGCCTGTGGGCCATTTCATTGACCTTTTCAAGAGGGGGTCATCCCACCCATAAAGCAGAAACTCACAAATTATAACAATATCTTCATACTTTGTCTATGAAAATTCCTTCCTCTAAGATCTCAAAGTACTTCACCTAATCAACAAATTAAACTTTACAAATTCCTTGGGAGACTGCAACAACTATTATTGCATCTACTTTATATATGAAGAAATCTGGAAGTTGACACATAAGGTATAAGTGTAAGAATGTAGAGAAGACAATAGATGTTTCTTGAAACCCAGTTCAAAACCCAGATCAAAAACCATGTAATAGACCATCAAGACTTTCTTGAACACAACTTTGTAGAACTAATGATCCCAAAACAAATATGTTACAGGCCTTGGGTAATAACTTAAAAGTCACCTGGAGTGATGTCGTAATGACAAATTACCTAAAGCCCATTTGACTTGGCAGAAGAAACTTAAAACTTCCTATAGTATAGCTTCAAATGCTCTGGCCTCTTGGAAAAAAGACACTTAAGATTGGACTAATTATTTTCTTCATTGCATATAAACCTCCCACCCTAAGTATTTAGGCCCAGGATATTTACAAACATTGAGGCACTATGGCCATTTTTATATTTGATCACACACACGCACAAACACACACACACACACACACACACATACACACACACACAGAAGAATTAATTGTTAGAAGTAAAGTCAACTGGTCATTTTGTCCTTATGATATTTTTCCAAGAAAATCTGGAGAATTTTGACACTAAATGTTTTATCATTTATTAAGATATAGCCTGTTCATTAAATCATTTTTTTTTCTTTTTCACTTCAGGTTCAGGGCAAAATGGAGAAGCAAATGATTTACACTGAATTCATTTAGGACATTCTTGCAGCAGAATACTGGACATGTATGGTGAGAATGAGATCAAACGTTAGGAGAAGTACACAGTCCAGATGTTTGCAACTTAGTTCTGTGGCTTTTGGTGGTTATGGAGCTTTGGGGCAAAGGAGACTGAATGACAGACCGAACAACTTTTTCGAGATAGATGAGCACAATAAATAATGTAATGGACCAGTGGATGTACTGATCATCTGCAAGACTAAGAAAAACAGGAACAGGTTATGTTTAAGAAACTTAAAATCTATTTTATTAGGTAAGTTCAAACAAAAATGCGTGGAATCCAATGTACATTTGTTCTTTTGCTCTTTTCCATATGGAAACAGACTGGCCTGTATGAAAAAGTACATACCCAGAAATGACCTTTCTGGTTATGAATTGGGACAAAATCTGAAGCCAAACTACGGAAATAAAACAAAATTCACAACAGTGAAAAACAGTGAACAATAGAAACTCCTGAGAGTTTACTATTTGTCTCTTTAGAGGTGTTAGATTATGGAGGTCATTTGCATTTAATATGCTAGGAGCTTGTTTCATGCCTATAAAAGCTCTTTGCTTTTGTTTCATATAATATGTATACAAAATAGTAAAGAAGGCAAACCAAAGCAAAGAACTTATGAGTGCAAGATGGAGAAATCCTAGATGTATAAAATTAGACTATAAGAGGAGCAATTAATTCCCATTCAAAGTTCAGGTGGAAAACATGTAAATACATAGTCAGTTGCTAATCAGTGGGTATTTGCTGAATGTTGACTATGCCTTGGATACTGAGTGTAACTACAGCTCTTAAATTTTAGAGCTAATTAGAAATCACCTGGAAAATTGTCAAAAATTCATATTTCCAAACCTTGTCCCTAGAAATTCTATTGTTAGGTTTGGGGCGAGATCAATATATCTGCATGTTAATCAATGCCATACATCATTCTGATGCAGACATTCTTCTGACCAAATTCTAAGGTTCATTGAGTAGATCAAACACAGTCTTTATTCATGGGATAGGTCTGCCTCTTACTATTCATATTGGTTCCCTCATCTTTGGAGTGGAAGATATAATAACTCCTACCTTCTAGAATTGTTATGAGGTCACATATGTAAAGTCCAGACAAAGTTGATGCTTAGTAAATGTTTATTCTCTCCATCTCTTACTAGATTTGTGCTTTACTGAGAAGTAAATGAAGCAGCAAATAATTGAGGTGCATTTCCCGTCCTTAAGGTACACCTGATGTATTTAGTGGAACAAGTTAATTGCCCCAAAGATATGAGAATCTTCTTTTCATTTATTTCAATTAGATTGCAATATCATCAAAAGGCACTGCATTTATATTCAGACTGAACTATCTTTAAGGCACTGCCAATAAATTGCATCTCCGAAACCTCCAGATATTAATCATATTTGTCAAAGAAGCTACCCTTTCTGTTCTTTTGGTGATACAAAGTAGAATTGCTCCTCTATGCAAATTTTCCCTACCAGAAACCATGGAAGTTAACTCAAGCTACATTGTTGAGGAAGTGGTCTGATTTTTTTTTAATCAATTTTATTGAAGTGTAATCTTAGGAAAAAAACAGACCATTTTAAGTATACAGCTCGGTGAGTTTTGGCCAATGCATACAAATACTCAGTCACCCAAGTTAAAGAAAATTCCTAACATCCTATAAATATCCCCTGCGCTCTTTGCAAAATCCACCGATCTGATCTCTATAAATTAACCATAGATTAGTGCTGCCTGTTTGAGACTTGGCTCCTTTGGCTCAAAATAATACTGGAAAATTCATCCTTATTATTGCAGGTATCAGCAGTTGATGCATTAGTACTGCTGGGTGGTTATGCTCCTGTATAACTATACTACAATTTGTTTATTCACTAACCTATCCATGGCCATTTGGATTACTTTTAATTTGAAACTTTCATGAATAAAACTGCTAAACACATTCATGTACAAGTCTTTTTGGGCATGTATGTATTCATCTCTCTTGGAATAAATTACTGAGTCATATGGGATATATGCATCCATTTTCCCTGGAAATGGAGCTACTGGGCTGTGAGACTTGCAGGTTTAACACTGTAAGAAACTATTTTCCAAAGGTTTTACCATTTTATAACTCCCATCAGCAGTGTATGAAATTCCAGTTGCTCCACAGCATTACTACTGAATTTATCAGTCTTTTAAATTTTAATCATTCTAATGAGTGTAAAATGGTATCTAAGTGTGTTTTTAATTTGTGGTTCCTAATGGCTGTTGATTCAACATTGTTGAATGTTGAGCATCTTTTCATGTGCTTATTGGCTGCTCCTATAACTCTGCTTATGAAGTGTCTGTTCAAATATTTTGCCCATATTTTTAAATGGAGAAGGTTGTATTCTTATGGTTGAGTCTTTATTATACCCTGAGTAGAAGTCTTTTGTAAGATATATTATATATACCTGCAAATATTTTCTCACAATCTGTGGTTTGTTTTCTCATTTTCCTAACAGTGTCCTTTGAAAAGTGAAAGCTTTAATTACAAGGGAGTTACATTTTTCAACTTTTGCTCATAAAGTTTGTGCTGTGCCCCACCCCCCACTTTTTTTGGTCCTGTTTAAAAAATAAAAAACTTTTACTACCCTAAGGACGTAAAGATTTTACCCAATGGTTTCCACTAAAATAGGTAGAGTTTTAACTTTCATACTTGGGTCTTTAACCCATTTGTATTAGTCTAGATTCTCTAGGGAAACAGAACCAATAGAATATACATAGGTAGAGATATAATATATAGATTGAGAAATATTTTTTCTTTATCTCTACCTCTGTCTATATGAAGAACGCTAGTGTAAGGAATTAGCTCACATAATTATCGAAGTTAAGAAGCCCCAAGATCTGCAGCTGACCAGCTGGAGATCCAGGAACACCACATGTGTAGTTCCAGTGCAAGTGTGAAAGGCTGAGAACCAGGAGAGCCAATGGTTTAAGTTCAGTCCAAGTCTGAGTGTAAAGGCAGAAGACTCATGTCCCCACCTGAAGACAATTAGGCAAAGGGAGAAAATTCTCTCTTACTCAGGCTTTTGTTCTATTCAGGCCTTCATGGATTGGATGAGGCCAACCACATGTTGGGGAGGACAATCTGCTTTACTCAGTCTACTGATTTGGATGTTAGTCTCATCCAGACACATCCTCACGGGGGCACATCCAGTACAACATTTAAGCAACTATCTGGGCTCTTTATGGCCCAGTCAACTTGACACATAAAATTAACCATCACACCATTTCACATGAACTGTTTTCTTAGAGTGTTCAGTAGGAATGCAGATTCATTTTTTTTCAAAGGAGATGTCCAGCACCATGTGTTGAACTACTCTGATGTCCTGGTCACTAATAAATTGACTTTATATCTGTGGGTCAATTTTTAAGATATTGATTCTGTTCTACTGAACTTTTTGTCTTTTCAATATAGCATTGTTTGGATTGTCAGTTTTATAATAAATGTGGAAATCAAGTTTGTTTCCTTTTTCAAAATAGTTTTAGCTATTTTAGGATTTTTTGCATTTCCACAAAAATTTCTTAATTGGCTTGCCAACTTCCATGAAAAAAAACCTGGAGATGTATGATCCTTTACTAAATATATTCCTAAATATTTTATGTTTTTGAGATACCTTTATAAATGACATTTAAAATATTATTTAAAATAGTTATTACTTGTGTATAGCAATACTAATTAATAGTGATAGAATTGATTTTTCATATTGACCTTTTGTCCTGCAGCTTTCCAAGGTTCATTTAGAAAGATATTTTGTTCCTGTTCTTAGTTTTCTTACAGTTTTATCATGACTAGGTTTTGGATTTTGTCAAATCCTTGTCCATCTTTGTTGAAGAAAATATATGGCATTTCTCCTTTATTTCATGTGATGAATTACATTTCAATGTTGAAACAACCTTGGATTCCTGGAATAAGCCACACTTAGTCATGGTATATTATGATTTTAAAACACATTATTTACTAATATTTTGCTAATTTTTTGCATCTATGTTCATAAGAAGATTATTTTATAATATTCCTTAATTTCTTTGTCAGGTTATGGAACTATAATTATGCTGGTCTAAAAATTAGTTGGTAAACATTACCTTACTCTCTGTTTTTAAAGAATTTGAGTAAGGTGATGTTATTTTTCTCTTTAAAATTTTCATGGAAGTCACCAGTGAAATCATATGGACCTTGAATACTCTTGGTGAGATGTTTTCTTGATTGTAATTTATTTATCATATTTGATGCTATTCAGATTTTTTATATGATTTTCAACCTAGTTTGATATTGGTCAAGGTATTCACGTAGTTTTTGAAGTTTATTAATCGATCGGAAAATTTTTTTTATAATCTTCCCTTATTATACTTTTAACACTTGTAGGCTCTGTATTAATAACTATTTTATTCTTGATAACAGGAATTTATGTCTTCTCTTTTTCTTGATCAGTCTTTCTAGGGATTTATTAATTTCGTTCCTCTTCAAAAAAATTAATTTGTCTTCTTTGTTTTTTCTACTGCCTTTTTGTTTCCTATCTCATTGATATTTTAATTTTTTATCATCATTTCCATCCTTCTATGTTCTTTGGATATAATTTTCTGTTTTTCTGATTTTTTTCTAGATTTCTCTAGTTTCCTATGCTGGAAAATTAGGTGATTTCTTTTTTTACCTTCCTAATGTAGCTCTTTTTGCTCTAAATTTCTTTGAAAGCACTTCTTTGATTGCACACCACAAAATTTTATATGTTGTTTCATTACCATTTGGTTTGAATTTTTCTCTGATTCCCCTTTTGATTTCTTTAACTCATGTTACTTAGGAATGTGTTTTAAATTTTCAAACATCTTGAAGATTTCTAAATAGTTCATTAATATTGACATAATTTAATTCCAACATGGCTAGAAAATATACTCCATAAGATTTTAATGCAATTTCAATGATACAACTTGGTGAAGAGCCAGGAGCATATGCAAAGAGTGTATATTCTGTAATTGTTGAGTATAACATTCTATCAATGTTTATTATGTCAGGTTGACTGAGAGTGTTCAAGTGTTATTTTTTTTAAGTATTTGAATAAGTTGATATTATTTCCTATTTAATTTGATGTAATTCACTGGTATATATATATATATATATATATATGGACCTGGGAATTTTCCTGATGAAAGGTTCTTTTTCTTATTATAAAGACTATTTATTTAATAGGTTTGAGCCTATTTAATTTTATTTTTGTTTAGTTTTTCAATCAATTACTTGAGAAAGGGATGTTAAAATCTCCAGCTGAGATTATAAATTTGTCTATTTCTCTCTTTTATTCTGTCAGTTTTGTTACATGTATTTTGTACATTTGTTATTAGGTACATACACATTTAGGATTGCTATAGTATTTGTTATAAATGACTATCCTTTTATCATTCTGAAATATTCCCCTTTATTTCTGCTTATATTTCTTGTTTTGAGAAACATTGTTTCCAATATAAAGATAATATACATCAGCTTTCCTGTGCTTACTGTTGTCATGTCTTTTTATATCCTTTTGCTTTTAACCTATCTATGTCTTTATGTTCTGGGTTAACTGAATATTTTAAATATTTACTTTTACTTCTTCTATTAACATTTTCATAGTTATACCTCTTTTTAATTATTTTTAGTGGATATTCTAGAGATTAAAATATGTATTCACAAATTATCACAGTCTAATTAAAATAAATATTACACTATTTCACACTTCACACTTTAAAACTTCCAAAAATATAAAATGATTGCATTAGTGAAATTCCATGTCCCTTCTATTTCTTTTTGTTAATGTTGTCATATAGTTTAGGTTCTTACACATTAAAAAGCTATATTATATTATTATGATTATTGCTATTACTTAACAGTGGGTTATCTTTACAAGAAATTAATTAGAGAAGTAAAAAAAGAAAAAAAAACATGTCCTGTCCTGTATTCCTTTATTTCTATACTTCCATGATCATTTCTTATAGTTCGGTTCTCATAACAATGAATTATCTCCACTTATACCCTTATTTGAAGATTATTCTTACTAGCCATAGAATTCTTGGTTGCCTTTTTCCCTTTCATCACTTTAAAGATATTGTTCTATTATAGTCTATCATCCATTGTTTCTAACAATAGGTCAGGTGTCACTTCTATAGTTGTTCCACTGACTTTAATGCATCTTTTTTCTTGGCTTCTATTAAGAGTTATTCTTCTTTGCTTTTCAGCACTTTGCTATGATGTGTGCAGCTTAGCCTTACATGGTGAATCCTTGTATAAGCTTTGCTCCTCCTCCCTCTATGCTCATCCTTACAGTCTCCCTCCATGTAAATCTGCCCAGGGATTAGTCAGCAGTTAAGTCTTCAAGAATTTAAATCTCTGCTTCCTCAATTCAGCATGACTGCAAGTCTCTAGGTACCTAAATGCCCTTAGGTAGTTAACAAGAGTAGTAGTAGGGTTTGTCATATGTATTTACTTTCTCTAAGGATCACATGTCCCCAGGCCCAGGCTGCCTGCTGTTCATGTCTAAGGACATTTACTCAGATATTCTGTCATTTTATATTTGTTTATGGTAGAAGGGTATGCATCATCTCAGTTAACTCTTCCATGGTCAGAAATGGAGGTCCAATTTTCAAACACTGAGCAATTGCCTCTATTACATTCAGATATCAGGGAAAGAGATATAGATACATGTGTGTATATTTGTATATATCTGCATAATGACATAATTTTACTACCACTGTGCTGAGAGGACTATGACATAACATTAGTCACATACAAGCAATGACATACAATTAATACCCAAGTTTTGGCTTTAAATACCAATGGAAAAGCTTCTAAAATTAATAAGAAAGGCAGGATACAAATTTAGCTAGAGTAATCATCCTGCTTTCTATATAAAGATAATAATCAATTAAAAGATATAATTGAATAGATTTCCTCATTTACAATAGTAACACACACAAAATAGAATAATTAGGAATAAATATAACAAGAAATATTAAAAACTACCTAATAAAAAACTATAAAACTGTATGGAAAGACCCAAAAATAGACTTGAATTAATGGAAAACTGAATCAGGGTCTTGCTTAAGAACATTCAACATCAATAAGATACGATTCTCTTTGGGTTAATTTTTTAAATATTACAAGACCACAATTAAAATACTAATATTTTTTGCTGTTAGATATTTCTAAAACCAATAAGGAGAAAATAATCAATGAAGAATAGTCAAAAGCAGGGAATGGAATTCTAGTGTATTTTTCCCCCAGGACAGTATGAATCATTGTCTGAACGAATACTGTGTTCAATAACATCCTTCACTTTGCCTTAAAAATCATTAGCATGGACTTTCATTTTAAAGCCCATGGCAGGACTTAAAGGAAAATAGTTATTTTAAAAGGGGTTGGGAAAAAGACAGGAAAACAATATGTGTTATTGTACTGATTTGGTATGTATCTGTGAATCACCAGTGGTATGCTTTGAAGTGGTGACAGAAGTAAATTTAATTAAACTAACAAAGTTTGTAAGTGAGTCAGTGTGGGTAAAACTGCAATATTTCCAGAATCTCTCGCCTGGCTTTAGTGCATCTGCATATCAATAGATGTTTCAAGGGGTGGAGAGCAGTGGTCCATCTACATAGCTAATTACAACGGCAGGAGAGGGTTTATTTGGACCGGAGAGGTTGGGTGGAGCTCTCTTCTGCAGCAACCTAGTCAAGAAAGAGATGGGACAACTGCTTGTAAGAAATAAATGGGTTTCTTAACTTTATTTCTCCCTTTGGCTGATTTTGGTTTTAGAGGTATTTTGTCCTGAGATTTTCCCAGAGAGTTACAGTCAGAAACTGAAGGCAAAGAGAGAAGAGAGCCATTAATTTCACCTGATCCATTGTGAGTTGCCTACAGAGGCAGTTTAAAGATAGGATATCTATATAGTGGTCTTTGAGTCACTGAAGGGAACATGGTAATAGTCCCACGTTGTGTTAGAAGTGGAAGTTTCCAAATGGCCCCCCAGAAAAATGAAATGGAAGCTATCGAGGTACAGGTATTCTGAAGTCAGCCATATTCCCTATTTTACTACTCTCCTCTACCAACATCTTCTCAGTATACTATCCTGCTTCTTCCTGCAAGGATGGAGTGTGGAGTGCTGAAAAAATGGAAATTTTCAGGGAGAGAATTAACGGGTTATACTATCAACAATTCAATTCACTTTAAATGTGAAGAAAGTACGTTTCTTAGGTACAAGACAATGAACTGAAGTTTCATTTATAAAAGACAAAAAACAGCTAAAAACTGTCTTGAAAGTTATTTATGGTTTGGAAAACACTTTTTTAAATCAAAAAGGTAATTTCCCTTTATTTTTATTTATTTATTTTTTATTTAGAAACATAAATTTCTTCATCAAAATGCAGAAACCCTGAAGATTTATTTAAGTAGAAAACTCTGGAGAGTTTCAGTTCATCAGAATTGATTTTAGCCAAATAATTCACTTGGTATCCAAAATCAGCTTTATTTACTAGAGATGAACCAAGGATGCCAAAGAGCAGTCTGCGTTTTGTCCTGTCCACATTTTGTTCATCTCTGGTGAAGGGATTCTGAGCTACTATTCAATACTGGGCAGGGTGCCAGAGTTCAGAGGGTGGCCAGGAAGGATGACAACCCTCCTTAGATCAGGGGCTCCCAGTAACAAGCAAATGAAAACAAAGGAAGATGAGAAAAGGGTGGAGGCAGGCTGTGAGTTGATGACTTTCTGAGTTTCTATTTTAGATCACTTGCATGGAATCATTAGGGCGGATGCCATGTCTACACTATTATGAAGGTCACCAGAAATGGGATTTGGCTTCTTGGTTTTCTTTCCACCTCAGCAAGTCCTACCCTGAAGCTTAACTAGAAAAAATGCTTTAGCCCTCATTATGAAAACATTATCTAAAGGTGTAGTCTTACACTGAATTTTGCCAGCAAACACAGAAAAATGAGCACAGTAAAACCTTAGATAGTTCAAGATCATTCAGGGCTCTATTGCAGAAAAGATTTTTTATATTAAAGATGGAATGTTAATTCTCTAATCCACTGCTTTTAGTGAAATTATGTTCTTCATTCTTATGATTTGATGCTTTCTCTGTCTTCTTGTGGTTTCTATACCCTAGGTCCATATATACCCCAAATGGCATCATTGTTCTTCTTTCTCTATCTGCCATTCCCTAGACATCTCACTGAACCTCAGCTCCCATTTCTACATAAATAGTCCCCAAATTCACAGTCTGACCCTGACCCTCTAAGATCCAGACTCATTTTTCCAATTAGCCCAATATTTCAACTTATATGTCATGTTTACCTAGATGAACTTTATTCAAAACACTTTAAAATAAATATTCAGGTAATGCTCTTTTTATTAAAAGTATGACTATGTAGCTACAAATGTCCTAAATTGGCTTTTATAATCGTCACCCAAGCGTCTGAGATTTGAATGTCCTCCAACCTTCAGACATCTGAAATTCTTTAAAAATTAAAATGTGTGGGTAAAATTGCAATATTTCCAGAATCTCTCACTTGGCCTTAGTGCATCTCCATATCAAGAGGTGTTTCTAAGGGGCAGAGAAAAGTAGTCCATCTCCATTTCAATAGGTGATAACAAGGCAGAGCTAGGACATATCTGAGCTGGAGAGGTTGGGTGGGGTCCCTTTTTGCAGCCAGGTCATGAGATACGTGGGTGAGCAGAATAGACAACTGCTTATAAGCAATAAATTGGTTTCTCCTGCTTTATTTCTCCCTTTGACTGATTTTGGCTTCAAAAGTAATTTGCCCTGGGCTGGGAACTTATTTTCCCCTGGAGTTACAAAGGGGAAAAAATAGGTGGAAAGCCTCATCCTATACTCTGATATCTCTAAGGATTCTTGAAGAAGAGGAAACACATGGATGAAATGGGAGGTTGAATTTCTGCTGATCACCTCTACTGGTCATCTTGAGCTCCAATTTCCTGCTTTAGTTAAATTCTGAGTCTTAAAGACAGCTTTCTTCTCTATGTTGCATATATGCCAATGACTCCCAGATCTGGTCTCTCCCTTGAACTCTGGAATACATTCCCTAAATGCCTTTTCAACAGATTCACTTTGGATATCAGATAAACATCCCACACTTAACGTACATAAAACTGGACTTCTCCCCTGCCCCCACACACTCACCTGTTTCTGTAATTTTCCATCTCAGAAAATGCCACTACCATTCATCTAATTCCTTGAGCTAAAACTCCAGGAGTCATCTTTGATTTTTCTCTTTCCAACACACTTAGCAAATCTGTCAGCTCTACTTTCAAAATATATACTCAACCCAACAATTACTCACTTCCACTGATACTATCATAGTCTTTCACCTGGACAATGGGAATAGACCCTTATTGTCTATTGTTTTACTGTTTCTGTGCTTGCCACCCCATATTCTCTTTTCTTCACAAAAATCACCATGATCTTCCAAAGCATAAAAACAAATTATGTCATACCCCAATTTTAAATTATACATTGTCACCTCCTCCAAATACGTTAGTATAGTTAACAAATCCTCTGTGATTCTGTGGACACCTACTTCTCTGTCTTCATCTCCTATCATGCTCTGCATGGTTTCTTAAAGCTCCAGCTGTCATCGTTTCTTAAAACTCCAGCTGTCATCGTTTCTTAAAGCTCCAGCTTTCTCATTCTTCTTTTAATACAACGAGCTCTTTCCATTTCATGGTATTTGTATTTGCTGTTAGTTTCTCATGGAATGCTCTTTCCCCAATTATTTTATTGTCTATAATTTAGTTGAGAATTTTCCACATAATAAGATGATCTGTGATTAATTTTAAGCCACACTATGAGGGTCATTTGCAATTGAATTGCCCTAAACTAAAATGTATACTCCTCACTTCTATTCCATTTCTTTAGTCCTTAATTTCTTTGTAGCATTTATGATAACTTTAAACTATATACTCGTTCATTTTTTCATTGTCTCCCCCCAGCTATATAAAGTTTAAGGTCCAAGAGGGTAGAATCTCTAGCGTTTGGCACACAGAAGACACTCAAGTTAAGTTTAAAGATTAAATAAATATGTGGGAATTGTCACTCAATTTTTTTAAACTTCACTTTTCTCATTTTTAAAATACCAAGAATAACAAGACTGAGCTAAGTATACCCCTGAATACTTAGTATTCCCTTTTCTATTTGTCTTCAGAGCAGTTCAGCTGTCTTCAGCTGGCCCAGCTTCACCTGGGGGAGCGTCACTGTGCATATCAATTATTCTATCAGTGCGCTTTATATAACAAAGACAACTTTATATGTTTAGTAAGTTTTTATACCTCTAAAAATGTTTTTTCTATGTATTGTATTTATATATGCATATATTTATATGGAAAAATGTATGTATGCAGTATATATATATATTCATATAATTTGTGCTAGAAATTAACTTGATAGTATGCATTTGTATGTCATTTATTACAAAATTTTTCCAGTTTGATTAGGAGCAGTAATAGCAGTATTCACTGAAGTCTTGTGTTCTGAATTGTAAATAAAAGTAAGTATGGGCTGATACAGTGCTTACTGTTCCATGTGACACATCAGATTAATTCCAGAAACATCAAGCTATGTGATCGAGCATCAGCAGATCTGTCAGTGCTTCCTTAGCAGAAGGATGCTACTCTTTTCTCCTGTAAGACTCCCTCATCTTCTTTAATTTTCCAGAAAAAAATGGAGAGGTATGGCCGGGAGAAAGCAATATGCATGCAGCAGAACTTAGCCACGTGTCTCTGGCTGGAAACAGGGTAGCTCCAGCTTGGTCCCAGTGCCCACAGCTAAAGCCTCGTAACCTAACAGACAGGAGGTGCTTGGTCATGCCTGGCATCACTGAGCTGGCTGGACAGAGAAGATCGGAAGCATGGTTTGTCCCAAGTCCCATAGACTTACATCACTAAAGATATCTTTTCCATCTCTGGCTTGGGCTTGGGAGGCTGATTTTACCTTAAGACTGGGTACCAGAAAAGAAAGACTAAAGCTCCTTAAGAACAGCAGAACCATCTGGAAAGAAGGGCTTTTGCAGGGAGAGGCCTTAGAAATAAGAATGATTCAACCAGAAATGGTACTATTGAGATGACAGCATTGGTATGCCCGTAATCAGATTGCTGAGGGCCATATTAAAATAAAAGCTATCCTGCATTACTGGCCTTTTTTCTATAAAGCTCTGAGTGTCTACCAAGTCCAAATCCCCGTGTTGAGGTGCTCTTTACATATGGTCACCACGTGACTGCAGGACTGGTTCATACTGACTGGGAACAAAACAACAGCTGCAAAAGTTGTCAGTAGCCCATTAGGTGGGATGACATGATTGCTTGGGGAACTCTCATTTTCCCAGATTATCAATGGCTGAATCCATTGGATCTCCTGGAGGTATGAATTTATATAGTATTTCTTGGGAATAGGAACCTACAGAGTAAGCTGGTCAGCAAAGCCAAGCAGTTAAGTCATGATAAAGGTAAATTTTAAAAATATGAAGGAGTGATCACCAGAGTTCCCACTGATCACTAAGGTTACTAGCAACCCAGAAATACTGTGTCTCCAGTTTTCTGGGAGGCTTTGGCCATTTCTCCTTCTTAGATGACCTTATAAGGAATTCTCATTTACTACGGTAATCAAAGTGCATCATTTTGCTGCACCTTAAATTAGTCCATAAATGATAGTTTTGTTAATGACAAATAGCACCTTTATTTTTCTTTTGTTTTTAAATTTTTCAGAGTCTTTCACTACTCAGGGGAATTGAATAGTCAAGATCCCTTACATTTCACTTCTGGGTAAATAGACATTGTGACCTCCCAGGTTTACCTAAGACCCAATTACTACATAGATCCCCAAACGAACAGCTTAGGGTAGGAAGACTGTGTGCGCACACGTGCACACACACACACACACACAGTCCTTCTAATTGTCTTCAGCTTTCAAAAAATACTTTGGTAGCTTACCCAAAACCACTTTTTTTTTCATATTTATTAGTATGTGATATCTGTACTTCTTGTCTTACTTCTCCGTCATGATTTTCACTTTTTTTTCTCCAGTCTTAGACCAGCTAAGTGTCATGGAAATCCTCTGATAATTAATTCTGTTTGCACAAAAAGGAAGTTCTCCACCATGGAGGTATCCATAGAATGCCTCCCTCTACCTCTTGGAGGTAGATACTACACTTTCTGAAACTCCAGGTTAATCATTTTATCAATTAGACCAGGAACACACCTCCAGAGAAGATCACTTCCTTTCACTAGGTGCTGTTTATTTTTTTCAGTTAATGACTCAGGATATTGTTTTTCATGTGTATGGTTATATCGTTTCCTATGAGTGAGTAGCATATCCCTTGATAACTTACATAATTAGGAATTAGAGAGTAACCTTCATCCAAACCAAGGTCACAATCTTGTTTTACAGAGTTATTGCTTACAAAATAAGTCTGATAAATTGTGGGGGTCAAGGTGGGGATCCACCTGTCTCTGCATTGGAAGAACTGTTACTAACTGGTCCTCTACATATGATAACAATGATGGTGATACAATAACAACAGTTCAGTAGCTATATAGAGATGCCTATCCTTATATCTTTTATTCCAAACTCCCTCCCCACTCCAAACTGGGGGGTAAGGCAGACCTGAGAACATCTGTTAAGGCCAAGACCAAAGCAAATATCTAGTAAAAGGTGCCATAGCAAGAGGGACATGGGGTTTCTGGTCACAGCATATCTTACCTGGTTGTGAGACCACTTTATTACATTGGTACCTCTAAAAAGTGTTTGTGTCATTTTTCAATTATTAACAGCATCTTCTTATCCTTAGGTCAGGACCTTTGTGGATATTAGCCCATTAATCATCACCAACATCCTGGGGTCATTAGAAGAAACTTCATTTTGCAGCTAAGAAAACAGAGGCTGAAATCAACTAAATAATTTGTTCAAAGTCAAACAGGTAGTTAAGGGACAGGTATTTTGCAAGCCCAAGTCCATCTGATTCCAAAGTCTAACCTTTTAAATACTAGGCTATAGAGCTTGCGCACCCACACACAGTGTGCTGCAGTACATGGAGTTATTGGTGGACATGGTGAAAGCTCGAGACCCAGAGTCACCAGACTGGGTCCCAAGCCTGGCCTCTATCACTTGCTGGCTATGGGCATATCACCTACCTTTGCTCACATGTAAAATGGATTTTAATATTAGCTTTATCTTTCTTAACAGCATCAAATTCAATAATACCATGTGAGAAATGCTTTCACAACTGCAAAGTACTGTTTAAATACATGGTATTATGTTACTTTGTAAGCATTCTTAAATCATTCTTTAAAGCAGAGAGTCTTTTTCTGAATACAGAGAGCAAGCTCCTTAAGGGTGGAAGTTAGATCTATTAGTTCTTGGGGCTACTTGCTCCCAGGATGGATGGATAGATGGATAGATAGATAGATAGATAATTGCAATATATATATGTATATATAATGTATATATTTTTCTGCATATATATATATATATAATTTCTATGTATATGTGCATTGAAGCAGACAACATTAGTGGCCTTATGATCAAGTGAGGCCATTTTCATTGCTCAACTCATCAAATAACTCATCAAAGAGTAATACTGCAGAAGAATCTTATAAAACATAATACACTAAATAGTTTCTTTCTCTCTTGAGTGCTAACCTTTGGGTTCTATACTAGTTTTCTAGACTAGTACCATAATAGAGTACCTCAAATTGCATGGTTTAAAACAACAGAAATGTATTCTCTCAGTTCAGAAGACCCAAAGTGCAAAAATCAAGGTGTTAGCAAGGCTGTGCTCTCTCTGAAGGCTCTAATGGGAAGTTCTGTTCCTTGCCTTTCTCTTAGCTTCTGGTATTACCAGCAATCCTGGGCCTTCCGTGGCTGACAGACACATAACTCCAGTCTCTGCCTCTGTGATCACCTGTCTCCCTATCTTCACACTATCTTCCCTTGGTACATGTCTGTTTCTGCACCTCTTCTCTTATAAGGACACCAATCATATTGGATTAAGGGTCCAGTCTTCTCTAGTGTGACTACCTTATCTTAACCTAACACATTACATCTGCAATTACTCTATTTTCAAATCAGGTAACATTCTGACATTCTGGGAAGGACTTGGATTTTAGGAGCCACAATTCAACCCTATACAGGTTCCCTATGAGGCAGCAGCCAGAAATCAACACCTGGAATTTCTTTGTGGCTTTGAGGCTAAGTTTGCAAATAACTAAGTTAACTCTGCAGAGGCTCTGGGAGTAGGTTCTGGTGGAAAGAACTGGATGATTAGGGCTGATTTTTCTGGCCATTCGTCAGAACTCTCTCTTTGCGCATTACTTCTACCTAAGACCTTTTCAGCCAGGTGTAGTGTGGCTATTTAATTCTTAGGCTGTCTAGCAGAGTTTTTATAATTACATCCACAATCCCTTATCTTTAATTCCCAAATCTATAAAGAACTGAGAACCAAGTTTTTTTCTAAGTGTGGTTGGTACCAATTCTCTCCTGGTTGCAAAACTTGACCTGAACTGACATAGTCCTCTTTAAATGTGAATGTTTACATGTTGCAATGAAATACTATTAAGTCTGATTGACAGGTGCTGTCCAGGCACTCCTTAACACTGGGAGTTTTATGTTTCATACTGCTCCCTATTACTTTTTTAAATTCTGGAAAAAAGGCTTACATGTGAATTCCCAAATACATCTGGCTCCAAGAATTTTGGAAAAGAAAATACAAACCCATTCTTTTAATTAGGCTTAATCCAATCAGTGGAAAAGCTGCCATCATTTGCTTTGAGTTCTTCTAGTCCAGTGGTTCTCAGGCCTGCCTGCACATTGCAATCACCTGGGGAGCTTTGAAACATTCTAAAGCTTGGGCTTTACCCTAAACCAATTTATAGGACCCAGACATCATCATTTCTGAAATTCCCCAGCCAGTTCCAGTATCTACCCAAGTCGGAGAACGACTACTGTCTGGTCCTTCACCTAGGCATCCGTGAAGTCCTTTCTGGCTGAGCTGACCAGAAGTCCACTCTGCCTGCCATGAACGGATCCTGACAGCACCCACCTCCGGGAGGCACATGCAGGTGCAAACAACTGGAGTTGGTGAAAACAAAAGGAGCCCGCATATTTAGGGGTTGTGAATGTGTCTCCCAAAAATGAATTGTGTCTCCCCAAAAGACGTGTCTTAACCCTGAGAACCTCAGAATGTGACCTTATTGCGAGATAGGGTAATGGCAGGGGTATTTAGTTAAAATAAGGTTGTACTGGAGTAGGATGGGCCTTTTATCCAATATGACTGGTGTCCTCATAAGGAGAGGAGAACATCATGTGAAGACACAGAAACACACAGAGAAAAGACAGCCATATGACCGTACAGGCTGAAATGGGGGTGATGCATCTACATGCCAAGGAACACCAAGGATTTCAGGCAAACACCAGAAACTAGGAAGGGGCAGGGAGGAATTCTACAAGTTTTACAGGGAGCATGGTCTTGCTGATTCCTTGATTCCAGAACTGTGAGAATGAATTTCTGTTGTTTTAAGCTATTCAGTTTGTAGTACTTTGTCACTGCCGTCGAGGCACTACTACACCACGAGTGGGGGAACAAACCACAACATTGTCTTTTCAGTGTCCCCAGAACTCTCTAGATCCACCACGAACAGCTAGTCGCACATGTCAAAGCTCTGCAACTAGAGGTGAATTGAAGGGGGAAGCTGGTTCACCATGAGAAATGGAAATACTAGTGACTAATATTTGTTTGAGGGCTTAATACCTTCCAGGCCACACATTGCCCGCACCAGTCATTTAACCCCTAACAACCTTTGAGGTAAATACTATTTTTATCCTTATTTTAGAAAAGAGAAAGTAAAGACTCCCATAGATCAAGTAAGTTGCTGAATGTTGCTCCACTAATGACAGAAGCCAGGATTTGAATCCAGTCGTACCTGGTCCTGAAGCCCCTTCTCTCAATGTCAGCTTGGAGGAAAGTGTTGGTGAGCCCAGAGATCTTGCCCAAGCCTGAGGCCTCGCTCACCTGCTGGGCTGCGAGAATGGGGGTCACGGCTCTGACGTGACGAACACAGGGGTTCGGCATCCAGCTTTGCAGCTGCCAGGAAAAATTAAACAAACAGAATGAAAACAACGGAAAAACAACAGCAAAAATGCCAGCAGCAGTAGAGGGCCCAATTACTACTGGTTGAAGTGTGAGGAAAATTAAAGTTGGTGACGGTTCAAGGTTATGTTGAAATTCCAAAGCAGTGGGCTTGCATAACCATGAATTATGGGAATTAAAATACTGTTGATGTTCACGGTTTATTTAAGGACTTCACTTTCCACAAGTCTCAATTCAGTCACACACTAACCACCATAAAGGAAAAAAGATGGAGATGTGTGTGTGTGTGTGTGTGTGTGTGTGTGTGTGTGTGTGTGTGTACATTAAAAATGTAAATAAATGAAGACAAGGAAACCTCCAAAAAGTATAATACAATCTTCTTTGCTTCTGACTATGCCCATTTATATTGGGTGAAATGAAGCCAATTGCAACCATTATCAGGTCCCAACAATATTAAAACATTTTTCCTGAATTCACCTATCAGAGCATTGATATCTTCTGAATCTTGGACAATAACAATCACTAGATTTATTGAGCGTTCCCAGACACAGTAATAACCCCATAATAGCTTTACAAAGAAGTCATTATTATCACCATTTGGAGAGGGGGAAATTGAGCTTACTAAAGTAGCCTAACTGGCCCCAGGTAACAAAGCTCCTAAGAGCATAGTTTGAACCCAGGGCTGAGACTGACTAGAGAGAGACAGCTCTTAAGTCTTTAAAAATTTTTGCTTAACTGATTATACTTTCTATATCATGTCTCTATCATGTGAATTCCCAAAGTGTTATTCCCAAAGACTCAAGTATTATGATACTTTCTGTATACTGTACATCTGTTTCTGGCTGATACTATGCACCCAGCATTGTAAAGTGCCTCCCTAACCCCACCCTCTGCTCTGACGATAGTCATGTATGTGCTGTAAATTTACTGATGACTAACTGCACAGCTTTATTTTTCTCAGACTAAAGATTTTAAGTTATCAAATCAGAAAAAGCAACCTAGGCTTACTCTCCCACATATTTGATCACAATGCATGCCTTCTTCAGTGTGTTTGTACTTGAGGCCAGCACTGGTTTTTCCCATAGCTTTTTCAGAGCAGACTGATGGTACAAACTCTCAACTAAGGCTCCTGTTCAATTTTCATAATGTAGTATTCACTTGCCAACTATAGTTTCAAAGTAAAAAATATATATATATCTGCATACTAAAATTTGATTTCATTTCATTTCCTTAATCAAAAGGACAGAATAAAAATGATCATTGTTTATCCTTCCCTTCATCACAGAACACATAAGTAGATCCCTGAAAGTATGGAAAAGAGTAATTACTTTTTTTAAGCCTCATCCTTGCAGGATATGGATAAAAGACTATAAGATCAAACCCAGCAAATAGTCCCTTAGTGATCATTAAAAAAAAAAAGATCAGGAATTTTGCAAAGACTTACAAAAACAAAAAAAGTAAGAAAGCTAATTGGAAAACAAAATACAAATTTCAGAGTTCAGTCTGAATAAACCACTTATGTGGAAACTCTGCTTAACTGATGATACTTTCTGATCAAGTGGTGGAGATAATTATAGAAAAGAGTTCTGTGTCACAGATAAAACTAGATATTCACCACATCCTGTTTCATGTTCCTCATTTCTGGAAACATGAAAAACTCTATTTTCCAACCCCCTAAAGGTAGGTGAAGGCATATGCTGAGCTTCAGACAATAAATTGTGAATATAAGTGATGAGAGTCGCTTCCAGGATGAGGATGTGCAAAGGAAATTCAATTCTTTCTTTCTCTACCTCAGTGATCAAAGAGGTCTCATATTGAGATGGTAGGGACATAAAATAGGCTGTGTTGCTGAGCCATGGAAACTGTTACCTTGGATTGTCACCTGATCCTGTAGCAGATTTCAGATGAGAAAGGAACGTAAATCAACAGGAAAACCATTTGGGTCTGTTGTTTTCTTTGTGTGTCACAGAAAACTGGAAAAGCTGGACTGGATCGCAGATGGAAGAACCAAGCGACACTCAGAGGTCTTGGAGGGTGGAGGTTTATTTCACACTGGTGGACTCAGAGGAGAGTGATCTCCAGAGGTCTGAGCCCCTAGCACAGCAGGGTCATGCCTTTTATACATTTACTACAAAGCTAGAGGGGAGTCAGCACCCAGGAACCATTGCAGTGGGAACTATTAGGTCACTTATAGGTGTATTCCAGATGCGAGTAACCATTTTTGTAAAGGTTACCCAGATACCATATTATAAACTAATGGGCTTCTATGACTATGATCAACAGGTCGTTCCATACCACTGAGTCCTGGTCGGGTGGGGTAGGAGACGGATACGTGTTACATTGTTTCAATCCCAAGCACCCAAGCACCTTGTGATTTCTCTACATTTCTGAAGCCTCAACAGAAACCCTGTTTCCTTGGCTTTCTTGGCTTCCTACCACACCTGCCAAGAGAGGGAGGGATTTGAGAACTTTCTGAGTATTTTCTCATCATGTGGAAAGGATTTTAATAATGAACTTAGTTCCTTTAGTAAGGATGGGGTATATTGAAATTAAAATATTACTGATATTCACAGTGTGTTTCAGGACTCCATCCTCCAGCGTATATTGTCTCAAGTCTTGGCTCAGCCATGCACTTACCACCATATTTACACAGGAACTTTGTCCATTTTTTTTCTATTTTTGGTCTTTTTCATCAATTTAAAAAATCTTATCTTTGTTATTTCCTTCTTTCTATGTATTTTGGATTTGCTTTTTCCCAGCTTCCTAAGGTAGAAAATGTCTGAAGGATTTCTTGGGTCACTGATATTAGACACTGCTTCTTAAATATGAGCATTTAATGTTCCACATGTACTTGGACATATGTTGGTAGGTAGCAATTTATAAGGTGACCAGAGATGACATTTCATCCCTGCCAATGTTTGGTACATTCTCTTTGCCTCAAATGTGGTAAAAATCTTGAATTTATTCCTTGATGTCCTGATTTTAAGATGACTTCATGGGGTCCTCCGAGTGGCAAGTCTACCAGCATGAAGATGAGTCAGAACCATTAGAATATAAACTTCAAGATTAAGCATTGTGTGATTTTTAAAAATCCTATACTTAGTCATAATAAAACTTATTTTACTTTTATGCCTTAATAGGATTTCTTAAAATCTAGTCTCCATGTCCTGAGGTAATAATCCTGCAGTCCTTCACTAGAGTTAGGGAAACCATTATCAAGGTCAGTTGAATGAGAATCGAGCATTTGGTCTGAACCTGTGCTCCGAGTCAATTCAAAATGAACAAATACTGAGTACCTACTCTTCAGTCAAATAGATCTCACTGTGTGCGGTCTAGCAGGAGATGCAGTCATGGAAGCAGGCAGTAACAGTTCCACGTGGTAAGCGCTAGAGAAGACAGGACTGTGGTGCCTTGACAGCTCTTAGAAGGAGCACCTAACCCACATGTGAACAGGAAGAGTTTTCCACAGCTGCATATCAAATGCGATAAAAGATATCCCAATCCTGGTTTATTTTTCCACAAGAATCTGCCTCTTCATTATAGCTTCCTTTAAGCATTGCCATCAAGCTCTTATTTACTGGATTTTTTTTCTTAGAATACTTATTCCCAATTGCACCAATCTATCTAGTATCTAAATCTAACCGCTGCTAACATACAAAGCCATCTCTGGACTCCCCATTATGAAAGTTTCCCAGTGCTGAAAATACACATGGTGAGGCTAGTTTTGTCCTTTCCAAGATTGGTCTGCTTTATATCTCCAGAGTAATTATTATAGCAAGTATCTGGTACATCACAATTTTTGAACTGGGGGGGACTGAATATATGAGATAAGCTAAACTTGATATAGAGAAACAATTAATATCCACAATGCAAATCTTGTAAAGCACAGGTAAGTATGAGAAAAGCAGAAGTCACATGTTCTGATACTACCAAGTTCTAATGTGGCAGACTGGGAGAAAATATTGGCCACTGAAGATACCGTAGTCAAGATTTAAAAATTCTGTCTACCCTAATTATCTGACCCACTTGTATTGAAAGATCACTGTATCCCTTCTCCAGGGCAATCATAAGTTGTATGTATGGGCTCAGATGTCTTTCTTCACTGCTAGACAGTTCCCTGAGTTGGGAGCAAGTCTTGCTAACAGAGTAACATAATTATGGCACATAATGTGGTTCATTCAAAACTGTCAAATAATTAATTGGTTGGTTGAACAGTTAATTGAAAGTGCTGAATATTAGGCACATGTAAACAGATCCGTAAAGGCAGTTATCTCTGTTTGTTTTATCCACATGTGAGTCCAGAGAACCTAAGACACTCATTAACCTTTTATTGAAGAAAAGTGTGTGTTCAGTCATGTCTGCAGTGTAGACATGGTCTCTATGGACAAAATTTTACCAACAGAGTGAGCATCCTGCAGATATCTTATGAATGCTTAGGGCTGCAGGAAGTACTCGCACAAGCTGTTTAATTCATATTCTCATGTCTTGGTTAAAGAAGAGCAGAAGCTTCCTTTACCCGGCTATTCCCTTTGCTTGTTCACCCCGGTGGTCAGGAGTGAACTTCAGTAACAAGCAGTGGAAAGTATATATTTTGTGTGAGCAGAAGAATAAGAAATAGTTTTTCAGACTTCAACCAAGAAACATAGTTTACATATTTAAGATGGAATTTTACTTGCACATCAGGATCTATCCAGCCAGCATTAGGGCCATGTGAGAAAGAAAAAAAAAATCTCAACCACCAAAACTCTGGCAAAAATACACATTTTCACAGGTTAGCAATAAAGCAAAACATTTTACATTTTTGCCTCAAATTTTTGGCACAGCCAAGGGACAATTTTCTAAAGTAAAAGGGAAGAGCAAAGAAAAGAATGGCAATATGCAAGCGGAGTGATCATAAACATTGGAAAAGGATGAATGCTGCTTGGAGCTGCCCAAAGGCGCTATTTCTTTCTTTTTTTTTTTTTTTTTTTGAGGCTTTCTTAAGCAGGGATTCTTGCTTGCTGGCTTTCTGTGTCTGTTTCTTTCTTTCTTTTTTATTGAAAGGCACATTTTCCTATCCATTAAGATTTATAGTTTTCTGCCAACTACTTCACTGGAACAAGTTTTCCCTTTTTTTGTTAACAATGCACATCTTAGACTGTAATGGACCCATAAAAAATTCTCAGATACTGCTTACAAAATTCATTTCTTTAGGACTCAAGACAAACAGAAATACAGCCTATGTAATGTGGGAATCAAGTAGCTCTCACTTAATTATTAGGTGAACATGCTGGTGCCACCTCATTTCACCAGAAGGTCAAATTCAATGAATTAAACATCTCCAGGTTCTGACAACCACATAATCTAAGGGTTTTTGAGAAAAATAGGACTGTCACTGATTTTTCTGGCTCATTTGACCTTCTGTATGGCTTACCCATTAGCTGGGCTCCAAGAAGTATTCATCTTCATTTTCCCATTATTGCCAGACCCATGGACCTTGTGGCATTTGCCACAGAACACTAAAAAATGAAGGCTCAAAGAGGGATTTAAAAAGAGAGAAAATTTCTTAATCACGCTTTCATAACTTTTGGTGAACAGTTGGTTTAAATTTCCAAATAACTTTTTCAAAAGGGTAGTATCAAAACACATGCAAAAAATAAAAGTCTAAATAAAGTACAATAAATTATTTCACTGCTAAGGTATTAGATTTCAAAGACAGAAGAGAGTACACATAGGGTATTAGAGTGGATTATATTGGATCTTTGGGAATTGCTGTCAGATATTGATGAAAACAGAGAGACTGTAGGAGATCAGATAAAAGAGAGAAATGATTACATTTGGAAGAACAATGTGAAATACGTGGCCAACAGAGATTTCAAATGTAAGCTAATAGCAGTCCACGAAAGAACAAAGTTGGAGCATGTCCCACATCTTTAACCGCATGTACAATCATTCAGCATCTGTAAAAATTTTTACATTGCATTTTTCCTTATTTCAAAATTTGCAAAATACATATTTAATAGGTTTAGCATGTTGGTCCATAATTTCGTCCACAGGCAGTGAAAAGGATTTGTAATCTTAAAAAATGAATTAGGTTTTGATACTGTTGCCCTTTCAGCTCTGGCCAAGCCAGATGCAATCAAAGCTGATTCCCAGCCCAGGGATGCTGTAAACAATGTGTTCTGTACATTTCAGCATCCACGCTGGTGAGAAAAACCCATCATCTTATGCTTTCACCTTCTTTCTCCCGAGTTTCACACCCCCTCCACTTGGAACAGAGAGAGACCATTTTCGGGGTGCTAACTGTTCTCCTTACCTTCGCAAAAGTCACCCCAGAGAAAGTGGTGTGAGAAGGATTTTCCCAAAACATGTTTTCTTATCTGATAGAAATATTAACCATTACATTCGAAATGATCAAAGAGTACTATTCAAGCTGAAAAAAACCGAGAGAAGAATAATCGCAAAGCCAGCTGGGACAGTAACTGGGAAACTGAGCTGGTCAGCCCGTTCCCCACAGAGTTGTCAGTACACCTGGTACCGAAAGCCCCCTTTGCAATGATCTCACTGTGTTAAGATAACCTGAAGAGGTCACAGCGTGAGTCGCTGTCTGGTTCACTTCAGTTACATGGACGTTACCTCATCACATAATGCAAGCTTTTCAAATTGCCCCCAGTTGCATTCTGTCCTTTTTTTCCTTTCCTAGTTGTATTTGCACCAAGTGAACAGTTAAAAATATTGATAATAGATGGCAAAGGCATGCTAGCAGAGCATCCAGAGCCAATTAATTAATAGCATAGACCCTACCCCTCGCATATCTCAGGACCTATTGCAGGAGAGATTTGCAGTGGTTCATGAGCGCCTCAATTAGGAGCTACTTGTTCTTGGATTGGAAATTTCTCCTCTCTTTATGGGCTGTAGAAAAGAAATACAAAAAGAAATTTGTAGGTTAAAATCTTTCAGTACTATCCCAATTTTAACATCCTTTATAAGCCCTGAACTGATTGGACATTAAAACTTTGGTGTTACATAAACAGAGGCTCACAAAACCTTTCCACTCCACTCATTTCATCTGCCATCTGTAATAACTCCATATTCACTCCTTATTTATGCGATTCTATATTCCAGAGGTTCATAACAGAATACTGTGCCTTGCAGTTGAATTACAAACATAATTATTCATATATAACAGAGAGTTTTCATAGTGTAGATAGTTCAGGAAGGGGATTTAATTTCTTAATTTGCTTTCTCAGATATGAAGTCTTCCCAACTTCCCTGGAAGGAGAAAACACAGCTAAGAGTAATACTGCATTATTAGAGAATTTACATCTGTGGGTCCTTTTCAACAATATCCTTGGGACAGATTTTTGAATTTGTTTCAATCTTGATTACAGTCTACACAATGAGCAAAATAAATATTTCTACACAATGGCAAATCTGAACTGAAAATAATATTGTTTTAGTCTGAAAAAAGTAAAAAATATTTTTCACATAAAGCCTTCTCCTTTGTATTTTGAAAGAAGAAAGTAAGACTGGAAGCATTTGGTGCCCACGTCCTAACAAGTCACATTTTCACCAGAGATGGTTTAGGATGCTTGATGGCAAAGATATGGGCAAATGAACTTTTAGTCAAAATGTCTTTCCATTCTATAACTGGCTGATGTCGCAGCTCTTTGGGTGCTTTTCCTCCCTGCATATCCCATCACATTCTGGTTTCCAGGAATATAACAATCGGGCATTGTAGTTAAGGGAAGGTGCTCTGGGATGAGACAGTCTAGGCCTGAGTCTTCAATCAATCCCTTAGTCACTGTGACCTTAGAAAGTTACTCAACCTTCCTGAGCCTCAGTTTCCTTATCTGTACAATAGAAGCACTATGTCCTCTGTCACAGAATGGTTGTGAAATTGAGATAATGCATATAATGCGCTTCACTCACTGCCAAGGATACGGTAATTACACTCTATTTAATATTAAATTGGCAAAATTTTATAATAAGAGAGTGATTTTCTGCTGCTTTAGCAATCTGGCTAAGAAAAACTATAAGGCTAGTAAAATGTGAAAACCCATTTTCCTCCCCCCAGGACAAGACCTTCCAGCATGCAGTTACTACCCATGCCTTCTTCTGACACACAGTCAATATGTTATTACTATTCTTTGAAGTAAGTTCAACCTTCATTCTTCATACCGAAGCACTCCTCAGTGGTCTGAGCTCTCCATACCTTAATGGGCAGAAATTGTATTTTATTTTCACACTCTCCTAATACCACTTCTCAAATCCAAGTTTATTATCATGGAGCTATTATTGCTGTAAATTAAATTCCAAAGAAAAACAGTATCAGTAGATTTCTTTTCACTTAATGTATTACCAAGCAATATAAAACATAAGTCTAATCAAACACGTCCTCAATCTGTGAAGAAATGCCCATAGATTGACCTGTAATTTGGTGTCATATCAGTGACTCCTCTAAGAAAAAAACAAAATAAGATCAGTGTCCCTGCAGATTACTTTTGAAGAACTGCTCTCATATGACAGAGATGAGTCCTTCTATAAGAGGTTTTTCAAATGGGTGATATTAGTTGGTTTCTTACCATTAAATCTGTTTTTATTCACTTTAAGGGTGAGAGAGATGAAAATATCCAGCTTTAAAAACCTCATGGGCACCAGTTATCTATTGCTATATAAAACACTACCCCAAAACTCAGTGACTTAAAGGAGTGACCATTTTATTTGCTTTGCTCATTGTTCTGTGGGTCAGCCATTTGGGCTGGGCTCTGCAGGAAAGTTCTTGTGCTTATGTCTCTGAGGGCCACTTATGAAGTCATCCACTGACTAAATTGGGGCTTTATGGGCTAAACTGACCTCACTCACCTCACTGGAGATCGGTGGTCAGAGTGAGTCACGTGTCTTTGGCAGGATAGTTTGGGCTGGTGGCCAAGTTCCAAGGGTGCAAGAGCAGAAGCTGCAAGACCTCCAGACACAGGTTCACATGCCAACACTTCTGCTGTACCCTATTGGTCAAGGCAAGTCATGTGGCCAAACCCAGAGGCATCCATAGAGAGGAGCTACAGCAGCTGTGTTGCAAATAAGCTGCCATACTACATAAACCTTTAAAAGAATAAATTAATTCGTGTTTAATTTCTAGTCATCTTCCTGATTCACTTAGCTGACTCTTGTTTTTACTGTATTCTGTGTGCCAAGCGCTAGTGATACAAAAGGGGATATAAATCACTCTAGCTTTAAGGGATTTCATCTCTGCTGGAAAAGAAAGTTGGTAGACTTCCTGGATGGTGAGTGACTCAAGGACCATGTGATGTGGTTAGCTGTATTTAGCTGAACTGACGAACCTGGCCAGGCATTCCAGAGATGTGTGCCATTCATCACAAAATGGACTGAGCAAGAAAGTTGACACTTGTTGTTTATAAACCCAACTTCATTACAACAAAATAATAAGAATTAAGCAAGCATGAATTATTTTTTTGCTGAGACTGAGTTAATTACATTGTCATCACACTTGAATGACAGCACAGATGTTTGATCCCCACTTAAGGCAGATTAGGGTAGTGGTTCAAAGCTTTAATATACAAAACATTAAGTAATATAACATCTCAGTATCGTCACTGTAAAGTAGAGACTATATTATAATCTGCTTCATACACATATTAGGAAATAGAGACAAGAAAATGCAAAGTATGTAAAAATCTTTATCCCTATATGGAGTATTACTTGTAACTAATGAAGAAAAAGGATCCTCTTTCAGAAACGCTTGAGAAAAGATTCAGAATTAAAACTTAGCTCAAGTGTTCCCAGTTCCTTCCCTTTACCCTCTGCTCTTCAAGGATCTTGTAAAAACAAACAAAAACAGAGGCTGTAGATGTAGTATACTGGCTCAAATTAGGAATCAACTTTCTTTTATTGAAGCATTTTTTAATTGGACACAACATGAAAAAATGTGTGTGTGTGTGTGTGTGTGTGTCTGTCTGATTTTCTTTCTTTCTGATGGAAATCCTCCTTTTTTGTAATGGATGTTTTTCAAAGCTCCTACTCATCAAGAGGTATGGACATAGGATAATAGGAAGATGTAACTTGACATAACCTAAATTCATTCCAAGGTAAAGCTTTGCCAATCCAGAAACAGGCATCAAAATTCATGATATAAGAAGGAAGGTCTTGCTTCAATGTTTTCAGTAAAGAGATGCCAGGTGCCTTGTATTCTGGTCCAAATTTCCAATTAAGAAGTTACTTTTCAGCTATTCAAAAGTTGTGATGCAGTACGAGTTAAATAATAAAACTTCTCTCTTCACTATGAACATTAACAGCCAATACCAGAAAATGCTTGCAGCTCACAACGCCTAACTCCAGGTTGTGACTATTGTACTTTGCTTGGTTATGTCATCACTTGAGCATTATTTAAATATGTTTTTCCTTTTAATTCAATTTCCTGTTTTGTTTTCTCAAAACCATAAATTGTCTCTTAAGAAATTTTTACAAAATGCATATTGTTCTCCCGTGAGACCTGAGCTACTCTGCAGCTGGGCATTGCTTGCCAAATGACATTTTTTTTAGAAGTTTTCCCTTTATTGGTTTTGCATAATAGTTGCAGCAATTCTCAAGTAATGAAAAAAGAATGAAGAATGCGTGTCCTTTCCAGCACACAGCCACAATGTTAATGTTAAAACAAACAAAACAAAACAAAAACCCACCCTAAAAGTGGTCTTGGACACCCAGCCATCCTCCTCTTAGCTCCCTTATTTGGATTCAAGATGTTTCCTATCTTTTCTCCTCTTATTCAAAATAAACTATTTATGCTCAAAGAAAATCTGCCATGTCTGACATCTGTGGTAATGTACTTGTGGTCTGAGTTCAGTCCTAGCCTCACTACCAACTAGTATAAAATTCTTGGGGGATGTGATTTAACTTCTCTGAGCCTATATCATCTTATTTGTAAACTAGGAATAAAAGAGCTTACTTCACTGGATTGTTCTGGAGATTAAAGATAGGACATGCAAGAGTACCTCACTCAGTGTGATGGGAAGCTAAATACAAATCTGTTGTCTGTTCCAGGGATGAAACCACCCTCTTCTGCCCTCAGTGCACAGTGGGTAGGTCCAGTGCACTGGAGAAAGGAGACACTGTGACAGGGAGAGCGCCAGGTCCCACTGAAAACTGGGCTCCAGAAATGAATAATGTACATGCCATAAAACTGGGTCTCAACTCATTCTTGTATCTATACTAGCACATAATAGGCACTAATTGGCATCTACTGTACTTTTTATTGTGCACACAAATATTACTATTTACAGTAATCTATAATAGGCTTCAGTAAACTACAACTTGAGGGCCAAATCTGGCCCACTGTCTATTGTTGTAAATAAAGTTTTATTGGGACAGAGCCACATCCATTTATTTTATTGCTTGCTCTGCTTTTGTGATACAATGGACAGTTAAGCTTCGCAGCAAAGAACACTTATGGCCCACAAAGCCAAGGATAGCTACTATCTGGCCCTGGTCCTATATAGAAATTCTACTAAACTTTGGTCTATGGAATTGAATTACCTATTCAGTCCTGCCTGAATAGAGGGTCTCCTGTTGAACTCCCTAATGCAAGGGACAATGTACTTTTTTGAATTGCTTCATTTCCCAAAGTACTGACTTCCTGCTTTTTTAAAGGAGAACCTGATTTTATTAAAAAAAAAAAAGAAAAAGGGTCTATGATGTGCAGACACTTTACTACCACAGTAGGCATTTTAAAAAGATAATGGATACCACCATGTAGTGGATGACCCAGGAGCCCTTGTGTCAGACTCTCCATAATGGCTGTCAGTGTAATGGAACACTGGGGTTGCCACAAGATGACAAATAAATACCATCTACTTTATTTTATTCCCATCCTTTCCTTGGGCCTGTGTGACTATTCTGGACTCAAGGATAATGTCACCACAGAGAGACATTGGACAATATGTGACAAAAGAGACAGGTTTATGAAAAACTGACTTATAGATTAAAGCCCCGGTTCCATTGTGTATTCTAACACTAGGGCTGACACCCCTGCTTTGGCAGGAGGTTGTGTACATGTGCCCCCATCTCTCCATCGTCACATTCTCAGTGCTGAAGCACACTGTGCAGCTGTGGCTGGCTGACCCTTAGGAGGAGCTAAAGCAACCAATAATTGACTTGTGGCCCTCTCCTCTCCCTCTGGCAGCTACTGATACTGTACTTACTGTACAAAAGAGGTCAAGTTGGCATGGCCTTTTGGCTAGCTCCACACAGTCCATTTGGATCCATTTCTTCTACTACCATCAGCCTGGTGGGGGTGGGGGGGGACAAAGAAAAATAAGCCTTAGGAGTGTGAAAACCACTGCACTTAAAATCTTTGCTTACTTATTTCAAGCAGGCGGCCACACAGACACAGAAAATCAGCAGGCTCATGAAATGAGATTTAAGGATCCATTCTGGTTAAAGGGTCCTCCCTCATGTTCAATCCCAGAGGCAGTGTTCCTCAATCTTGAGGAAGTTCCAAACCTTCCATGCCCAGGAGAGTTTCCTATGTTGAAAGACTGCAGGATGGGACCCCATAACAATCCCCAGAAAGTTCAGGCTAAAATTATATTCAGGCCAAGTCTGTATGGTGCACTCCTCTGTAATTGTTGGGTCTCTTCCAGAAGGCTCTCAACACATGGGACTCCAATGAAGTTCAGCATGTGGAAAGGGCTGAAGCCTGAAGCCTGTGTGTTTGTAATGGAAACACAGCAGTGACCCCGTGATCCAGGTCTGTATCTGCACTGCCATAAAACGTGTTTCTCTAAACAGAGCAGCAGAAGTGCCCGTGATGGTTGGGGGCAGGGAAGTTCTGCTAAAGGCTCCCTCAGGTAGAGAGGTAGCAGGGCCTCCTAATAAGAAAACCATGCATTTAAGGAGGGCCCTATAATTTGCAAAAGTACTTTCACATTTAAGATTCTCAGGACAAGCCTCTGAAGTGAGTACGGCAAGCATTCTTTTCCTCCTTTTTCTACATGAAGCCACTGAAACGGAGAAGTCAAAGGTCTTTCTCAAGGTTTACTAGAGACTCAGTCAGAATCAGAGCTGATGTCCTTTGATACCTAGGTCAGTTTTCTTTCTAGTGAATTATTCTCTGATCTTTGTTTCTGTGTGACTGTCTAAATTAGCATATATATTCAAACACAATCCCTGTCCATAAATGAATCTGATGGGAACTTTCTCAAAGAGTTGACCTACCTGAGGACAAGAGTGAGAAATGAGTGGAAAATTTGATAATCTTAATAATTATATTAATAAATACCTTGAGAACATATAGCTTCTTTATGAAATGTAATCTAGTGTAATTAAAAGTTTGAAATTATCCCTTAAACCTCAAGTGGGGATGATTTCATATTTATTACTAAACAGGGAACACAGCTAATTAATCACTGTTAACCATATTTTTGCCATAGCCATGGGCCAGTGTTCAAAGAACTGAGTTGCCTAAGAGGACCCCACAGACAGCTATGAAGATATCAGTGAGTAGAAAAAGATTAAGACCAAAAGTGAGGGCCATGGGAAAGCCTATTTGGTCAGAGGCACAGACATGACCCTAATGTGAACACAAACTCACCTCCTGAATCCTGTCATAATCAAGTAAGAAAGCCCTTTAGCTTGCCCTTCATGACTGAATTCATTAAACCTGCAGTGCATTCCACTGCCAGCACCTCCCCACTGTATCCAGGTGTCCTTGATCAAGAAAATGCATCCTAAATGAAAAGAACTCAGTAGCCAAACCCCAGCTCCAGGTAAGCTGCGTATTTTCTACCAGTCTTAGAGGCATACACTCCAGAAGCACTTACAAGAATATGAATGATTTTAATGCCTTTCTTTTTGTACTTTTATTTATGAATAGACCTCCAATTCATGTAACAGTATTTAGAAATAAACATAGACCCCTTCAATCTCCCAATAGAAAAGCAAATCAGAAATTATTTTGACACATGCAAACTGAAACAAAAGCTGTACTATGCTAACCAGAAACTTGTTTTAAACAAGTATGTGTTTGAGAGAGAAGAGGAGCTAAATGGTGAAGCTTGTATTTTAGTGATGATTTAATTCATTCAGGATAACCACCTTCTATGTAAGAGCACCTCAAATTGCTCATCAGAGCCATGGTTCATCCAGCTCAAGAAACTGGCACGGAGGTTTCATGGATGAACTTGGTGGTTGCCCTCTGTCATGTTTCAACTTCTTGTTCTACACATACGTAGGAAGCATCAAGACCCCTGCCATCCTGCACAGTTGGGTAGGTTGTCCTGCATTATATGGCCTGGGCTATACTACAGGAATTCACCTCACATCCACCTGGAATAAGGGCACTTTTTTTTAGACCAAATGTGCTAGGTGAGCTAGCCAGGGGGACTCTATCATCAGTAAACTCACCTTTGAATATGATGAAATCAGGGAAGCTTATAAAACAGGTCAAGAAACTTACTGCCAAACTCTTCCTCGGGGAAAGGGTAATAAATGGCATTTTTGGAGAGTGAGAGTTAAAGAGACTTTATCTAATGATTTAACAGGCAGGGTTTATTGGGCATTGCTATTGCTTATCATAGGTGGCATTAAATGACCATCACCTGCTTTGTGAGAGCAGTAGCCTTTACTTTGTGATAGCACCAAGAATTATTACCGAATCAATATCTATTGATTTTCTCCTCAACTTCTCCCTCCCTTTGCTTCAGGATTTCCAGCTCTCAGCTCACACTGCCCAGCTGCTTTGCCAGCTGTACACTTAATCCATTGGCGCTCTCAGCAGACTGATCATTGTTGTTTTACAGTCCCAGTCTGATATTTCCAACATCCTTGCCAGGCCTGTTTCTGATGCTTGTTTTGTCTCTTTAAATTGTGACTTTTGCCCTTTGGTATGCCTTGTAATTTTTTCCTGATAGCCAGACATAATGTACCAGGTAAGAGGAACTGCTGTGATTAGACATTAGTAACTTGGTGGTGAGGTATGGGGGAAACATTCTATAGTCCTATGATTAGGTTGAGTATTTCCATAAGCCTATGATCTTTGGACTGTGACTTCATAAGAAATTCTCAGTTTTTATTTTGTCCCTTAGTTGGGGCAGGATTATTAGAGTGGACTGGAGTTAGGTATTTCCCTCCCCCAGATTAGTAGGCTCTGACGGTGCCTCAAGCAGGGTAAGCTTGGGATAACTGGTTTCCCCTGAGGGCAGCAGACCTTGTTAAGAACAGAGTGCTCTGGTCTATTTCTGATGGTTCCTTTCAACCTCCCCTTGCTGGAAGTATTAGGAGATCTTTCCCTGACATTTACTGTGGGAGTCTGGTGGAGCTCATGGAGGTAAACCTCACAGTTTCATGTGGGCAACCTATGACCGGATACTGCTGGAGTTTTTAACTCTCAGTTGTCTACACTGAGCTGCCTCCAGCAATTTGTCAATTATCATTCAGGTTTTTGGTACCCAATTTCTGCTTGTGAGTCGCTGGGAAGTTAGTGTGGCTTCAGGAAGCCCAGACACCCTGTATCTGCATCACCCATCTGGCTCCCCAAACTCTGGGGCATCAATTTGCCCAGTGTGCTTCCTTCTCATGGATCCAAGAGGTGTTGGTTTTTCAGTCTATTCAGCATTTTATTTGTTATTACAATGGAGTGGTGACTTTCAAGCTTCTTACATGCAGAACTAGAAACTGGAACTCTCCATCCACTTTCTAAAAGGGAAGAATTCTGGATTTGTCACAATAAAATTTGGATAATAGGCTGGTTCTCCAGATAGTGAGAGGCAGAAAGGAAATTGTCTTCTCTGGCACTTAGACTCAGAGGAGCAGGGATAGGACAAATTTGAAATAGTGAGTAGAGGGAATCATTTGAATGAGAACAATGGTGGTACATATTTTTAGCTGCCACCAAGAACACAGAATTTTGGGGAAAGGGAAAAATATCCATTATGTCTAGGAAGTTTTCCTCATGTTGTTCAGAGTAAAATGCTTGCCTCACACCCTTTAGGAAAAACAATAGGGAAAAAATCAGCATTATTTCTCAAGGTTTCTTTGAATTGACTCCATGTTAAGGAGGAAGTCATGTGGGGTCCCAGTAATGTTTATTAGAGGTATTCCTCTTTAGAATTTTAGTCCAATGAACAGATATTCCAGTATGAAGTGCCTATCATCACAACAATTGCAGATTAGCAGGCTTGGAAATATAAAAATTCAACTGCACAAATGAAATTATTTGAGGCAATAAATTAAAGTTCTTGAAACAATGTTTTGCTGAATGTAGTGAGTTGGGTTAATTTTAAAAACTAATCCATTGAAAGAAATAAGAAAAGAACTGACATGAAGTAGAAAAGGGTTTTTTCAGTATACAGCAAAAATCATAAAGGAAAACAGTATATTTGAGAAAAAAGTTAAAATTCTCTCTATATTAAAACACTGTATGAAATATACAGAGGTTGCAATATTTGCAAAATATATGGTAGACAAAGGGTTACTATCCTTTATCCACAAAACAAAAGTTCTTTTACATCAACAGGAAAAAGAGGAGTACTTAATTGAAAAAATAGGCATAGGACACAAAGAGGCAAATTACAAAAGAAAAATAAACATACGAGTTTATGTTCAACTTTACCAGCACCACACAATGAGTTCCATTTTGGGCTATTGAATTGGCAAAGGTTAAAAACCAGAATGAATTCCCTGTGATGGGAAGACAGATTATGGGAAAGCAGGCATTCTTATATAATGCCAGTTCCACAGTATTTCTAGGAAAGACAGACCTAGCCCCCATGGAACTCTAGGTCTGTGGGACAACACATTATCAACCGAGATAAGCATTAAACAGCCAAAGTCCTTGAAGGCTTTCAGGGTAGTTGCAGAGGAGGGCACACATACATTATGTAACTCCTCACCTAACCCTGTAGTGTGGACATGGCTAGCAAGGCTGGAATCTAATCTTTCTGGGATGCATGTGATCTTTAAGGTACAGTTCAGTGTAAAGATGCAGTGTTTACATAGTAGTGCGTTCCTTTAGAACACCCCCAGAGGTGGGGTTTGGACCAGGGTCAGGGAATGGAGCTCTTGGTCTTACTCAGCATTAAAAATAAACAAAGAAACAAACAAGTATAAAACTTCCACTTCTTATAAGGAAAGGAAACTGTAAATATTTATAATTTAACATAAGGGTTGACCTGACACACTGAATGTTTTAATTCTGGCATCCTAAGTCAATTCTTATCTTTAATAATGGCTTTCCTCCCGCTGTTATTAGCAATTCCCTCCTCTGGTGCATAAGGGAATTTTCCCCCCTGTGAGGGTCTCCAAGCACTTCCAGAAATGCTTGAACAGCAATTAAATGGTTTCCAGGCATTGGGGGTCTTTAGTTCTAACTCAGTTCAAGAGTATATCCTGTGATGTTTATGGTACTCTGGAAAATTACTCTGTCAAAAGCAAAGGGATAGAAGGTCCCTCCCTGTCTTGTGTTCCATTTTCTTCAGAAATCATATCGTGAAGAAGTTGTCAGCTCTGGTAACTGTCAAATTTGATTTCTGCCATATGCAAAGCTGAGGTGGGAGGATTCTTCCTTTGTGGTATTTCAATCATCTTTCTGACCAGTGATGAAACTCTGTAGGAAGATAATTATCATAGCTCTTCTATTTCATCTTCAGGTCTGAAAATGAAGTATAAAGGATTGTAGAAATCAAAGTAGAATCTCCAGGTCTTCTTCCTTCAAGGTACTTAGCATGGGCTGGGAAAAATCTGATATATTTAACAAGGATGGCTGTGTTATCAGATACAGTTGTCCAGGAGGAAAACAAAAGTGATAATATGTGTAAATATCTTTCAACGGTCTGTATATTGACCCAGTAACTCTAATTCTGAATTTACCTTAAGAAAATAACTAAAGAAATGCTGAAAGTTTCATATACAAACATGATCCTCTCAGTAGTATTTGTAACAGTAAAATTTTAAACTAAAATTCTATGTAATAGCCTGAAAGCTATTTAATAGAAGATTACTAGGAGCTGACATTATTGTTTTCTTAAGACTTTTCTGATATAGAAAAGTGATCTGAACATATTTTAAATGAAAGTTGGTTTATAAAACAGTGTGTTTACTATATCCAAATATTTTTTAAATGTATATAAGGATGAAAATGACCAAAAGTATATTCATTAAAATGTTAATAGTAATTTTCCCTGGGTGGTAAAAATATGTTGTTTTGGTTTATATTTTGAAATTTTCTATACTTTATACATTTTTTTACAGAAATAATTGGGGAAAATGCATAATCATTTCAAGCATTACATTTTTGGATTTATACATGCCATTTTATTTCTCTAAATGATGATATAGATGAGGGATTAGGATTTTTCTTTTTATGGCCATGAGTTATGAGGAAATGTTAAAATTTCACTTAAAAAAATGTTTTTAGTTTCCTGTTAGAAAATTGCAACCTGACTCTAGCTAGTTCCTGTTATTTTCATTTAGGGAAGATAAAAGAGTAGAATTATATCCCAGAACTGTAAGAAATGATCCACATTTTAGTGTTTAAGTAAGTTATTTCCAGGTGTGGTTTTGTGATGCCCCATCCTGTTGTTTCCAATGAATATTTCTGGTATTATTTCATATTTTTCAAAGATTTATCAAAATCTGTGAACCATCTTTTGCCTCACCCACTCTTTAATCTTCCCATATAAACTAATGACTGTGCTCCCTGGTGCCTCTTTCCAAAATGATACGGTTATTCTGAATAATTCTTTTAGACCATTTAAACTACATTTTAACATTTAAATCATTCTTCATTGCAAAAGCAGTTTCCGATCAGTATGGGAAAGGTAAGAAATACAGGTAAATCAAAAGAGGGAAAGATTCAACCCCAAAACCCCATATCCCAGAGAAAGTCACTCTAAATCCCATGGCAATATGTTTTATCAGCCTTTTCTCACATGTAAATTGAGGACATAATCTGGATTCTGGATCTTACTATTTTGTACTTTGGGGTATGATACTTAAACTCTCCTAGCCTAGTCCTCTTCAACTTCACGTGTACCAGTAACCTTAGGTTTGTTGTGGCAATCAAATGAAGTTTTATATGTAAAGAAACTATCACATGGCACAAAGTCCAAACTATTTGCTATGGCCCATGAGTCACTGTCTCTCTGATATCATCTCCTCCTATTGTTTTTATAATTCATGCTGGAACTCATTTAACTCTTTGAACATTCCAAGCTCCTTTTTCCTCAAGAACTGTACACAGGTTGCTTTCCCTGGGCCATTCTTCCACCAGAATTCAAGGACATATGCCTTTATGTCTCTCCAGCCTCTGCTCAGACATTACTTCTGCCTAAATAGTCTCATTCTCTTACCCAGTGAGTCCCTCCATCCGTAACTGTGTTGTACTTTTTTCTGATAGAAGTTATCACTGCCTGAAATTATATTATGTCCTTTTTTGCTTATTTGTCCCTGTCTGTCTCCCCACTGGTTGCATGTAAGTATCCTGACAGTAGAAACTTTGTTTTGTTTCCTACCATATCTGTAGCCACAACTGTTTTTTCCCAAAGACAGCACTCAACATTTGTTGTTACCTATGAAGTAAGGCTTCTTGGGATCTACTGCCTTAATACCTAGATCCAGAAAACATAAATCTTCCATATGGACAATTATTAGTTAAGTTAATAGCAACTAAACTCTCACATGCTTAGCTCTGTGATAGGAACCGTGAAGAGTGGAGAAAACATGTGACAAGTAGCTCAGGTATGGAACGTCTGAGTAACTTATTACCATACATAAGACCCAAGAATATCTCATTTAAATTATACTAATAAAATATAAATAACAGATGTAAAGAAGAAAACTGTAAAAAGAAAAAAACAACCATAATTGCAGTTTGATATTACATTTGTTTTTGTGGATTTTAGTATTTGAAAGGATAAGCTAGCTTTAAAACATGATCCCAAAATTTCAGTGGCTTGACTCCATAACAGTTCAGTAAAGGACTCCATTTGATATAGTCCTTCAGGGACAAAGTTTCCTTACATCTTGAGACTCTGTCTTCTTACATACTCTTGGGTTCCTCTTCTTTCAGCCAATGAGTGAACAAAGAAAGCAAGGAGTGCATGTTTTATTCAGACGAGACTTGGTATATCATCCCTTCTGCTCAAATTCTATTGCTAGAACCCTGTCATGCTGCCATACCTAAAGCCAGTGAGCCTGGAAACTCTAGTCTAGCTGTGTGACTAAAACGAGAATAATGTAGATTTGAGGAGTAATACAGTCTCTGCCGCAGCACTAAAAAATACCTGTCATATTATTTAATTGAAACTACAAATTGGAGATAGTCTGCCTGAGAGAGGTTTCTGTCCCACCAGGATCACTGTTGTCAGCTCACCAGTTCATTTCCATACTAAGCTAAGGAACGTGCGGTGAAACTGCTTTTGTTTAATCGTTATCCAAGTACAGGAGCTAAAGGCATGACCATGCCGTACACTTCCTCACAGATTCATCCCTGTGGTCAGGTCAGCCATCTGTGATGCTGAGGTACACTCTGTTACTATAACTCCTGAGTTGACTGTATATTCTGGAGGGTGACAGTCTTGTACATTCATCTATCAGTCCTTTTATAATGTTACTCCTGCTATTTTGAGCACTAATTTTCACCCATAGTGTAAGTAAGGGAGACTACATCTTTAGGAACATTTTCAAAATGTTCGTGAGCACTTTATTTTCTGAACCTTTGTATATATGATGATATTTTTCTATTGCTTTTACATATGAAAGACTAACTGGTTGAGAACAAAAGGCTTAATCACAAAACTTCCCCCTCAAATATCATAAATATGTCAGAAAAGGTACAAGCCAGACTGATTTTTTTTTTGTTTCCTCAGGCTGCCTTATATTTTTACCCAGATGACATATTCTTTTTTTCTTTAACTTTGTCAAAAATATGTTGAGGTTTGCGAATTTTATAAGTGAACATTTTTTAGCTTCCCAAAATTTGCTTTAATAATGTTCTTTCTTTTGTTGCAATTATTTTAATTTCTCACCCTGGAAAACCCACAGCCCTTACTTACATTAGATGCCTGTTCTCTGTCCTTCATAGCTTTCATATCCTCTCTCATCCCTTTAATCTCTTTGTCCTTTTCTTCACAGTCTTAAAAAGATTCTCAAGTTGATTTGATCCATGTTTTCATGAAACTATGGAAAACACAGGCATGAAAGGAGTGTTGTAAGTACAATGTAATGTTAATTCTGATGGAACTCTGTATAATGTTCTGGAATCAGAACTGCAGGAGTATTTCATTCTTCCTGAAGTATAATCCTGGGAAGATTTCACAAAGGGGATCTGGAAGGATATGTAAATTTTCATCAGCTAAACAAAGCAACAAAGGCCATCTTAGGCAGAAGAAAGAATGTATTTAGAGGGCAACCTGTGGCACTGCATAATGTGTTTGCAGGGACCAGAGAGAGGTTCGGTGGGGTTGAAGAATAAGCTCTGTAGAGAGGGGTGGTGGGAAGGAAGCTGTAACACAACACTAGGTCAATTGTAATCCAGGTTGCACATGTCTGTGGGCAGTGGGTGAACACAGTGGAGGGGAGGAGAAAGAATCTAGCATTAGGATTTAGAAGACTGGATGGATGTTTTCTATATTCAATAAGAGAAATAAAGATAGAAGAGCATACTTGCTGGAAGATAACTGGTTCAGTTTTAAAATATTAAGTTTGAATGTCTGTAAGACATTTGAGTACAATGTCTATAAGCATCTAGAACTATATGAACTTTGAACTATGAAGAGAAATGAGGGCAGGGATGGAAGTTTGAGACAGTATGTGGTCACATCTTTGTGTTTGAGATCACCCAGCATAAACATAGGGCAGGAGAAGAAGCCTTGCTGGACCACTCAACAATACCTCCTTTTAATTCATCAGAGTCAAACTAGAGAATTTCATGAAGGTGAAAGAAGTCAATGGCACAAGTGCCTCAGAGTGTCAAGTAAGACAAAGAATGAAAAGCATCATTTTCCCAACTTGACAAATATCAGTGATCAAGACCAGGATAAGAGCAGCTACAGTATCAACAGCTTATGATGTTTGCAGAAGCCAGAGTGCTTTGGGCAGAGCAGTGAATGGGAGAGAAGGCAACGAAGTGCTTTCTTAGCAAGAACTAAGCCCATTACATCTTTCCTGATGAATCGTGTCACAACTCCAAATAGCATTTTTATTTCAGCAAAGTATTTGCATACAGGCCTCTTTCACTTTTGGGTGATGAATCATGGGGTTGCCCACAAGGGAATGAAGTTGCCAATTTCCACACATTCATCCATACATACAAACTCCTGCCTGGCTATCATGTTATACAGAGAGCTATACTTACAGTAGAAGGGCACAATTGGTGTGTTTTAAGTGGAGTACTTAAAGTTTTAGAAGAAAAACACCAATAGAAACTATTTTGCAAACAACTTTATGTAAAAATGGACCTAATACTGTAGTAGGTCTCAGAGTCTCCCTGGGATCATGGCCCCTAAAGACCACTCTGCTGCTTTCATTTTGCCCCCGTATATCCACTTTTAGCTCCCATCTCTTTGTCCCATTTTAGTCCTCTGTTCAAACTCGACTAGGTTTCTTCCAGGATTCAGCATAGAACTCGCAGTTCCTTAAGCACTGCTGACCCACCAGAAATACAGAAGCGCCAATCAAGGCACAAAACTACTTTTTTGCATTCTCTATCTGCATTGGCTCTCCATTCTCCAGCATAACACACACAGATTTCTCACACCTTGTTGATTTCAAGAACTTTCCCTATTAATTTTAGTTGTTAAAATATCAGTCTTAAATATAAAAATGTTCTCCTACTCCCATGCCACCCCCACCCCCACAATCAATTATAATCTACAGCTCAGGTAAATTGCTCCATAGGAAAGATATTTATCTCCACTTATCCCCTCTTGTTATTTCTTTTATATCTTTTAAATATTACTACAATGTAATAATGCTCACTGAGAAAGGTTGGTGTGGGTAAAATTGCAGTATTTCCAGAATCTCTCACCTGGCCTTAGTCCATCTCCATATCAATAGGTAATTACAAGGAGGAGTGAGGACATATCTGGACCAGAGAGGCTGGGTGGAGTCCCTTTCTGCAGCTGGATCATGAGGGACATGGCGAGCAGAAGTGGACAACTGCAGGTTTCTCCCACTTTATTTCTCCCTTTGACTGAATTTGGTTTCAAAGATAATTTGCCCTAGGTTGGGAATATATTTCCCCCCCTGGAGTTGCAGTTGGAAAATACAAAAAGCATAAAAGGAGGAAAAAAGTCTAGAATAATGCTACAAAGTGGAAAACTACTAATTAGTATTTTTATTTTGGTGTGGGACTTTCAAATGTGGCTTTTAATCTTCAAATATTACACACAGAGAAAAATGCACATATACTGTTAGTTAGCTTTTTAAAATTAAAAAGAATATGCATGGATCAAGTACAGACTGTACATAAAGTTATACATTGAAATTAAAACTTTTTCTCCTGTCGCATGTACCCTGTCCTGTTCCCTAGAGGAAACTACTCTGCAGCTTGTTTGGTGCCCTTCCAAAACATTCATGGGCATTTGGAGGCATCCAAGTTGTACAAATACATTCACTTTTAAATAAACCGAGTATCACACTGTACATACAAAATTTTCCTGCCTTTTCACTTAGCTTCTTAATATCTCTTCAGTGTTTTCAGGAAAATAACTTTTGATTGAGTGCATATTATTTATTCATTCATTCAATAAATATTTATTGAGCATCTATTATGTAACAGGCACTGTTCTTTGCACTTCAGATACTGTAATAAGACAAAAAAAATCCAACCTCTGTAACAGGAATCTAATTGCACATGTAGGGTATTTCCAACTTTCCCCATTATAACTATGAATCTTTGTGTTTATAATTATTTCCTTAGGGTTTATTTCTAGAAATGCTCTTACTGCATACAGTGTAAGCATTTTTAAAGGTTCTTTGATAAAAATGCCCAATTACCTTCCAAAAAGGCTTATAGAATTTATATCACACACCACAAATGAATAAGCATGACTACTTCAGTACTCTCTGATAAGCAGTATCTTCCTGTCTTTCAATTAAGACAAAATTCACCTTTGATCAAAAGTACACAGTTATACTTCAAATACATAACCAAAAAACAACATCAAAATCTGTTTTCAGCCTCAGTATGTTTGTATTTAGTGTGAGAAATTTCAATATACTTTTAATCTTTTCTAAGGAGTATCCATAAAAGCTTCAAGTACTCCTTATAGACAAAGATTTCATTAAAAAAATAATACAAATAAGAAGAATGAAACAGTGTCTCAGCCAAAATTAAGTCACTCTCATATTTTGGGAAAACTAGAAACCTGGCTGCCTCATACAAGCCCTGATTCATTAATACTAATTGCTGCTTTTTTTTCCATGCAAGGGAGAAACTATTTCAGATCCTAATCATTCCTCATTACAGTAACAGCAGGCTGTATTTAATCTGCTACTCAACTTTGCAGTTACAGAATCAGTTGACCTATAATTAAAAGGCATTTAGGTCTTAGGGGAAAGAAAAGTAATTCCTAATGACAAACAGATAGCAGCGATTTAAAAACCTGCCTGCCTCACCTCCATCTGTCCACCTCTGCAATCCTGCTGTCTGTCAGCTTGATTCAATTCTGTTCAGGGAAATGGAAAAACTGTTCCTCCTCCACTATAAAAGTGAAGTATAAGAATAAGGATGTAGTGTTTGGAATTACACAAATATCCAAATATGTTACACTGGAATAACATGTTTCTTTTTATATGTAACATTTTTTTCTTAAATATAAAAGTAATACATACTTAAATTAGAATTTTGGGAAAATATAAAAGACACAGAAAGATGTAAAAAAATCTTGCCATGGAAAATAACCACTATTAATAATCCTGTGTGTTTCCTTTCACTCTTTTCTTTATATGCACATTTATTTTTAGTAAACATACACATACAGTTTTGTTGATGGCTAGATAACTGAGCAGAGACAGGGCTGAGAGTTGATAAGCATGGAACTCTACAGTTGGATTGCCTAGAAAAGACTCCTGACTCTGTCTCTGTGACATGTGTGCCTTGGGGCAAGTTACCTAATCTCTGTAAGACTCTGTTTCCTCTTCTGCAAAATGGTGATGAAAGTAGCACATACCTCATGAGGTAAGTTTGGAGGTTAAATGAGATATATAAGTATCTGGCATGTAATAAATATTCAACAGATGTCAGCTAGGGTCATTCTTTTTAACCTGATTTTTTCCACTTAAACTTATTATCATTGTCTCTGTAACTAGAAAACATCAAGAACCTCGCTTTAAATAGCTTTGTTATTTTGATATTCAGAAATTCTATCACATGGGTGTATTGTGTTGAAGAATTCCTTTATTATTGAGCATTTAGATAGTTTCCAGTTTTCCACCATCATAAATAGTACTGCTGTGAACTCCATTTGTTATTATCTCTGGTTTTGTTTTATTTTTAATGAACTCATGCTTTGAAAAATCCTAGCCAAAAACAAACATACAAAAGTTTTTCATGGAGCTACAATCCTCAGCACTGGAGTACTCAGAGTTGTGCTTTTTAGAGAGGGACACACTTCCTTAAGCCTCCTTCTGGATCCTTCTCAGGTCTTATTAAAATAGAAACTACTTTGTTGAAGGTTATCCTCTAGCAAACTGGCAAATGAAGTCTCACAATTGACGTCAGTGTCTGTTTAAGAAGTTGTTAGATTGTCAATCATATATCAAAGTGATGTTATATGAGTCTAGGAAACACTTACTTGAAAGGATAATTACAGACACATCCCTGGGTGAAGGGGAGTCAGAAAAAATAGATTGGTGTTGAATGGAACCCTGAACTCATCAAGCTCAGGTACCCAAATAATGCTGAAGCCATCCTTACAGTATCTCCATCAGGTAATGGTCTCACCGAGGCTTGAACATTCCCCGGGAGTCTTGTGTGGCCAGAGAACTTGCATTTATAAGTGCCTGCTAATTTCCGGGTATTATGCTAGACCCCTGTACACAGCAACCCTGCAAAGATTATTTTTTTTTCCTATTTACAGGTTGGAAAATCAGCACAGAGTGGTGAAACAGATGAGCCAAGATTTGAAATCAGATATGTATGACTTTTTTTCTATGATGTCATAACTGCTGACCACAAACCCAAACCTCAAAATTTATGAAGAAAAGAATGGACCTCAGTGTTTAAGTGCCTTATTTAATCAATCAAAACCAATTTCACTAATTTGAAGAAACTAAAGTGTAAATCGATAGGGCTTCATAAAAAGTAGCAAATCCATCCCCCATCCACAGGCTCCAGTTGTGTCTTTATTTTACTCCCTGGTATACACAATTAATCTGTTAACATTGTGGCCAAATCGAACTCTTAATTAGTTTACTTTAGAGACGAGCCCAGATTAATCTGAATTACTATACTGATTGCCGGTATGAAAACTGCTAACAGATTTGAAAAGCATTTTGAACTTTTAAATATGTGAAACATCTCTAACTATTCTTTTAATTAGCATGGAATACTCTATAAAGACACAGAAAAATTCAGTTTCTTAATGTTTCTTCCCAAAGTAGAATTTAAATTTTACCCATCCCAGGTTAGTTGATAAATCCATTCTGTAAATGCCCATGTGGTATGTCTATTTTTTATTTTCTGAAATGCAAGATATGAGTGCAAGGAAATCAGGCGGTAAGGTTTGCAATTACCAGTTCATACATGAAACTGCTTGTTTAGAGTTAGCAAATGATTTCCTACAGTGATTTAGGGCAGGATGTGTCAAGTTTAGAACCCACTCAAATGTTGTTGGTTTCCTGTTCTGAACCAAACTTTAGTCATTGGGCCCATTTGAGTTTTTCTTCTACTATTGGAAAAATAGGACTTGCTGAGAAAATCAGTAATAAAAATCTTTTTGGACATGTAAATTGCTTTACAAAACATTTTGATGAGTTAAGTACAAATGAGAAAGAGACATAAGGCTTACATTTCCCTTAAACACACAAGGGAGTGCAAATAAAGGGAAAACGTTCATGGAAACATGTTTGGGAATACGCTCAAACATTGAAAAATAGTTAGGGACATTTGATGGGCCAAGTGCAGCTGGGTCTTGCTCATCCATGACTCTTTTTTAAAGGTAATGAATTATAAATAAAAACATATATTAATAATTCACATAAGAATGATAGCAATGGAAGAGAAAAATCCCTCTGCATTAGTCACCAGCTGGACAAATTCTAAGTCAGACGTTAAGAAATAAAACATGAGAAAACTGCAAAGTTTCAGCTTTCACATGGCGCAGTTGCTTCTCCTACAAAACACGACAGAGTTACAAAATCAAGATGATTAAAATGTTGAGAATTAACTGAGTATCAGGTATGACTGTCAGATGGAATGGGTTCCTGTTCTCAAGGGTTCCTATCTGAACACTGGAACTTTTCCCATTGGAATATCTGAGGGATCGCATACGTGTACACACACACACACACACACACACACACACACACACATCTAGACTTCAAAATCTTTAGGGAAAAATACAATTAAAAACTCTCAAAATGTATGTGTGCTGTTAAGAAAGAAATGCAGAAAACTGATGTTTGCCTCTTATCCCAGATGTTCTCCCACTTGAGTCTATGCAAGGTTCATGCTTTCATAGGCTTGATAAGTTATGATGAAAGCTTTGATCAAAACATCACTTTGGTGATTCTTAAGTAAGGATTTCAGGTCTGTGGACTGCAGGGCTTTGGAGTAACCTGAACTTTTGGGAGGTCCTAAGGGAATTCAATGAATTAGCATTACCAAGTATCATGTACAAAGGCTAGTTCATTCCTGAAATAAACCACAGCCTTACTAACTGGCACGAATACGGCTCATTCACTCTTGTGTTCACTAGTTTAATATGTAATTATTGTACACATACTACAAGTGCTAAGCACAATACTAGCTAGGCCCTAAAGAAATACAGAGTATTCTCCCTGTGGTATAATGAAAAAAAATTTTTTTTTTTGATCTTTGTCCCCAGTTCTTGGCACAGTTCTTAAAACCCTTGGAATTTCCTGAGAGATAGGAGTATCTCTTTTTAATTCATAATGAGCTCCTTTCTGCTTATAAATGCCCCAAACTTAACATTCATGACAGGCTCTTAGATTCCAGGGAGGGGCTGGCCACCCCAGAAATAATGCCAAGCACCTTAGAAGGTTGGAACTTTCAGCCTTCCTGACCTCTGAAGAAGGGATGAGGGCTGGAGATTTAGTTTAATCACGTGGCAAATAATTTAATCAACCATGCTTATATAATGAACCCCCCAGTAAAACCTGAAACAATGAGGCTCCAGGAGTTTCCAGGGTGGTGAGCACATCGATGTGCTGGAAGGGTGGCATGCCTGGGAAGCCTAGGAAGCTCTGTCCCCAGCTCCATCTTCCATTTGTTTGTATCCTTTATAATAAAACTACAATCATTGTAAGTACAGCACTCTCAGGGAGTTCTGTGAATGGCTTTGGAGAATTATCAAACCAGAGGAGGGGTGATAAAGAAGAGAGAAAATTGTCTCTACTTCCAGGTGACATGACTGTATATCTGGAAAACCTAAAAGAATCAATTGAAAACTAATGCAAACAAAATGATCTAGTAAATCAGAGAGTTATAAAATCATTTTAAAAAAGATAACCATGAGCCAATACAAGCATATGCTACTTTTCAAGAATTAACTTCAAGAAATAAGTGATTCCTTTTAAACAACTTTGTGAAATCATATGCTGATTCCCCACCTGCATTTGCTGCAAGAAAATAATCATGTATATTGTGATTTTATCCAGAATTATAGCTGCTGGCTGTCCTCTCTTTCGTATTTTATCTCCCTGTTTGGTCCCAGGAGATGGCTGGTTAGCCAGAGATGGGTAAGATTCCTCATGGGAGGAACAACCTAAGACAGGCACAGTCGCAAGGGACCTCAGGTGAGCAACGTGGGGGCCAACTGAGGTGAGGCATAGAACCTCACCCCTCCAGACGAGAGAGACATTGCCTGTGACAAGCTATGTCACAGGCCGAGCCCAGCTAATCATTATTCTGGTACCTTCCACAAATATATGCATATGCATTTGCGTCAATTAAAACAAAAAAGGGGGAAATGTGGGATTCACTTATAATTTAAGTATAAAAATCATATGAATAATCATAGTTGACTTGATTGATTATAGTAACTGAATTAGTTTCTCTGATATGACTGCCTTTGCACTGTTCACCTTGTGAGAACTTGGTTCACTGTGGTCCTTGCATTGTTCACCTTGTGGGAGCTTGTTCACTGTACTGGAACTTGTTCGTTGCATGGTGAGCAATAATGTCTTGTGTATTGAAAAGTTGTTAAGAGAAAAAACCTCAAAAGTTCACACCGCAAGAAAAAATAATTTGTAACTATGTATGTTGAAGGATGTTAACTAAACTTACTGTGATAATCATTTCACAATAAAAAAAATTTTTTTAAGATAACCATGAAATAAGATAGAACAGAAGCCCATTTGTAACAGTAACCCTTAAAGAAATAGAAGATACGGAATAAGCTCAATAAGAAATGTCCAAACTTTACATAAGTAATACATTATAAACACTGAATAGCATGAAATAGACTTGAAGAAATGGAAGTATTAGATATGTTCTTGCATGATAATGGTCAACATCATAAAGATAAAAGTTCTTCCTAAATTAATTTATAAATTTAACACAATAAACATACCAACAGTTTTTTTTTTCTGGAGCTCAACTAAGAAATATAAAGTTCCTTTGAAAGAATAAAAAAGCAAGAATAGCTAGGGAGTTCCTGAAAAAGAAACATAAGAAATTAAGACTAGCCCAACCAAATATTTAAAGCATGCTATAAAGCCTCTAGAGCTAAAATAGTGTGTTATTGGTAGATGAATATGAAGACAGACCAATGAACCAGAAAGAACAATACATTGGTTGAATTACACATACAAGATTATTATACAAAAGACAGCACTGCAAATTACTGATGATAAGATATATTATTTTACATGAACTGTGTTGTGATAACTAGACACTCATACTGGAAAGATAAAACTAGATTTTTTTCAGAAGAAAAACCATTTTATTTGTAATGAACAGTAAATTCTAATTGGGTTAAGTGATATTACTGTTAACTTTAGGAATCATAAAAGCTTTAAATGCGTCTCAGATGCATAATGAATCCTCCAGATGATTCTGGCTACTTTGTGGGGAAAAGAAAGGAAAAAAGAGAACAAAAAGGAGAGTGCTACATTAATCTACTTGAAAGTGGTGCAGAATAAAGGGAATTAGAAGTGGACAGATGCCCATTACATCTTGAAATTATAGCCAAAAGGATTTTGACTTCAGGATAATAGTATTTATATTGCAGGGTTTTTAATATTTCAGTGAGCTAATCCTTACAAAATGCTAGTATTATGATCCATGAATAGTGTTACTGTTGGCTTCTAGATGGCCTGAGAATACCCAAATGATCTGTGTATGACTCCTGACGGATTAGCATAATATAAACTTATTTTCTTTTTTGTTTTTGTTTTAAATAAGGTCAATTTACTTAGAATACTAAGATCCCCTAAAAAATTTTTAATTTGATTTTTAAGTGAACTTTTTATTTTATAGCAGATTTAAATTTACAGAAGGATTGCATTATAGAGGGCTCCCATGTATTCCCCATCTTATTTCCCTTATTATTGTCTTATGTCATACATTTACTGCAATTACTGAACCAACATTAGTACATTGTTATTAATTGAAGTCTATACTTTATTTAGCATTCCTTTGTTTTTGCCTAGTGTCCTTTTTCTTTTCCAGGATCCCATCCGGGCTACTACACTACATTTAGCTGTCATATCTCCTTAGGCTTCTAAAATTTCTGAGACTGTCCTTGTTTTTACGATATTGACAGATTTGAGAATTAGATCACGTGTATTTAGAGAACATCCCTCCAGCAGGATTTGACGACTGTCTCATGCTCAGATGAGGCTATGTGGAATGGGAGAAAGACCACATAGGTGAAATGCCCTTTTCAGGACAGCATTAATGATAACATACCATTAATGTAGTAACTTGTCACTGTTGATGTTAACCTGGGCCACCTGGCTGAGGTAAGGCCACCAGTGCCTTTTCCATGCAGTCTTTTTTCTTCCTCTGCATTCTGTCTTTTCAGAAGGGAGTCACTATGTGCAGCCCACACTTCAGGAACGGGGAGTTATATTCTACCTTTCTGAGGTCAGAGTATCTACCTAAATTGTTTGGAATTATTCTACATAGGAAATGTAGAATAATTCTCTATAGTTTTTTATTTCTTCAGTCATTTATTTCTATCAATATAGACTCATAAATATTTGGCTTATACTTTGGATTATAATTCAATACTATCTTATTTATTCTGTGCCTCAAATTGTTCCAGCTCTGGCCACTGGGAGCTCCATCAGTTAGCTTCCATGGTCCTTTGACACACCCCCATCATTGTGGGACTTTTTTTTGCACTTCCTGATTTTCTGGAAGTGATGCTCCAGACTTATCTTGTATATTTCCTGCCTTAGTACTAGAATCAGTCATTTCACCAAGAAACACTGGTCCTTTTAACTGGAGAATGGTATTAGAAAATAAGATATGGTTACTAGGTACTGTACTTATTGCAACTGAGGTGTCATTGCTTGTAGGCCATCTCTGTGGACCTTGTAAGGAAATATAGGTGTATACACACACACACACACACATCTATAAGTATTTATGTATAAGCATCTATACCTATATTAAGCTAAATATGAGTTCATACTGATGTTTCCTTCTTTAATCCACTGCCACATGGATGATTCTAACCTCATTCCTTGTTTATTTTTAAGCTCATACTCCAACAGTGAGGAACATGGCTTCTATCCATCTGCCATCCACTTAATTACTCCATTATAAATACACATGGATAACAGGGTGAGAACTGTTCACTATATCTCCATAATAAACAAGTTTGTTAACTAGAGTATAGTGCTTTATAAAGAATTCCTTGTGCCTTATTCCGACAGACTCTACTTATTTCCTAAGTTACTTGGATCAGGACCTAATTTCCCCACTTCCTTCAGGAAGTTTCATACATTTGTATTTAAACATTTAGTGTTTTGTCACATTCTGCATTGCATTGTGGGATTCCTCCAACCTATCAAATGATTCTTTAAAATGTGTGTACACTGCCCTAGAAGAGCTTCTACATTTCACCCAGGTTTTGTGTCTGTCATTAATTTGGGGAAGTTCTTGGCCATCATTACATCAAATATTTTTTTCTGCTCTTTCCCTCTTCTTTTGGTATATCAGTTACACATGTTATGCCTTTTGAAACTGTCCCACAATTCTTGGATGTCCTGTTTTTATTTTCTTTCCTTTATAAAATTTGCCTTTCAATTTAGAAAGTGTCTATTGGCCTGTCTTCAAAGTCACTGATTCTTTCTTCGTGTGCAGTCTAATCATAAAAAGGCATTCTTTATTTCTGCTAAAATGTTTTTGAGTTTTTGTACTTCCTCTTGATTCTTTCTTAGCTCTTCCACTTTTCTGCTTACATTGCTTGTCTATTCTTGCATATTATCTACTTTTTCCGTTAGATCCTTTAACATAGTAATCATACTTACCTTAATCCATTCCTGAAAATTCCAGCATCTCATATCTAAATGTGGTTCTGACTGTTGCTTCTTTCTCTTCAGACTGTTTTTTTTTCTTGCCTTTTTGCATGATTATAATTTTTTTGAAAGCTGGACATATTGTATCAAATAATAGGGACTGAATAATAGGCCTTTAGTGTGAGAGGATTTATGTTAACCTGCCTAGGAATTGGGCCATGTATAATGTTTGCTGGAGTTTCCAGAAGCTTCCAATTCCCCTAGTGTCCTTGTTGTAGTCTTCTTTCTTGACTTTGGGTTTCCCTAAGTGCTTCTTTTTGGAAAGAATCTGCATCTTGGGGTTGTGTCAGCTGTAATTAACTGTATTTTACTGCAGCTCTGATGGGCTGGTGGTAAGATGTAGGTAAGGAAAGTGTTATATAGTCTTGTGACTAAATCTCAGTCTATCAGTGGACCTGTATCTGCAGGCTGTGACAACAGTCTTCACAAGTGTTTCTCCAATGATATAGCTTCTTTTTCCCCTTATATGGCTAGACAAAGTTTGAGTGGGAGGAATGCTTTTAAAACAGGTGGGGTAAGATTCTAGCTAAGTCTTGTCCCTTTCTTATTGAGAAGTCTTTGGGCATATCTCACAATGATTATTCCTCCCCTTGCTCTGCCAGAGCTATAAGGGGATGTTTCCCAGATCTTCAACATGAGAGCCTGGTGTGGGTTCCTGTATGTATAACCCATTACAGTGAGGAATTTGAAAATTCATCAAAATCATTATTTGAGTGTTCCTATCATTTTATGGCTCCAGTGGCTCCTGCTCCAAATAAGCAGAACTCAGCTGCAATGCTCTGGATTCCCATCTCCAGATATCAGGGATGCAACTTGCCTCGCAGCTTCAATCCTCTGGTGGGTGCATTAAAGTCATTGATTTTCAGTTTGTGCAGTTTTTCCTGTCGTAAGGATGAAGATGATGACTTCTGAGCTCTTTATATGTCAGAGCTAATACCGGAAAGCAGATTCATTGTTTTATACCATATAGAAGAACAAATTCAAAATGAAACCAGTTTATATGTAAAAAATAAAACCAAGATTTTAAAGACAATCATAGGTGAATTTTCTGTAACTTTGGAATAGGAAAAATGTTCCTTACTATAAGCCAAAATCTGGAAGCAATTAAGGACAAAGTATGTACATTTGATTGCTTGTTTTGTATATGGACTGGCTTGCCATAATCAAACTAAAAATAGAAGTGATGAGATGAGCAAAATATTTACAAATTATATCACAGCCAAAGGGTTTATATTCCTAATATATAAAGAACTTCTGAGACTAGAAAGGAAACATTCTCACTGACCTATAGAATAAATTATATAACAACGGAGTTTGCAGGAGGGATAAAAAGATATATAGAAGGCTCTTAATAATCATAAAAGAGGACTAATCTCATTCATAATAAGAAAAATGCAAATTAAAACTACTTTGTGTTACCATCTCTCACCTAACTGATAAAAAACGTAAAAGTACTTGGTGAGGCTGTGGGGAAGCATGAACTTTCATACATTACTGGATGAACATTAAATAATACATTCCCTAGGGAATGTGGCATATCTAGCAAAATTACATATTTGTTTATCTGTTAATCCAGAAATCCACATTTATAATCTTCCTCACATTGAAAATATGTATGAACAGGGATATTCATTGCAGGATTTTTTTTATAATAGAAAAAAATACACTGAAAACAATCCAAATATCCTTCCAAATGGGGCAGACAGGAATAAACGATGGTACACAATGTGGTAACATGCAGCCATAAACAGGCATGCAAGAGATCTCTGTATGTCACTACGGAATTACCTCAAGGTGATATTACAGAACAAGAACAGAAAGGTATAAAAAAGTAGGCATTGTGTCCGTTATGCTAGTTATGGATTTGAAAACAAATTTATATGGTAAGGTAAATTACATTTAAAAAGATGGTTACAAAAGGGAGAGAATGTGTTGGAGAGTACTGAGACAGGAGTTAGATTTCTTTTAATATATCTTGCTTTATGGATTTAATTTTGGATCCAGGTAATTATTTTACATAATTATTAAAAAATTAAGAAAAATAAACTAATAAAAAGACAAGAATTCCAAGCGTCATTCCATAGTGAAATAGTCACTCCTTCAATACTTAGCCAGACTTACAGAGCCTAGCAATCAGCCCAATGTGAACACTTAAGGTTTTCTGAACATGCACCTTGCTCTGGGCTTGGCTTTCTAAATTCCCCTTTATGTAGGGCTGCTTTTGAACATTCTAATTTCCCAGAGAATTCCTCCCAACTTTCCTCCCAGACATTAGGCAGTTTATTGTACATCTGGCACCCTAGTCTTTGACCACAAGTACACGTGGGTTGGTAGGTTTGCCTGGTGGTGCATTCCCTCCACGATGCCCTCTGCTTTTATCGACTGAGTTCTGAATTAACAGACCTAGAGAAGCACCTTGTGTCAGTCCTACAGGAGGCCTCTAGACAGGCTAGAATGACACACACAATAATTTGTGGATGAAGTCTGCTCTGTTCCCTCCAACACCAGGGACAAGGGTCCCACACTGGGAACATGGGCTGTCACTTTCAAGACTGCTGTTGCACCAGGCAGGGATGGGGCAAGGGCAACCACAAATGCCACAAAGCTTTCCTGCCACGTTCAAGTTTCCTTTGCCTTGAGTCAGCAGTCACTTGGTTGCTGTAAACCTTTGACCATTTTCCAGAGTTATGGCAAAGTTGGTTCTGACAATTTCTGCTTATTTTTCAATCTGTTTGTGGGGCAATGAGAACATGGTGTTACCTACTCTGCCATTTTGCTGATATAATTCTAAAGTTTTATTTGTATGTAGATATTTTTTTTGCCAGTAGACTGTGTGCTACTGGAAGGCAGGGATTTTTTTTTTTTACTCACTATCCTATGACTTCACTAAATTCACTAATTAGTTCTTGTAGTTCTTAACGAAAATTCTAAGTAAATTAAGACTGTCCATATACACAATCATGTTGCCTACAAATAAAAAAAAGCTTGTAACATTGATTTTAACCTTTTTCCTTTTCAAACATATATAGTTGTACCTGTAAGTTTTCTTCTAAGCAATGTCTGCATTATTTTACAAATGTTGGTATATTTTTTATTCAGTTCAAAATATATATTTTAACATTTTTTAACTGTTTCTTTGGCCTGTAGGCTGCTTAGAAATGTGTTGCTCAATTGTCAAATATTTAAATATTTTCTATATATCTTATTGTTATTCATTTCTAATGCAATTCTACTATGATCAGAGAATGCACTGTCTATGGTTTAAATGCTTTGAACTTTTTTTCTTTTCTTTTCTCTTTTTTAAATTTTATTAGGGTATTATTCATATACACTCTTATGAAGGTTTCACATGAAAAACAATGTGGTTACTACATTTACCCATATTACCAAGTCCTCACTCATACCCCAATTCAGTCACTATCCATCAGTGTAGTAAGATGACACAGATTCACTGTTTACCTTCTCTGTGCTACACTGTTTTACCCATGATTCCCCACACCATGTGTGCCAAACATAGTACCCCACAATCCCCTTCTCCCTCCCTCCCACACGCTTCCCCTTTGGTAACCACTAGTTCCTTCTTGGAGTCTCTGAGTCTGCTACTATTTTGTTCCTTCAGTTTTGCTTCATTGTTATACTCCATAAATGAGGGAGACAATTTGGCACTTGTCTTTCTCTGCCTGGCTTATTGCACTGAGCATAATATCCTCCAGCTTCATCCATGTTGTTGCAAATGACAGGATTTGTTTTCTTCTTAAGGCTGAATAGTATTCCATTGTGTATATGTACCACCTCTTCTTTATCCATTCATCTACTGATGGACACTTAGGTTGCTTCCATATCTTGGCTATTATAAAAAGTGTGGCAATAAACACAGGGGTGCATATGTCTTTTTGAATCTGAGAGGCTGTATTCTTTGGGTAAATTCCAAGGAGTGGGATTCCCGGGTCAAATGGTATTTGTATTTTTAGTTTTTTGAGGAACCTCCATATTGCTTTCCACAATGGTTGAACTAGCTTACATTCCCACCAGCAATGTAGGATGGTTCCCCTTTCTCCGCATCCTCTCCAGCATTTGTTGTTCTTAGTTTTTTGGATGCTGGCCATCCTTACTGGTGTGAGGTGATATCTCATTGTGGTTTTAATTTGCATTTCCCTGATGATTAGTGATGTGGAGCATCTTTTCATGTGCCTGTTGGCCATCTGAATTTCTTCTTTGGAGAATTGTCTCTTCATATCCTCTGCCCATTTTTTAATTGGGTTATTTGCTTTTTGGGTGTAGAGGCATGTAAGTTCTTTATACATTTTGGCTGTTAACCCCTTGTCGGATATGTCATTTACAAATATATTCTCCCATACGTAGGATGCCTTTTTGTTCTGTTGATGGTGTCCTTTGCTGTACAGAAACTTTTTAGTTTGATGTAGTCCCATGAGTTCATTTTTGCTTTTGTTTCCCTTGCTCGAGTTCAGGAAGAAGTCGCTCATGCTTATATTCAGGAGATTTTTGCCTATGTTGTCTTCTAAGAGTTTTATGGTTTCATGACTTACATTCAGGTCTTTGATCCATTTCAAGTTTACTTTTGTGTATGGGGTTAAACAATAATCCAGTTTCATTCTCTTGCATGTAACTGTCCAGTTTTGCCAACACCAGCTGTTGAAGAGACTGTCATTTCCCCATTGTATGTCCATGGCTCCTTTATCATATATTAATTGACCATATATAGTTGGGTTTATATCAGGGCTCTCTAGTCTGTTCCATTGGTCTATGGGTCTGTTCTTGTGCCCGTACCAAATTGTCTTGAGTACTGTGGCTTTGTAGTAAAGCTTGAAGTTGGGGAGCATAATCCCTCCAGTTTTATTCTTCCTTCTCAGGATTGCTTTGGCTATTCAGGGTCCTTTGTGGTTCCATATGAATTTTAGAACGATTTTCTCTAGTTCATTGAAAAATGCTGCTGATATTTTGATAGGAATTGCATTGAATCTGTAGATTGCTTTAGGCAGGATGGCCATTTTGACAATATTAATTCTTCCTATCCATGAGCACAGGATGTGTTTCCATTTATTGGTATCTTCTTTAATTTCTCTCATGAGTGTCTTGTAGTTTTCAGAGTATAGGTCTTTCACTTCCTTGATTAGGTTTATTACTTGGTATTTTATTCTTTTTGATGCAACTTTGAATGGAATTGTTTTCCTGATTTCTCTCTCTGCTAGGTCATTGTTAGTGTATAGGAATGCCACAGATTTCTGTGTATTAATTTTGTATCCCACAACTTTGCTGAATTCAGATATTAGATCTAGCAGTTTTTGAGTGGATTCTTTAGGGTTTTTTATGTACAATATCATGTCATCTGCAAACAGGGACAGTTTGACTTCTTCCTTGCCAATCTGGATGCCTTTTATTTCTTTGTGTTGTCTGATTGCCGTGGATAGGACCTCCAATACTATGTTGAATAGAAGTGGGGAGAGCGGGCATCCTTGTCTTGTTTCCAATCTTAAAGGAAAAGCTTTCAGCTTCTCGCTATTAAGTATAATGTTGGCTGTGGGTTTGTCATATATGGCCCTTATGATGTTGAGGTACTTGCCCTCTATACACATTTTGTTGAGAGTTTTTATCATGAATGGATGTTGAATTTTATCAAATGCTTTTTCAGCATCTATGGAGATGATGATGTGGTTTTTGTCCTTCTTTTCGTTGATGTGGTGGATGATGTTGATGGATTTTCGAATGTTGAACCATCCTTGCATCCCTGGAATAAATCCTACTTGATCATGATGGATGATCCTTTTTATGTATTGTTGAATTCAGTTTGCTAATATTTTGTTGAGTATTTTTGCATCTATGTTCATCAGGGATATTGGTCTGTAGTTTTCTTTTTTTGTGGTGTCTTTGCCCGGTTTTGGTATTAGAGTGATGCTGTCCTCACAGAATGAGTTTGGAAGTATTCCCTCTTCTCTACTCCTTGGAAAACTTTAAGGAGGATGGGTATTAGGTCTTCACTAAATGTTTGATCAAATTCAGCGGTGAAGCCATCTGGTCCAGGCATTTTGTTCTTAGGTACGTTTTTGATTACCAGTTCAATTTCATTGCTGGTAATTGGTCTGTTGAGATTTTCTGTTTCTTTCTGGGTCAGCCTTGGAAGGTTGTATTTTTCTAGAAAGTTGTCCATTTCTTCTAGGTTATCCAGTTTGTTAGCATATAATTTTAATAGGATTCTCTAATAGTTCTTTTTATTTCTGTGCTGTCAGTTGTGATTTTTCCTTTCTTATTTCTGATTCTGTTATATGAGTAGACTCTCTTTTTTTTTGTAAGTCTGGCTAGCGGTTTATCTATTTTGTTTATTTTCTCGAAGAACTAACTCTTGCTTTCATTTATCCTTTCTGTTGTTTTATTCTTCTCGATTTTATTTATTTCTGCTCTAATCTTTATTATGTCCCTCCTTCTACCGACTTTGGCTCTCATTTGTTCTTGTTTTTCTAGTATTGTTAATTGTGAGTTTAGACTGCTCATATGGGATTGCTCTTCTTTCCTGAGGTAGGCCTGTATTGCAATATACTTTCCTCTTAGCACGGCCTTCACTGTGTCCCACAGATTTTGCGGTGTTGAATTATTGTTGTCATTTGTCTCCATATATTGCTTGATCCCTGTTTTTATTTGGTCATTGATCCACTGGTTATTTAGGAGCATGTTATTAAGCCTCCATGTGTTTGTGGTATTTTTCATTTTCTTTGCGTAATTCATTTCTAGTTTCATTCCTTTGTGGTGTGAGAAGCTGGTTGGTACAATTTCAATCTTTTTAAATTTACTGAGGCTCTTTTTATGGCCTAGTATATGATCTATTTCTGAAAATGTTCCATGTGCACTTGAGAAGAATGTGTATTCTGCTGCTTTTGGGTGTAGAGTTCTGTAGATGTCTGTTAGGTCCATCTGTTCTAATGTGTTGTTCAGTGCCTCTGTCTCCTTACTTATTTTCTGTCTGGTTGATATGTCCTTCAGAGTGAGTGGTGTGTAGAAGTCTCCTAGAATGAATGCATTGCATTCTATTTCCCCCTTTAATTCTGTTAGTATTTGTTTCACATATGTAGAAGCTCCTGTGTTGGGTGCATGGATATTTATAATGGTTATATCTTCTTGTTGGATTGACCCCTTTATCATTATGTAATGTCCTTCTTTGTCTCTTGTGACTTTCTTTGTTTTGAAGTCTATTTTGTCTGATATAAGTACTGCAACTCGTGCTTTTTTCTCTCTATTAGTTGCATGAAATGTCTTTATCCATCCCTTCACTTTTAGTCTGTGTATGCCTTTGGGTTTAAAGTGAGTCTCCTGAAGGCAGCATATAGATGGGTCTTGTTTTTTTATCCATTCAGTGACTCTGTCTTTTGATTGGTGCATTCAGTCCATTTACATTTAGGGTGATTGTGGATACGTATGTACTTATTGGCATTGCAGGCTTCAGATTCATGGTTACCAAAGGTTCAAGGTTAACTTCCTTACTATCTAAGAGTCTAACTTAACTCACTTAATATGCTATTACAAACACAATCTAAAGGTTCTTTTTTTTGTTTTGTTTTGTTTTTTTCTCCTCCTTTTTCTTCCTCCTCCATTCTTTATATATTAGGTATCATATTCTGTACTGTTTGTCTATCCCTTAATGACTTTGGGGATAGTTCATTTAATTTTGTATTTGCTTAGTAATTAGCTGTTCTACTTTCTTTACTGTGGTTTCATTACCTCTGGTGACAGCTATTGAACCTTAGGAACACTTCCATCTATAGCAGTCCCTCCAAAATACACTGTAGAGATGGTTCGTGGGAGGTAAATTCTCTCAGCTTTTGCTTATCTGGGAATTGTTTAATCCCTCTTTCAAATTTAAATGGTAATCTTGCCAGACAAAGTAATCTTGGTTCAAGGCCCTTCTGCTTCATTGCATTAAATACACCATGGCACTCCCTTCTGGCCTGTAAGGTTTCTTCTGGGAAGTCTGATGATAGCCTGATGGGCTTTCCTTTGTATGTGATCTTATTTCTCTCTCTGGCTGCTTTTAATAGTCTGTCCTTATCCTTGTTCTTTGCCATTTTAATTACTATATGTCTTGGTGTTGTCTTACTTGAGTCCCTTGTGTTGGGAGATCTGTGCACCTCCATGGCCTGAGAGACTATCTCCTTCCCCAGATAGGGGAAGTTTTCAGCAATCACCTCCTCAAAGACACTTTCTATCCCTTTTTCTCTCTCTTCTTCTTCTGGTACCCCTATAATGCGAATATTGTTCTGTTTGCTTTGGTCACACAGTTCTCTCAATATTCTTTCATTCTTAGAGATCCTTTTTTTTCTCTGTGCCTCAGCTTTTTTATATTCCTCTTCTCTAGTTTCTACTTCATTTATCGTCTCCTCCACCATATCCAATCTGCTTTTAATACCGTCCATTGTGCTCTTCAACGATTGGATCTCCGACTGGAGTTCATTCCTGAGTTCTTGAATATCTTTCTGTACTTCCATGAGCATGTTAATGATTTTTATTTTGAACTTCCTTTCAGGGAGAGTCATGAGGTCAATATCATTTAAATCTTTCTCAGGAGTTGTATTAATAATTTTACTCTGGACCAGGTTCCTTTGGCATTTCATATTTGTGTATGGTGCCCTCTAGTGCCCAGAAGCTCTACTCTATGGAGCTGCTCAGCCCCTGAAGCAATGTCAGGGATTGCAGGGGAGTGGTATTGGTGCCTGGGGGGAGGAAAGAGCTGTTTCCTGCTACGCGGCCGCTATGACTGTCTCCACTGCCTGAACCAGTGGGCCAAGCACACAGGTATAAGCCTCTGTGCTTTGTGTTTTCAGTTGCTGTAGACAGATCTTCCCTCTAGCTGGTCTAACGCCAGGGTAGGGTTTCCCAGTTTGCAAGCCTGGTGGGGCTGGCCAGTAGAAAGGCACAATAGTCTGCCTGTCATGGAAGGGGTTCTTGGAGCTGTGTAGGCAGCCAGGGAGCTGGAGCACCTGAAGATCGTGAAAGCTCCCAATCTGCTGGGCAGAGTGCATCCAGACAATTTTGTGTACCTGTCCTCTCTCCTGACCAGTAAGCTCTGTGCACTCCTTTCCCCTTTAGCAGCCCTCTTGCTAAGGGCTTCTTTGTTAGGAAGTCTCTCAGACTGCCTGCCTTTCTTTTGTCCCAGAGCAGTTGGATATGGATCCCTGCTTTCCACAAGCAGCTGGAATCTTAGTCTCTCCAGGAATTCTGCCTGTCTTAGCTTTCCAACCCCCTAATTACAAGAGTATTATGCAAGCACCATAAAATGTAGGTTTGTGCTCCCAGAGCAGATCTCCGGAGTTAGGTATTCAGCAGTCCCAGATTTCTCCCTCCCTGCTCCATTCCTCTTCCTCCTGCCAGTGAACTGGGGTGGGGGAAGGATTTGGATCCCACAGGACCACAGCTTTAGTAGGTTACCCTTTTCTGTGAGGTCTGCTCTTGTCTCCAGGTGCATGCAGTTTGTTGCAGTCCTCTTTCCTGTTGCTCTTTCAAGAGTAGTTTTATTAGTTATATTTTCATAGTATATGCAGTTTTAGGAGGAAGCCTCTGTGCCATCTCTCATGCCGCCATCTTTAATCCCAAATCCTTTGAACTTTTATTTAGAGTTTCTACAGCTGCATATGGTTGGTCTTGGTGAATGCTGCATATGCACAGGAAAGGATAGTTGCAGTAATGTTCTGGAACTGTTAGTTACTCAGTAATGTTGCTCAAATATTCTATATCCTTACTGTATGTTTTTCTTTTTGTATTAATTACTGAGAGAGAGATGTCAAAAAATTTTATGGATATGGTTGATTTGTCTAGTTCTCCTTGTCCTGTCAATTTTTGCTTCCTATTTTCTTCAGTTTTGATTTTTTATGTTTACAATTAAGATTGCAATTTTTTTGAAGAGCTGACACTTTCAACATTATGAAATGACTCTATCTTAGATAATGCTTTTGTCTTAAATTTACCTTTGTTCTTGTTTATTTTGTGTGTTCTAATTCTTTTACTCTCTTCTTACTTTCAACTTATATATATGAAGGAAATCTCTTGTAGTCAGTGTATAGTTAGATATTGCTACTATATCCATTCTGAAATCTCTGCTTCTTAATTGTAGTGCTTATTCATTTACATTTAATATAGCCATTGATATTACTATGATTAAGTTTACATATGGCTTTGGTTTTCCATTTCTCCCTTTCTTCATTTTCTTTTTTAGGTTAATTAAGCATCTTTAAAATCCTATTTCTCTTCTCTGTTGGCTGCATTAAACAGCCAATTAACATTTAAGGAATTTAGTAAAAGAAAGAAAATAATTTTTAAATGAAATTACTCAATTTTCTTTTCCAGCATTGTTCATTTTTTTCTTGTGGATTTCATCTGATGTAATTTCCTTTTAGCACATTATGTAGAGCAGGTCTGCAATAATTCAACTTTGTTAGTGCTTTTTCAATCCAAAAATAACCTTATTTCAGGTAATTTTTAGTAGACATAGAATTCCAAGTTTGCAGAGGGTTTTTTTTTTTTTGACAGCTTAAAAATATTTTTCCATTTTATTCCGATTTGTACTGCTCTTCATAAGAGATCAGTCATCCTTCTTACCCTATCATTGTTCCTTTGTATGTAGCCCACAGTATGTAATGGGTAACTATCACCAACTCTGTTTACTTTTAAGAATTAAAAAAAAAAATCTTTGTTTCATTTTGTTTTATTTTGGTTTTTAACTTTTGAAAATGATTGTCTTCTTTGGGATTTTCTTTTTATTCATCCTGGTTGGGTGTTGCTTTGATTTCTGGGTTTTTATATTGCTGATTTTAGTCAAATCTGAAATTATTTTTGCTAATATCTAATATTTCTGCTCTATTTTCTACATCTTCTATATCCAGTACTGCAGTCAGATATTTTTTTAGATCACCTGATACTGTTGTACAAGTCATGAGGTGCTGTTCTTCTGTAAAGTTTCTTTATGCTTCCTTTAAACTTCTGGATGTTTTCTATTTAATTGTCTTTAAGTTATCAATCCTTTCTTCTGCAATTTCATATATATTTTCAGTTCTGTGATTTGTTTCATTTTTTAAGTTTCTATATCTCTACAGAAATTACCCACATTTTTACTCATTTTATTCATTTGCCCTATGGATTCCCTAGCACAGTTATCATAGATATTTTAAATTCCTTGTCATCCAATTTCATCGATTATTTTTCCTATTATTGATTACATTGTTCTGCTTCTTCACCTCTATTAATTTTTCATTGTACTCTAAATAGTCCTTACTTTTTAGAGACTCTACATGCTTTTATTATTCTACCAAGAGTATTAAGCTTTATTTTCCCACTTAAATTACTGGCATATCATCTTAATTATGAAGAAGCTTGGGTTAAAGTGAACATTATTCTTACTCCTAAAACATAACTCTGCAAAAGTGTCACATGCTTTCCAAATCTAACTTGCTGAAACTTGAACCCCACACTCTTTCACTGTTTTATGCAATCACTGAAATATCTGCTCGCCTCTTTCAATCTTCCAGCTGTTGTTTTTCCTCTTGGCTCCTTGAAGTCCATATAACACCCATCCAGTGGTCAAACAAAACTTTGAGGGAATTTGCTTGCAGATTTTTGGTTCTCTCACTTTTATGGAACTCTCTTTGCAGGAACTACTTTCCTCAGTTCCCCAAAATACTGAAAACTCTTAATTTCCATCTCTGGCTAGTCAGCCAATAAGAATGCCACTTTCTTGATGAGCTTTATCCCTCTAACACAGCACAGAACAGACTAGGAGTGTCCTCATTGAGAAACTGGTTAAATGTGTATATCATCCAGCATGGCTCCCCCTTTCTTCAAGTTTCTCTCTTCAGTTATTCTCCCATGACCTGAGTTATTTTTGTTTTATTTCATTTTGTTTTGTCTAGGGTCTAGAATTGCTGTCATCATGATTATTTTAATATAAGTTCCTCTACCATCACTAGAACCTAGAGATCTTCTTTTGACCTTCATATTTATAGTACCTACTATGATGCTTGGTACATATTAGATGTTAAGATGTTAGTAATTGAATAAATGAATGAAAAGAGTAATATATGCAAATACTTGAAAAATACCTACATGGAATATTATACAAACTTTCTATTGTTAGCTATTTGTTTTTCAGTTTTTTTTCAGTTGAAGTAATTAATTCATACTTTTTGTTAAGATATGGAATGAATCATCTCTCCTTTGTCATAGACATTACCTCCACAGATCAAAGAGGTGGCACCAATTCAGTGTTTTCAGGTGGGTTTGGTTTTCATTGAAAGATACAATTAGTGATTTATTATCACCTTTATTTGAGAATCAAAGAAAATAGCTATGCTTCTACTTTAATATACATTTGAAGAATATGACAATTTCAAGTTGAATTAATTTGACCTTGAAAGTGCAGTATTTTATAATTAATGCATGAGTAATGAAAGCTAGTCTGTATCATTAGCATATGATAATCACATATAGAATATATCCATATAAATTTTCCAATATTTTTATGACTGAAATTCAGGTCACTTAAAAAAAGGTTTATGTCTTACTATGTTTAAATAATTCCAGTGAGATTTAGCTTTTTGCATAAATTGGAAATTATACAGCCATACCAAAAACATTTAAAACTTTTACTATGATTAAAACTTTGACGTATATAAAATATATCTGTCTTTGGTTTTCTATAGTAAGTGGAACATGAATTATTCAAAAATTTAAGTTAGGACTTACTGTTACTTCTTTTGTATAATAAGTAGGACAGATTTGGTGCCATGGAAATGTTATTAATAACTGTGAAAGATTAATTGCTTATTATGTTTTACTTGAAACAATGTATTTGACTCTGAGAATACTATAATGACTTACTGCAACAGTTATGTTAAATGGGTAAAATGAATATTAATACAATTTACAAGTTACTATATCCATTTGACAGCTATTTTTGGACTTAATCATTTTTGAGGATGTGTAAACATCCAGTGAACCATACCGTATTAAGAAGTTGGGGAGTGAGGTGATGAACTTGTTTATAAAAAAAACTCTGCTACAGTTTGCACTTGTAAATGTTTTCTAAAATATCATGGCCTATTGTAAAAGAAGTAATTTCTTTCAAAAAGGTCTTTGTACAATTTATAAAATTATAGGGTGTCAGGGGTAACCTGAACTTCTAAATGATGTGCCATTTAATTTCCATGTTAATTAACACTTAGTGGAATAGTTGCAAACTATAAGTAACTGTTGGAGGAGGAAATGCTTTTAACAAGAGTAGAAAATTAGTTTCTTTTCCTGAGGCCACAAAGAATATCTATTAATACAGACAGCCTGAACTGACGGTCTCCCAACTTACACACTGAATCTATACCTGTGCACAGATCATTTCATCCCGAAGAAGAACTGAGACTGAAATGAATACCTTCTATACAATGAGGGATAGTAAAAGCACATAAAAAACAGCAGGAGAGACAGAGATATAGTAACAGGGGAAACCCCTTTGCACAGCAACCAGTAGGGGAGGATGAGGGCTACTGCTGAGAGCCACTCACAGACTTCCTACCCTGGGGCACAGGATAAAAGCCTTGTGGTTTAAAGTACATCCAGAACATAAGTAAAAGACCCTGATTTTCATAACTAAAACACCCACCATTTGGCAAGGGAACTGTTGGAACGTACTCTGGGATCAGAGGTACTGACCAGTTCCACTGTTGGCATTCTTTTCACACATCCTTGTGCTACCAAGAGCAGAGTGCAGATGCACACACCAATTTTGGACTGAGTCTAGGTGGCCTCCCAGCCCTGCCCACCTCCTGGAGACCCAGTCATCCCACCTCACTGCCTGCTGCCAGACGGCACAATCACCATCAGCCCAGGAAAAGAGTTCCATAGAGATCCCTGTAGCAGAACTGGGGCCACTGGGGAGGGTGCACAAGGCCTGTCACAGCCCCATGAGTGGGATCCAACCAGCAGTGACCCTCAGGTGAGTGTGCAGCATGACCTTGCCAGCAGGACCCAGCTGGCAATGACCCCAGATTTCCCCAAAATGGGCCAGAACATGTACTAGACACAGGTGAGGGGGCAAAGGGCCTGCTGTTGCCCTGCCAGCAGGACCTAGTCATCAATGACCCTGAATTCCAGAAAAGTCCAGAACAGTGTGTACTGGCCTGCATATGAGGGAGCACAGGACACTCAGTTGGTGCCAATAAGGGAGCTTCCCAGATCACATCCATGAATTGCCACTGGCCCACTGATCTCCGCTGCTCAGCATAGACCCCATCGGTGTCTACCCCAAAATTCCTCCAATGGGATCCCAAGACTGTACTGCTGAGACCATGACTTAGAAGTCCCAGCACCAGGTCAAGCCTGTGTCATGCTCTCTTGGCCTCCAGCCAGCCAAAACAACCAGGCCAATACCAGGGGTAATTTCTACACAAGGCCAATCCTTCAAGACTGAGAGAATGAACCTGTCAATTAATTCAAAGACTCAAGCACAGAATGTCAAATAAAATGAAGACAGAGGAATATGTTCCAAATGACAGAAAGGGAAAAAAAAACAGAAAAAAAAAAGACCTAAATGAAACAGAGTTAACCAATCTGCTTGATGAAGAATCTAAAGCAATGATTATAAAGATGTCTACCAGACTTGAGAGATTGGATGAGTTCAAGGAGGACTTCAACAAAGAGACAAAAAAATCTAAAAAGAACAAATCATAGTTGAAGAATACAGTAAATGAAATAAAAAGATACACCAGAGGGCATGAACAGCAGACTAGAATATGCAGAAGAATGGATCAGTGACTTGGAAGATAGAATAATGGAAAGGATGCAAGCTGAACAGCAAAAAGGAAAAATAATTAAAAGAATGGGGATATGTTTTAAAAGCTCTGGGACAACATAAAACATCCTAAAATTCACATATAGGGGCCCCAGGAGGAGAAAAGATAGAGAAAGGGGTGGAAAACTTACCTGAAGAAAAAAATAGCTGAGAACTTCCCTTACCTGGGGAAACAAACTTTCTTCCAGGTCCAGGAAGCACAGAGAGCTCCAGACAAGATGAACCCAACAAGGTCCACACCAAGACATATAATTAAAATGCCAAAAATCAAAGACAAAGAGAGAATCTTTAAAGAAGCAAGAGAAAAGCAACAAATTATATATAAGGGAAACACTGTAAGGCTATCAGCTGATTCTTCAGCACAAACTCCACAGGCCAGAAAAGGAGGGGCATGATATATTCAAAACCTGAAAGGAAAAACCTATAACCATGAATATTCTATCCAGCAAGGTTATAATTTAGAATGGAAGGCAAGATAAAGGGCTTCACAGATAAATGTAAGTCAAAGGAGTTCTCCACTAAATCAGCCTTACAAGAAATGCTAACAGAAGCTAAGAGGAAAATAAAAGACCCTATCTAGAAGCAAGACAATTATGAAATGGAAAATTTTTCACTGGTGAAAGCAATCATATAGCAGAGGTAGTAGATCAATTACTTAAAAGCCAGTATGAAGGTCAAAAAGAAAAAAATAGTCAAATCAATTACACCTAAAAATTAGATAAAGGAATCATTAAATACAAAGGTGTAAAAGAAGCTATTATACACATAAAATGTGGAAGAGGGGGAGTAATAAATGTAATGCTGTTAGAATTCATTAAGCTTAAGTGACCATCAACTTAATATAGACTGTTATCTTCACAGGATCTCATATATAAGCACCTCTTGGTAACCACAAACCAAAAACTTATAATAGATACACAAAAAAGAAAGAGAACGGAACCCAACCATGAGACTAGTCATAAAGCACAAGAGAAGAGAGCAAAAGAAGAAGGCATCAGGGAAGAATGACATGAACAACCAGGAAAGAATTAACAATGTGACAATAAGTACCTATATAATTACTTTAAGTGTAAATGTAATAAATGCTCTAATCAAAAGACATAAGGTGAGAATGGCTAAAAAACAAGATCCATTTATTTTCTGCTTATAAGAGACTTACTTTGGACCTAAAGACACACAAAGACTGAAACAGAAGGGGTAGAAAAACATATTCCATGCAAATAAGATTAAGAAAACTGGAGTAGCAGTATTTATATCAGACAAAATAGACTTTAAAAGAAGGCTGTAACAAGAGACAGAGAAGAACATTATACAATGATTAAGAGCTCAATCTGACAAGAAGAACGTAACAAGATAAATATCTATGCAACCAACAGAGGAGCAAAACAAATATTAACGGACATAAAAGGAGAAATTGACAGCAATAAAATAGTAGTAGGAAACATTAACATCCCACTTAAATAAGTGGATAGATCATCCAAACAGAACATCAAAAAGTAAACAGTGGCTTTGAATAGCACATTAGATCAAATGGACTTAACAGATAAATGCAGAACATAACATCCCAAAACAAGAGAATACACATTAGTTCGGAGGGCACATGCAACATTCTCCAGGATAGATCACATATTAGGCCACAAAACAAGGAGGTGAAAGACATGTACTCTGAAAACTGTAAGACATTAATGAAAGAAATATAAGACACAAACAGGCAGAAAGCTATTCCATGCTCATGGATTGGAAGAATTCATATTGTCAAAATGGCCATTGTACCAAAGCAATCCATAGATTCAGTGAAATCCCTATCAAAATACTAATGACATTTTTTACAGAGTTGGTGCAAACAATTGTAAACTTTTATAGTATCACAAAAGATCCTGAATAGCAAAAACCATCTTGAGAAAGAAGAAAAAACCTGGAGGTATCATGCTCCTTGGTTTCAAATAATACTATAAATCTATAGTAATCAAAACAGTATAGTACTGGTGCCAAAAACAGACACAAAAACCAATGCAACAGAACAGAGAGCCTATAAATAAACTCAGACTTATATGGTCAGCTAATCTATGACAAAGGAGGCAAGAATATACTGTGGGGAAAAGACAGTCTCTTCAATAAATTGTGTTGGAAAAACTGGACAGCTACATGTAAGAGAATGAAACTGGATCATCATCTTATGCTATATACACAAATAAACCCTAAATGGATTAAAGACCTAAATGTAAGACCTGAACCATAAAGCCCTTAGAATAAAACATAGGCAGTAAACTCCTGAAAATCAACATCAGTAGATTTTGGGAGAATATGTCTCCTCAGGCAAGGTAAACAAAAGCAAAAATAAACAAGTGGGACTACATCAAACAGAAAAGCTTCTGCACACCAAAAGAAACCACCAACAAAATGAAAAGGCAACCTACAGTATGGGAGAATATATTTGCAAATGATATATCCAATAAAGGGCTAATATACAAATATATAAAAAACTTACACAGCTCAACATCAGAAAGACAAATAATCCAATTTAAAAATGGGCAGAAGATCTGAATAGACATTTTTCCAAGGAAGAAACATAGATAGCCAACAGGCACATGAAATGACACTCAACATCACTAATCATCAGAGAAATGCAAATCTAAACCACAGTCAAAATGACTAATATCAGCAAGACAAGAAATAACAAATGTTGGAGAGATGTGAAGAAAAGCAAACCCTTGTACACTATTGATGAGAACTTAATTTGTGTGGCCACTATGGAAATCTTGCCATTTACATTTTAGATGGACCTAGAGGGTTTCATGTTAAATGAAATATGTCAGACAAAGACAAATACCATATGATTTAACTTATATGTGGAATCTAAAAAACAAAACAAACAAACAAAAAAGAAACAGACCCATAAATATTCACAACAGACTGTTGGTTACCATAGGGGAAGGAGTAGGTGGATAGGTGATACAGGTGAAGGGATTAAAGAGGTACAAACTTCAAATTATAAATTAGTTACAGAAATGGAAGTGCAGCATAGAGAATATAATAGATAGCATTGTAGTAGCTTGGTATAGTAATGGGGGTAACTACACTTACTGTGGCGAGCATTTAGTAATGTATATAATTATCAAATAACTTCATTGTACATCTGAAACCTGTACAATATTGTATAACAACTATATTCCAATTAAAAATATATATATGCATCTGCAAATTTGAAAACTTCAATGAACTTCAAGTAGGATAAACTCAGACATTCCACTGACACACATGATGATCAAATTCTTGAAAGCCAAAGATAGAGAATATTGAAAGCAGTGAGAAGGAAGCAACTCATTGTTTACAAGGGATCTTCAATAAAATTAATAGCCAATTTCTCATCAGAAACCATGGAAACTGAAATTTAGTGAGATGTCGTATTTAAAGTACTGCAAAAAAAAAAAACAAAAAAAAACTGTCAACCAAGATTCTATGTCTGGCAAAACTATCCTTAAAAAATTACGGAGCTAAGAAATTTCCAAGTGAGCAAAAGCTGAAGCCATTTGCTACCACTAGACTTACCATACAAAAAAATTGCTAAAGGGAATCCTTCAAGTTGAAATGAAAGCTTACTAGACAGTAATGGAAGTCATATGAAGAAATAAACATCCCTAGCACAGGTAAAAACATGAGTAAATATAACAGCCAATATTATTGTATTTTTGGTTTGTAACTCCACTTTTTATTTCCTATGTGATTTAAAAGATGAATGTATAATAATTATAAATCTTTATTGAGAACATGTGTATAAAGATGAAATTAGTGACAGCAACATAAAGAGCTGTATAGGAACATAGTTTTTGTTTGTGATTGAATTTCAGTTGTCATAAATTCAATTAGATTGTTATAACTTTAAGATGTTAAATGTAATCCCATAGAAACCACAAGTAAGAAATAGAGAGAGAATATACACAAAAGGAAAGAAGTGAATCAAACATTTCACTACAAATAAAATAAATTAAACACAAAAAAGACACTAACGGAGGAAATGAGGAACAAAAAAGTATATATATAAACAGCAAAATGGCAGAAGTAAGTCCTACTTAACTTACTTGAAGTAAAATCACCAATCAAAAGAGATTGGAAGAATGGATAAAACTAAACTAAAAAACGTGATCCAACTGTCTTTCCTGCATGATACTTACTACAGATCCAAAGACAAAAATATGTTGAAAGTGAAGAGATGGAAAAAATTATTCTAAGTGATAGTAACTAAAAGAGAACTGGGTTGCTATACTAACACTATTATGTTTCTCTTACTCAAACTGACCCCATGTAAAATGCTTCAATCATATTTAAAAAGGGCTGTTACCTGAACACACCCAACATTTTCTGGTGTCCTTGACCTTACTGGCTCTCTTTTCTTTATCTGTCCTTGCCCATCTCCATATAATGCCTAACTAATGGGAATATTTTTCTACCTTTCAAACCTAACTCAAAGTCCAGTCCTACTGAAAATCTTACCCAGAAACCCAGTGGCTTACTTATCCATGTTCTCTCCTGATACTGGTTAATACTTTGATTTTAGTACACATTGTGCCTTATCCAAGATCTAGTCATGAGTGCTTAACATGTTCTTTTAATCTGGGTCTGCCATTTGTGTAAAGTTGGGTAAGTAATTATCTTTATTCCTGTTTCTCTGTCTATAAAATGGTATCTAACTCAGAGAATTGGGTTTGGTGTATTAAATATGATCATTCTTAGTATTTCCCATTTCCAAGTACATAGTTGTATGCCTACTCTGGAGTTTACTGTCATTCCAGCTCAGCTTGGCCAATAAGGTCATATACACATGGCTGTATATCAGTAGCTAGATCTGACAGAATTTGGAATTCTTGTCATTGCTATAAGTATGAATTATGATGGCTACTGAGAAAAAGCACAGGTATCTACCTGTGTATAATAGCTACTGCAACCACCACCATGCTTTTCACCTGAGCCTAGAACCCTCCTTGAGTTCAAGTCTGTGGTTCACCACTCTTACTGCTGTATAAGGGTGCAAAAGTGTGGGATGCTCTCTGGTCATGAAGATTTGAGCAGGCCAAATACCTTTCTGGCCAGCTTCAATAGGATAATTTCCCCCCCTTCTAACAATTTAATTATTAATTTAAACTTGAGTGGGAAGGTACAGATATTTCCCATAAACTCCCTACCTCCATACAGTTTGAATATGATATTTCTAGGTGTGGTATTTTGGCATGTATTCTGCTCAGGGTTCTTTGAGCTTCCTATATCTATGGTATGGTGTCGTTATATCTATGGTATGACATTAATTTGGAGAAACTCTCACTCATTTTTGCTTCAAATATTTCATCTATTCTTTTCTCTAATTTAATCTCCTACCCATATTCCCATTATGCATATGGTACACCTTTTGTAGCTGTGAAATAGTTATTGGATATTCTGTTCTGTTTTCTTTTTAGTCCTTTTTTTCCTTTGTTTTTCGGTTTTACAAGTTCTTATTGATGCATTCTCAGAGATTTTTTCCCCATCTGTGTCCTGTCCTCTAAAAAGATCATGAAAGGCTTCTTTACTTCTGTCACAGTGTTTATCTCCAGCATTTCTTTATTCTTTCTTAAAATTTCCATCTTTCTGCTTACATTACCTATGTATTCTTGCATGTGTCTACTTGTTCTATTAGAGATCTAAACATACTAATCACAGTTGTTTTAAATTTCTGGTCTGTTTCTGATGCTTGCTCTGTCTCTTCAAAGTGTGTTTTATCTTTTAGTATGCCTTGTAATTTTTTGTTGAAAACTGGATATGATATCCTGGGTAAAAGGAACTGTAAGATATAGGCATTTAGTAATGTGAGGCTAAGTTGTGGGGGCATGGGAAGCATCCTATATTCCTAAAATTGGTTAGGCTCTGAAAAAGCCCTAGCAAGGTTTTAGGCTCTGGTAAAATACTTTCTCTTGGGCATGGACATTGTTAAGAACAGAATACTTTGGCATATTTTTGGTCACATTTGCCCTCCCTCTCCTGGCAGTACACGGGGACTTTTTTCCTCCAATATTCACTGTGAGAACCTAATTGAGCTACTGGTGGTAAAACTTACAAAAGTGTGGGGACTCTCCTGTAACTGGGTTTCCCTGGAGTTTTCCCCTGGAATTCCCCTCAGACTTGTCCACACTGAATCAAAGCAAATCATCCATGAGAGGTTCAGTTTTCCTGCTCAGCAGGGGTTCATGTGGAGATCTGTGCTCATTGAGTTTCTGTGCCAGTAAGTTGTGATTCTCCTTCACCTGTCTCTCCAAGTTTTGGGGCAGCAGTTTGCCTTGTGACCTTTAAGGGGTCCGAGAATTAATGATTTTTCAGTTTGTTCAGCTTTCTACTTGTTAGGAATGGAGTGGTGACTTCCAAGCACCTTATGTGTCAGTCTGCAAACTGGAAGTAACAATCCTTCATATAATACATTTCCCAGGGTGAGCAATGTTTTCATCACGTATGAATTACTAGATTACCTTTTTCACTCACTGTCTAGTTCTCATAAAAAATTGAATTACTAATGTGTATCATCATCTAAATTTCTGCTCTCATTCAAAATATTTATGAAACTTTATTCCTTAACTTTAAATCTTAACCCTCAAGATATGATATGCTCAAATTAGTGTCTTCTCAATTGTTCTCTGTCAAGTGAGTGATAAGACAAAGGAAGTAGAAAGAAGGCACTCTGATTGACAGTAAAATTGGTGCTTTAAAAGAGAAATTGCTATCCAGTTTTCTGTTTAGTACAGATGTTAAACCCTTTGTGGAAAAATTGTGCAAAATGAAAAAAACAGAATATCATCCCAGGACTACATAAGAAGAATATACAGGAACATTATTTATTATAAAAAAAGTAATTTAAAAAAATGTTCACCAACCTCAATGGGATTAAAGGAGACATGATATCTTGAGGGAGGATAAGAAATTCTACCAAGAGAAAATAAGATGACAGGAGGAAAATGTTTGGAGAGGGAAAATTGTCCTTTCTGAAGGAAATTTTATACATGACCATTAAGACTTTTCCTAGGAAAAGAGCATGAAAGTAATTATCTGGCAAGCAGACATTTCTTTTAGATCCTAGAAATAAACTGATGGTCAGTCTAAGTGTTTGATGTTGAGGACTTTTCATATTTTTCACTAAGTATTTTAGTGGGAGATTGGGGGAGGCTCAGTTAGAGACTGCTGGCCAGTTGACTTTATACACATAAACTTTCTCTTTTCCTTCTGAACAGTATCTGCATGCAAAAACAAATTTTTTTTTTTGTCCAGTGGAGAACATGGATAAGAGTCCAAAAGTTTCAGGGTCAGTGGTATTTGTCTTCTAGCCTCCTCCTTGACACCTTTATTGTCTACCGAGGCCAGATCAGGGCCCTGAGTGCAGATTATAACAAGTTGAATAATTAAGAATTGTCATCTTTTTCTCTTTGGGTTAGTGGGAAGAGCTTTGAGGAAGAGGAACTTTGGCCAGCTACCTTGGGTCTTGGTTATTCCATCTATGAAATTAGAATAGTACAACTCTTGCCATACCTATTGTCAAGGGTGTTGTGAGCAAAGACTAAGATACTAATCACTTTTGGGGAAAGAAGCTGAAATTACAAAATATCTTTCTCTAGAACCTAGAATTTGATGGTAACTATGATCTCACAATTCCAGATGCAGCAATTTTGTAAACAATCACCATCAACAACAAATGGAATATCAGGGAACATTTTTCTTCTCATAAATCCAAGTAATTCAAATGCTAAAATTCTATTCTTCATAAGAAAAATACCTGCTGAATGAACTGTGCATTCTCATCAATGAGAAAAAATTATACCAATATGAAATTTAAAAACAACAATACACATTTCTCTATTATTGACTGTATTTTTCCACTACTTAAATAATAGGAGCTCATTTCTAGGATCTGGCTTTGCAAGACACACTGTGAGAAGGGGAGTAAAGCACAAGCAGTGTCAGACTAAAGCACCCAGAACGAAAACCCATCTATTGTATGATTGTCTTTGACTCAAAACAGCTGTCAATATCAGTAAAAATAATATCTCAAGTCTCCAAATAAGGTTTATTATTCTCACACCTGTGATTTCATAACTTATTTGACTGAATTGGGTAAAACTGGCTGTTTTGATTTCTTTTCATTTTAAATGTCTTTATTTCCATGTTGACTCCAAAAAATATTTCTAAGGTATGAGTGAATTCAACTATTCTTGTTGCCCTCAAATAAATTAAGGTACTAATAATTCACACACGTTTTCAAAAAGCAATCGTTTATTAATTTTTTTCTGACCTTTTCAGAAAACAGAATTAGTTATCTGGAATACCACCTAGTATCATAATGGAAATATTTTCCAGGCATTTTTTTTCCCCACTATCACTTGTTCATCCATTATTCAATAGTAGAGCTAAATGTTCAGGCAAGGATTTAAGATATATAAGTCCATAAGATAAGATTTTGTCAAAGTGATATGATAATTTGCTGACAAAATAGGACTGAGTTTTTGAGTGTGAATCATTCTTTAATCAACTGTCCACTGTAATCACCACACCTAAACTTAAGTTCAACATTCAACCATATAATTATTTCCCTCATCATTTTTTTTCCTCCTGATAGCCTCCTTTAGAAATCAGTCACAATACATAGACCACATCCCATAGTTTTTTCTTCAATGGGATTCTTCAATCTTTCCATTTTCCTATTTCAGTTCTTAAAAGTAGGACTTTAAAATTTTTCAAATGGTAAATTATGTTCTAGGTCTTATCTGATTTTTTCCTATATACCAGGATTTTCTTTCACAGTCTACTTTTAAGTTTTTTATTTTGTTTTTATTGTTTTCTTTTGATCATATTTGTATATATATGTGTTTCCTTTTAACCCTTGGAGAGAAAAGGAAAAGAGGTGTGGTGTCAAAATGCATGGTTATGAAGGCTAAGTTTACAGGGATGAAGAGAGGGGGATTATTAATAAGGAGGAATGATATGCCCCTAGTTTTTGTAAGGAGGACCACAGACCCTCATATTTTTAAGACTAAAGAATAAGTCTAATGTTACCTAGATAGGAAGTGGTGGGGACAGGATTAAAATCTTGCCTGTCAAAACTGCCCACAGACAAGCTGTCAACTATATTCTTGTGATACCTCCAATTTGGGGGAGCAAGGTTGAATGAACACTGATTTTTTGTTTTTTTAATGAAATAAGCCCAGTGGTTTATTTGCCACTTTCTCTGGGCTCAGGGTACATACCAATTTCTTTCTTGGTTAAGAGGTAAAATATTTTCTTGTCTCCCTTCCAGCCTTATCATGCGAAATGAACATCCTAGACATAGGGTGAGTGTGAAGGTAAAAGCAGTGGAAATAATAATAGTAATGTAACAAAATCACAACCCCAAAGTTCAGACTCTCAGAGGCCTTTATAGGGACAAAGACCACCTCTCATCAATGAAGCTGTTTGGATTCTAACTTTTCTGTCTGGATCTGTAAAATAATTGCAATGGCATCTATCTCAATGAAAAGAAAAATTAAATATTAGGTGCTTGGTAGAAAAGCTGAAAAAATAAAATAAGCAGGTCTTACCTGGTTTCTTTATATTGTCTGAAGACCACTAGGGAAATAAATGATGGCTGTGACTTTAAGAGAACTTGAAAGCTTGAGAACTGGGGCGCACTGAGAGTGACAATGGCCATTCTCTGCAAGACTGATCCGAGTCAATTTGAGGAGGAAGTACAAGCAGTATTTTGAAAAATTCAAGGAAATATAATAAGAACATATAACATATGAAAAAATCCAACAATCCTCTTACATTTTTGAGTATTTTAAAAAGTACTTATTCATTATTTACTTAGCAACACTAGGTTGTTTTTTTTTAATTGGTAAAAGCTTCCTTTATTCAATGTGACAGTCTTTAAATCCTATGGAGGATTACATGAATCATATGTTAGATTTAACAGAGCTTCTAGTCTCTGTGCCTGAAACAGCAATGACACAAACTGTGAGAGGTCATGGAGACATACAATTATCTTGGAAAAATATGAACCAACTAGTATTGGATATTGAAAATCCCCATTCTTCTGTTGCAACATCTCCTGGTGTAAAATCTATGCAGTGGCTCCTCTTCATAGAAGGAAGGGGTTGAAACTGTCTTGTTTTCAGAGGAATCCCTCTCTTGGCTTGCAGCTATTGCATTTTCCAATCCACAAATAGTTCTTTTACTGTTTGTGTCAAATTAGAATAACCTGTATTATTTTTTCTGCAATCTTCTCCTACTAAAGGATATGTAGTATATCCTCTTGGTAAAAAGACACTATACCTACAAAACTAGAATTCATTAATAGTATAGCAATTTAATTTCGATTTCCCCTGTACCAAAAGTTATAGCTACAAAAATTTGAAGTCATCTTACTGAATAAGTTTTCTTCCTCGTCACTGTTTACTTTGCACGTAACACAGAAAAAATTGTTGGCTGCTATTCTTGCGGTGTTACATAAATATTTCTTTAATGTCCCTAGCTAATATAGTGTATACGAATAGATGACTAAGACAGAAGCTAAATTTTCATATTGTGCTTTATCACATGGTGTACAGGGACTCAAAATCTGGCAGATTTTTGTAAACACTGCACACATTACAAGAGTGTAAGAGTTTTGGTTCTCCTTACCTCCCCATATGCAATTTTCCTGCTATTGTAAATTTAATTAAATTTCCTAATTCAAGGTCAAGTTTGTTCCAAACCATAGAATTCCAATTATAACTTACTATTTTGGTAAGAAAATAGAACACATGATCTACAAGCATATTTTCCATCAATTATATTTGTCAAAAGGAAACAATGCTATTGAATAATATTTAAGTATTCACTTATTTGAATCTAGAAATATAAGCTTACTGAAATTTATGTTGTAATTATTCACTCATTTGTCTCAGTGTACACCTTTAAGAGGTTCTAAAATATTTCTGAAGTAAAAGAATGTCTTAGAAAAATTCACATGGGAATTTGTCCTTGGAGGGTTTTCCACATGTCAATGTGTTATGCTTGAGTAAGATGAGTCTTGAGCAAGTACCTAAAATTTTTCTTCTGAGTTCAAAAATATATCTTATAATTATTTTCCATCACCAATCCTCAAATTTACAATATCTGAGTTGAGAAAATAAAGGCATTTTTGAAAATCTAAAGCAACCATCAAGAACCAAAGGATAAATAACTCAAGGGATCACCTTTGGAGGCAAAGACTCATTTCTTATGATAATTCTGAATACATTTTCAATAATTGTGCATGAATTGTAACCTGTAAGTGTAGGTCTTTTTACCACATGCTATCCGTAGTCTTTACTGATTTAGAGTTCAGTTCACCCATTACATTCATGAGGGGAATAAAAAGGGTGTCCTAACAATCTAGGCTCTTCTAAAGTTTGTGTGTGTAAAGTAGGTTCCTGTTCAACAGTGGTATACTCATTCACAAAAAAGACAAATTTTGTACATTAATTTAACAAATGCCAAACAGTGGCTGACCCACACAACTTTCACAGAAATGCTCTGTGTGGATCTTACCTTCAAATAGGGAGGTAGAGTCATACAGCCAGCCAATAAGCCAAAAAATAAATTATACATCTTAAGGAATGCTCTAAGGAAACCTAACAGGATGCTGAAATAAAAGATAGTGGGTAAGAGGAGAAGGACCCACCTACACTGGTTGAATGGGGACTGTCTCTGGCGAGGTGACTTAATCTATGACCTGGAAGATAAAGGTCAGCCATGTGAACAGCTCGCACAAGAGAGTTTTAGGTAGAAGAAACTGTTAATTCGGACCTTGAGGCAAGAAAAAGCTTGACATGTTCAAGGAACCAAGAAACATTAAAACATGTGGGAGAGTATGATGAACTAGGGGTTAAGTATTAAAAGAATTTGTTAAATAGCTGGTCAAAGGATGTCTTATAATGATGAGGTGTTGAATTCATTTTGACTTACTTCACTCCAAATACAAAGCAATAATTAATAAAATAGAAAAAAATAAGAAAAAACGTGGCTCAGAGAAAAGATAAGTATCTTTATCGACTACAAATGTTTGTAAATTTGGGTGAAGCCACATAAATTATGACCTCCCAGCTGGAGAATTCAAGATGGTGGCGTGAGAGGGGAGAATGAGAGCTCCTCCAAAAAACACAAACAGTACAAAAATAGTTAATTAATACAACTAACCTTCAGACAGCAACAAAAAAGAAGGTCGAACCAGACTGCATACAGACCTCAGGAACAGAGCAGACCTCACGAAAGGGTAATGTACGAAAGCCTTAATCTGGCGGGACCCAAGTCCTTCCTCCACCCCAACTCACTGGCGGGAGGAGGAGAAAAGGAGCCAGGAGGGGGTGGAATCCTGGAACTACTGAGCGCCTAGCCCTGGAGATCTGCTTTGCGGGCAGAAACCTATAGTGTGTGGTGCTCTGGATGTTGGGGAGCTGGGACAGGCTGAGTGCCTCAGAGACTGACATTCTGGCCATTTGTGGAGGGGGGGATCCACATCCGGCTGCTCTGTGTCAGAGGAAAGGCAGGCAGTCTGAGAGGCTTCCAAGCAGCGAGAGGGCTGCTGAAGGGGCGGGGTTTGGGTGGAGCTTGCTGCACCGGAGAAGGGAGAGCTGGACAAGGTTAAGGTTGTCTGGGCATGCTCTGCACAGCTGGTTGGGAACTTTGAGGAGCTTCAGGTGCTCCATCCCCCTGGCTGCCTACTCAGCTCCAAGGCCCCCCCACTGTGACATACAGCCTGCCGAACCTTCCTCCTAGCCTGCTGGCACCGGTTTGCAAACTGACAGTCACTGTGCTGGCGTCAGGCAAGCTAGAGGGAGGCCCCGACTACGACAGCTAGATATGCAAAGCACAGAGGCTTACCTATGTGTGCTTGGCCCACTGGCTCTGACACTGGAGACAGGCATGGCAGACAGGAATCAGGAAACAGATCTTTCCTCCCCCCAGGCACCAGCTCCGCTTCCCTACGACCCCAAACCTCACTCTAGGGTACCACACAGAAATATGAAACGTCAAAAGAACATGGTTCAGACAAAAATCTCACAAACCCTAGAAAGAGGGCCAAATGAAACTGAACTAACCAATCTTCCTGAAAGAGAGTTCAAACTAAAAATTATAAACATGCTTATGGAGGTACAAAAAAAATATTCAAGAACTCAGGAACGAATTTAAGTTGGAGAGTCAATCATTAAGAAATTCTGTATCTGAAATGAAACATACAATGAAGGGATTTAAAAGCAGATTCAATGTAGTAGAAGAGACGGTAAATGAAATAGAAATTAGAGAAGAGGAATACAAAGAAGCTGAGGCACAGAGAGAAAAAAGCATATCTAAGAATGAAAGAATATTGAGAGAACTGTGCGACCAGTCCAAATGGAACAATATTCGCATTATAGGGGTAGCAGAAGAAGAAGAGAGAGAAAAAGGGATAGAAAGTGTCATTGAGGAGGTAATTGCTGAAAAATTCCCCAATCTGGGGAAGGAGATAGGCTTTCAAGCCATGGAGGTGCACATATCTCCCAACAAAAGAGACACAAGAAAGACAACATCAAGACATAATAGTAATTAAAATGGCAAAGATCAAGGACAAAACAGACTTTTAAAAGCAGCTAGAGAGAGAAAAAAGATCACATACAAAGGAAAACCCATCAGGCTATTATCAGACTTCTCAACAGAAAGCTTAAAGGCCAGAACAGAGTGGCATGATATATTTAATGCAATGAAGCAGAAGGGCCTGGAACCAAGAATACTCTACCTGGCAAGGTTATCATTTAAATTTGAAGGAGTCATTAAACAATTTTCAGATAAGCAAAAGCTGAGAGAATTTACCTCCCACAAACAACCTCTACAGTGCATTTTGGAGGGACTCCGATAGATGGAAGTATTCCTAAGGCTAAACAGATGTCACCCAAGGTCTAGACAAAGAGTAAAGAATATGATTCATAACATACAGATAATGGAGGAAGAAGAAAAAGGAGGAAAAAAAAGAACTTTTAGGTTGTGTTTGTAATAGCATACGAAGTAAGTTAAATAAGACTGTTAGATAGTAAGGGAATTACCCTTGAACCTTTGGTAACCATGAATCTAAAGCCTGCAATGGCAATAAGTACATACCTATCGATAATCACCCTAAATGGAAATGGTCTCAATGCACCAATCAAAAGACACAGAGTTCCTGAGTAGATAAAAAGACAAGACCCATCTATATGCTGCCTAAAGAGACTTACTTTAAACCCAAAGACATACACAGACTAAAAGTGAAGGGATGAAAAAAGATATTTCATGCAACTAATAGGGAGAAAAAAGCAGGAATTGCAGTACTTGTATCAGACAAAATAGACTTCAAAACAAAGAAAGTCACAAGAGACAAAGAAGGACATTACATAATGATAAAGGGGTCAATCCAACAAGAAGATATAACCATTATAAATATCTATGCACCCAACACAGGAGCTTCTACATATGTGAAACAAATACTAACAGAATTAAAGGGGGAAATAGAAAGCAAAGCATTCATTTTAGGAGACTTCCACACACCACTCACTCCAAAGGACAGATCAACCAGACTGAAAATAAGTAAAGAGACAGAGGCACTGAACAACATATTAGAACAGATGGACCTAATGGACATCTACAGAACACTCCAACCAAAACCAACAGGATACACATTCTTCTCAAGTGCACATGGAACATTTTCAGAAATAGATCATATACTAGGCCACAAAAAGAACCTCAGTAAATTCAAAAAGATTGAAATTGTACCAACCAGCTTCTCAGATCACAAAGGTATCAAACTAGAAATAAATTACACAAAGAAAATGAAAAGCCCACAAACAAATGGAGGCTTAATAACATGCTCCTAAATAATCAGCGGATCAATGACCAAATAAAAACAGGGATCAAGCAATATATGGAGACAAATGACAATAATTCAACACCACAAAATCTGTGGGACGCAGCGAAGGCCATGCTAAGAGGGAAATATATTGCAATACAGGCTTATCTCAGGAAAGAATAACAATCCCAAATGAACAGTCTAAACTCACAATTAATGAAACTAGAAAAGGAAGAACAAATGACGCCCAAAGTAAGTAGAAGTAGGGACATAATAAAGATTAAAACAGAAATAAATAAAATTGAGAGGAATAAAACAGTAGAAAGAATCAATGAAAGCAGGAACTGGTTCTTTGAGAAAATAAACAACATAGATAAACCCCTAGCCAGACTTATCAAGAAAAAAAAAAGAGTCTATATCAAGAAAAAAAAAGAGTCTACACACATAAACAGAATCATAAATGAGAAAGGAAAAATTACTACGGACACCACAGAAATACAAAGAATTATGAGAGAATACTATGAAAAATTATATGCTAACAAACTGGATAACCTAGAAGAAATGGACAACCTTCTACAAAAATACAACCTCCCAAACTGACCCAGGAAGAAACAGAAAATCTGAATAGACAATTACCAGCAATGAAATTGAACTAGTAATCAAAAAACTACCTAAGAACAAAACACCTGGACCAGATGGTTTCACTGTGAATTTTATCAAACATTTAGTGAAGACCTAATACCCATCCTCATTAAAGTTTTCCAAAAAGTAGAAGAGGAGGGAATACTCCCAAACTCATTCTATGAGGCCAACATCACTCTAATACCAAAACCAGGCAAAGAAACCACATAAAAAGAAAATAACAAACCAATATCCCTGACGAACATACATGCAAAAACACTCAACAAAATATTAGCAAACCAAATTAAAAAATACATCAAAAAGATCATCCATCATGATCAAGTGGGATTCATCCCAGGGATGCAAGGATGGTACAACATTAAAAAATCCATCAACATCATCCATGACATCAACAAAAAGAAGGAAAAAAACCACATGATCATCTCCATAGATGCTGAAAAAGCATTCGACAAAATTCAACATCCATTCACGATAAAAACTCTCAACAAAATGGGTATAGACGGTAAGTACCTCAACATCATAAGGGCCATATATGACAAACCCACAGCCAACATTATACTTAACAGCAAGAAGCTGAAAGTTTTTTCTTTAAGATCGGGAACAAGACAAGGATGCCCACTCTCCACACTTCTATTCAACATAGTACTGGAGTTCCTAGCCATGGCAATCAGACAACACAAAGAAATAAAAGGCATTCAGATAAGCAAGGAAGAACTCAAACTGTCCTTGTTTGCAGATGACATGATATTGTACATAAAAAACCCTAAAGAATCCACTCCAAAACTATTAGATCTAATATCTGAATTGAGCAAAGTTGCAGGCTACAATAATACACAGAAATCTGTTGCATTCCTATACACTAACGATGAACTAGCAGAAAGAGAAATCAGGAAAACAATTTCATTCACAATCGCATCAAAAAGAATAAAATATTTAGGAATAAACCCAACCAAGGAAGTGAAAGAACCATACCCTGAAAACTACAAGACACTCTTAAGAGAAATTAAAGAAGACACTAATAAATGGAAATTCATGTCATTCTCTTGGCTAGGAAGAATTAATATTGTCAAAATGGCCATCCTGCCTAAAGCAATCTACAGATTCAATGCAATCCCTATCAAAATACCTACAGCATTCTTCAATGAACTAGAGCAAATAGTTCTAAAATTCATATGGAACCACAAAAGACCCCGAATAGCCAAAGCAATCCTGAGAAGGAAGAATAAAGCAGGGGGAATTCCGCTCCCCGACTTCAAGCTCTACTACAAAGCCACAGTAATGAAGACAATTTTGTACTGGCACAAGAACAGACCCATAGACCCGTGCAACAGATTAGAGAGTCCAGATATAAACCCAAGCATATATGGTCAATTAATATACGATAAAGGAGCCATGAGGAAATGACAGCCTCTTCAACAGCTGGTGTTGGCAAAAGTGGACAGCTACATGTAAGAGAATGAAACTGGATTACTGTCTAAACCCATACACAAAAGTAAACTCAAAATGGATCAAAGACCTGAATGTAAGTCATGAAACCATAAAACTCTTAGAAAAAAATATAGGCAAAAATCTCTTAGACATAAATATGAGCAATTTCTCCATGAACATATCTCCCTGAATAAGGGAAACAAAAGCAAAAATGAACAAATGGGACTATATCAAACTAAAAAGCTTCTGTACAGCAAAGGACACCATCAGTAGAACAAAAAGACATCCTACAGTATGGGAGAATATATTCATAAATGACATATCTGATAAGGGGTTGATATCCAAAATATATAAAGAACTCACGCACCTCAACAAACAAAAAGCAAATAATCCAATTAAGAAATGGGCAGAGGACATGAATAGACACTTCTCCAAAGAAGAAATTCAGATGGCCAACAGGCACATGAAAAGATGCTCCACATCACTAGTCATCAGAGAAATGCAAATTAAAACCACAATGAGATATCACCTCACACCAGTTAGGATGGCCGCCATCCAAAAGACAAACAACCACAAATGTTGGCGAGGATGTGGAGAAAGAGGAACCCTCCTACACTGCTGGTGGGAATGCAAATTAGTTCAACCATTGTGAAAAGCAGTATGGAGGTTCCTCAAAAAACTCAAAATAGAAATACCATTTGACCCAGGAATCCCACTCCTAGGAATTTACCCTAAGAATGCAGCAGCCCAGTTTGAAAAACACATATGCACTCCTATGTTTATAGCAGCACTATTTACAATAGCCAAGAAATGGAAGCAACCTAAGTTTCCATCAGTAGATGAATGGATAAAGAAAATTTGGTACATATACACAATGGAATATTATTCAGCCATAAGAAGAAAACAAATCCTACCATTTGCAACAACGTGGATAGAGCTAGAGGGTATTATGCTCAGTGAAATAAGCCAGGAGGAGAAAGACAAGTATCAAATGATTTCACTCATCTGCGGAGTATAAAACAAAGAAAAAACTGAAGGAACAAAACAACAGCAGACTCACAGAACCCAAGAATGGACTAACAGTTACCATATGGAAAGGGACTGTGGAAGATACGTGAGAAGGGAGGGATAAGGGGGAAAAGGGGCTATTACAATTAGCACATATAATGTAGCGGGGGTGCGGGTGGGGTGGGGAGGTACAGGGAAGGCAGTAAAACACAGAGAAGAGAAGTAGTGATTCTACAGCATCAGTACGCTGATGGACAGTGACTGCAATGGGGTATGTGGTGGGGACTTGTTAATAGGGGGAGTCTAGTAACCATAATGTTGCAAATGTAATTGTATATTAATAATAGCAAAATAAAAAAGAAATTATGAGCTCCCAGTCCCTAGGTTGGAAGCAATGAACTGAGAATTTGGTTTTGTAGGGTAAAGGAAACTCAGAAGCATATGTGCAAGGCAGGACCCAAAATGAGGCCCTGTATTTGGATCAAAGAACTAAATTATGCTCCCCCTATCATGAAAGGAGAAGTGAAATGAAAGGTGCTGACCAGCCTCAGGCTATAGCTTTTAATAAACCTTATTTATTTCAATAAATCTAAAAGCAGAGATGATAAAGCGTCCGTCCCAGAACTGAACATGGCCCCACTGACTTAGTAACTGAATGTTTAATATATTCACTATCAGAAGAGAGGAGTCCTTTATATTACCTACTTTGGACTTGGAACCCAGGGAACTGAGGGAAGGTAGCACAAAGTCGCTAGCTAGAACACAGAGGAGCAAAGAGAATACAAGGCATCTCTCACAAGATATAAACCTGCAAACAAAAAATGTTTCGCTTATCAAAAACTTGAATCAAGCTCTTCTGCATTATGCTATTTTGCCCTCTGCATCCTTTATATTTAACCTCCTTTGTCCATTAGGTTTTCTGGAGGACTTTTCACAGTTGTAAGTGACAGACCACATTACCGAAAGAACAATGACATAGATTACAGTTGTTTAAAGGAAGAGTTGGGAGGGTATGATCATAGTATTTAAATGTTTCTCATAAATACTACCAATAAAAAGCAAACGTGGCTGTTGACTGTTAGAGCACTATCTAGCTATGAAACAGAGCTATTGGAATTTTTTGAATACTTCAGGAGAAATATGAAGCCAGGTCTTCAGCTAACCCTAAAGTTCTTCTCTCCATTTACATCACTGACATTCTCCTAATCCTTAAGCCGCAGTGATAGATGCTCAAGAAAGTCAGAGACCCATGGATTGATCAAATACAGCTGTATAACTACCCGAAGGAGAGGTTTTCTTGTCATCACTCAAAGATATTTTGAAATCTTTATACAAGAGGTTACAAATTATTTATTTGTAATTTTCTAAATCCCTTTATTGACTCTCTAAAGTGCCCACACTTTTTCACCCTCACTTCTTCATAAGCACTTAAAAGAATCCTAGAAACACATCATTAATTAGAATTCCTAGCCTTGTTTTCATTCCTTACCTGATTTGCACAGCCTCTTCTCTACATCTCTTATTTTCCATGTCTTCCCTTAACTGCTCCTATTCCTCCCTGTTCCCCTAAGATCCTTTCAGATGGAGTACTCGCTACAGTAGTGAGGAAGTGGAGCATTAGCCCTTCCCTGACCTCTCAGGGACACTGAACACTACTAAAGGCTCTTCTCTTCCATTAGAACAGAATAATGCCACTGCCTGTTATCCTAATTGCTTAATATGTCCATAATAAGATTATCTGGAATGTAAGGCTTTTGAGAACCAAGATAAAAAGCTTCCTAGAGACTAAATGAAGAAAAGAGTAACCTTGTATAAAGCACATTTTTTCTAGGTTTGGGTTTCTGCCAGAGGTCTCTTCCTTTCCTAATAGAATTCAATTCACGATAGAAGAGAGTGCTTCTTTGAGCTTGATGCCTTAGTAATCAATTAAGGTATGAACATTTCATAAATTTAGAGCAAAAGGTTTCAGTTTTTGGTGCTCCTCGTAAAAGCTGTTACTTAGGAACTCTGGACCTGTTGTGTTTTTGGATGTTGCCTAGTTTTTATGAAGTACATTGATGAGTTTGCTATTAAAGCATAAGGATTTACAGATCCTATTAAACACACATCAGTTTAAAAAGGAGTAGAGATTTGGGCTGTACAATATGCATTTCAGATTTTGCTGAATCTAGGTATTTGAAAACTAGTTTAAGGTGTTAGCCAAACCAAAAATGCAGTTAAATTTACCCAATTCTGATTTATACAACATATTTAAGCCCACTTCCCATTGGGTGGCTTCCCAGAGTGTACATTATCTGTTGATTGCTTTAAAATATAGATCAAATTCAGCAAAACATTATACAAACAACAGGGAATTATTCTGTTCTCCTGCATAAAACTGAAATGCAACCCAGCATATAATTTATGCCCCACATTGTTGGCTCTGTTTTCTGGTGTAGGTCAAAACTAAATGTCTTTTAGGTACATTGTTTTGTGTTATAATTAAAACACTCATTGATATGTGCCTGAGTTTTAAAATTCTTCTCAATGTTATATTAATGCCTTTGATCTTAGTTTCAAATTTCACTGGAATATTACTAGAAAACTAAGATGTTCGTTGACAGGTTAAACACCAGGCAAATGGAGATTAACATGGTTTATTTAATTTCACCTCTAAATGATGTAATGATAGCAGAGAACCTATGTGCTTTCTTCACTTCAATTTTATCATATAGAGCAGATATGAAAGGTTAGTAACTAAATGTTTGGTGTGAATACCATTATGGCCAATGTTCTCCAAGGAATTTTTAGTCTTTAGGAGATGAACTGCAGGATACTGTATTTGGTTTGGTTTAAATAACACCCCCAAAGTTCAGATAAGTATCTGAACTTTACCCGAACTATCCAAACTTCCTTTAGTTCGTGATTCAAGTCTGAAAATCTCATGAGAACAGATGCTCTTGTAGCTTTTCCTTTCTTCCTGCTTCATTGTGAGAACCAGGTTTCCACAGAAATTCTTACACACATAGTAGTCTAAATGCCTGGTGCCTGGGGACTTTTTTTTTCCCCATTCAAATTAAAATTTGTTATTGCTTTTATCCAGTTGAGATTTCAGTTCTTATCTTTCTTGGTACAGCACTCTTGCCTTATCCATGGTTTCATTTTCCATGGTTTCGCTTAATTGTGGCCAACCACAGACACAGATGATCCTCCTGACAAACTCTCAGATCAGTGGTGTCCTAGCACCATGTCACAATGCACGCGTCATTCACCTCACCTCATCTCACCACACAGATATTTTATCATCTCATATCATCACAAGAAGGGTGAGTACAGTATAAAATGCTATTTTGAGAAAGTGAGAGACCACATTCACACAACTTTTACTACAGTACATTATTAAAATTGTTCTATTTTATTATTAGTTATCATTAATCCCTTTCTGTGCCTAATTTATAGATGAAACTTTATCAGAGGTGTGCAATATAGGAAAAAACACATATGTAGGGTTTTACTATCTGTCATTTCAGGCATCCACTGAGGTTCTGAGAAGGTGTCCTCCATGGATAAGGGGGACTACTGTATCTCCATGACATTCTCATAGCTTTGACCACTATTTTCATTTTGAAACTCTTTCCTCCTTAATCTTCTATGACATTAATTTCTCTTGATTCTCCATCTATCTTTCTGGTTATACCGTCTCAATTTTTGCTCTGACCTTTGCCAAATATGAATACCCCCTCATTTTTGGTGTACCCCAGGCTCTCAATTAACACAATAAATATATATTGAGCATTTTCTGTGTACCTAACAGTGTTACATGTGCTGGGTTTACAGCAATAAAGCAGAAAAAAAACCCTCAAAATCCTGTTCACATGGAATGTAACTAACTACTAGTGGATAACTATACAGATAGATAAGCAAAACAAAAAAAAATAATCAAAATATATATTGGATGGTTCTAAGCATTACAGGAAAAATAAAGTGAGGGATAAGGGAAAGCCCTGGGAGGGGGCATCTAAATAGGATTGTCATGGAAGGTCTCACTTAGATGATGGCATTGGAACAAAGACCTGAAGGAGGAGAGGGGCGATCATGAGCTACCTGGAAGAAGACCACTCCAGGCAAAGGGAACAACAACTGAAAAAGCTCAGAGAGCTGCATACACCTGGTGTGCCTTTGTTTTACTTTTCTTTTTACTGTACACATTGTCTATTTCCATGGATTAAAATTATTAACAGATAGGTTCAACACTTCCAAATCTGCACCTCTATGCTGAGTGTCAAATCTCTAACCTCCTGCTGGAAGTCTCCACCTAAATGTATTGTGAGCATTTCAAACTTAGTACATCCCCAAACTTAATGAATTTCTTTCCTCTAAAATATATATTTCCTTATGCATTTCTCTTACTATGACACAAATACTCACTTAGTGGTCAAAGCCAAGCCACACCTAGGAATAATTTTAAATTCCTCCTTTTCCCTTTCTCTACATCTAATTTACTTTTCCATTTAACATTAATTACTGAGAAATTGCTTTGTACTAGTCTCGTGCTACATGCTGTGGCAGAAAGACTAACACATTAAGTATCTACAGAATATTTTTCTTTCTTTACAACTGTCTATATATTCATTGCCACAACCTAAGCATGTCTTCAGATCACAGTAACAATCTCCCAACCGGTTCTATCTCCTTTTGCTTACCCTCCTCTCCCTGGGTCTTTGCTTTCAGAGTTGTTATTTTAAAATATAAAAATTAAACAATCAAGGACAATAGAGAAAAGAAATTCTTGTGTTTTGGCAGTTAGGAAACAATTCCATTTTAACTTTTAAATAGAATGTAATTTTTCTCCACGAATGGCACCTGCTGCTAGGTACCAAATATCTCAGGTAAAAAATCTAGAAACCATCCATGGTCACTCTCCTCTCTTCCCATGTGCAGGGCCAGAGAAAACTTACTTAGATCTATCTATACAATATATATGGCATGTAAATTCTCCCAGTCTTCACTGCCATCATCATAGTCAAATCCACTTTGATCTGATCCCTGGACTACCTCGACAGCTTCCTAACTTGCCTCTCTACTTCTATTGTCTCCCTACAGTCTATTCTTCACATATCAGTCAAAGTAATCTTTTTTTTAATTGAGATAAATGATATATAACATTCTACTAATTTCAGGTGTACAACATAATAATTTTACATTGTTACACTACAAAGTTATCACCACAGTATATCTAGTTACATCCATTACCACATAAATGACCTCCATTTTTGCCTACCCCTGAGCCCCCTTTTCCTCTAATAACCACCAATCTGTCCTCTATGAGTTTTATTTTGTTTGTTAGATTCCACATGTGAGTGGGTAAATCATATAGTATTTGTCTTTCTCTGTTTGACTTATTTCACCTAGTATAATATCCACAAGGTCCATCCACATTTTCATAAATGGCAAGATTTCCTCCTTTTATATGGCTGAATAGTATTCCATGGTTTGTGTATGTGTGTGTGTATTTACATATATTCCATGTGTACATATATATATATATTTATATATATTCCATGTGTGTATATATATATATTTAATATATTCCATGTGTGTGTATATATATATATATATATATATATATACATAAAATATTCCACCTATAAGGCTACAATGACCTTGCATAAATATTTTCAAATTAGTGTATAAATATTGTGCAAGGGGTGCATATTTTCAAATTGGTGTTTTTGTTTCTTTGATACATACTCAGAAGTGAAATAGCTGGATCATATGGTAGATCTATTTTTAATTTTTTGAGGAACCACCATAGAGTTTTCTGTAGTGACTGCACCAATTTACATTGGTTATCTTTTTTCTATGTCCTTTCCAAAACTTGCTATGTGTTTTTTTGACAGTAGCCATTCTTACAGGTGTGAGGTGACATCCCACTGTGGTCTTGATTTGTATTTCCCTGATAATTAGTGATATTGAACATCTTTTCATGTGCCTGATGTTTATCTGATGTCTTCTTTTGAAAATTATCTATTTAGATCCTCTGTCCATTTTTTAAATTGTACTGTTTGTTCCTTTGCTATTGAGTTGTATGGGTTCTTTGTATATTTTGGATATTAACCCCTTATCAGATAAATGATTCACAACTATTTTCTCCCACTTAGTAGGTTGTGTTTTCATTTTGTTGATAGTTTCCTTGGCTGTGCAGAAGCTTTTTCATTTGATAAAGTCCCAATTGTTTCATTTTGCTTTTCTTGCCTTTGCTTTGGAGTTGGATCCAAAAATCCAATGTCATGATCAATGTCAAGGAACTTACTGCTTGTTTTCTTCTAGGAGTTTTACAGTTTCAGGTCTTTACATTAGTCTTTAATCCATTTTGAATTAATTTTTGTGTATAGTGTGAGATAATGGGTTAGTTTAATTCTTTTGCATGTAGCGGTCCAGTTTTCCCAACATCATTTATCTAAAAGATCATCCTTTCCCCATTGTATATTCTTGCTTCCTTTGTTGTAAATTAATTGAAATATATATGTGGGTTTACTTCTGGGGTCTCTGTACTGTTCCACTTACATAGGTATCTTGTTTTGCACCAATAACATACTATTTTAATTACCATAGGTTTGTAGTATAGTTTGAAATTAGGAAGCATGATTACAGCACCTTTGTTCTTTGTACTCAGGATTGTTTTGTCTATTCAGAGTTTTTTATAGTTCTATACAAAGTTTAGAATTATTTGTTCTAGTTCTATGAAAAATGCCATTAGAATTTTGATAGGGATTGAATTGAATCTGTAGATTGCTTTGGGTAATGGACATTTTAATAATATTAATTCTGCCATCCATAAGCATGGAGTATCTATTTATTTGTGTCTTCTTCAATGTCTTTTATCAATGTTTTATAGTTTTCAGTGTACAAGTCTTCCACCTCCTTGATTAAATATATTCCTCCATATTTTATTATTTTTTATTCAATTGTAAATTGGATTGCTTTCTTAATTTATCTTATTGATAGGTTATTGATAGTATGTAGATTTCTGTAGTTTGATTTTGTAACCTGCAACTTTACTGAATTCATTTATTAGTTCTCACAGTTTTTTTGTGAAGTCTTCAGGGTTTCCTATATATAGTATCATGTTATCTGCAAATAGTGATAATTGTACTTCTTTCTCACCGATATGGATGACTTTTCCTTTTCTTACCTAATTGCCCTGGCTAAGAATTCCAATAGAATGTTGAATAAAAGTGGTGAGACTGGGCATCTTTGTCTTGTTCCTGATCTTAGAGGAAAAGCTTTCAGCTCTTCACCATTGATTGTGATATTAGCTGTGGGTCTTTTATGTTGAGGTATGTTCCTATATACACACTTTGTTGAGTGTTTTTATCACAAATGAATGTTGAATTTTGTCAAATGCTTTTTCTGCATCTATTGAGATAATCATATGATTTTTATCCTTTGCTTCGTTAATGTGGTGGTATAGCATGCTGATTGATTTATGGATGTTGAACTACCCTTGCATCCCTGAAATAATTCCCACTTGACCATGGTGTATGATCCTTAAACATATTGTTGAATTGGTTTTACTAATATTTTGTTGAGGGTTTTTGCATCTGTGTCTCTCAAGGATATTGGCAGGTAATTTTCCTTTTCCTGTGGTGTCCTTTTCTGGTGATACCAGGGTAATGCTGGCCTCATAAAATGTGTTTAGAAACATTTTCTCTGCTTCAAATATTTGGAAGACTTTGAAGGTAGGCAATAAATCTTTGAATATTTGTAGAATTCATCAGTGAAGCCATCTGGTCCTGGAGTTCTTGTTTGTTAGGAGGTTATTTATTACCAAGTCAAATACCTTACTAGTAATCAGTCTATTCAGATTTTCTATTTCTTCATTATTCAGTCTTGGTGGGTTGTATGTTTCTAGGAATATATCCATTTCTTCTATGTTGTCCAGTTTGTTGGCATTTAATTTTTCCCAGTTGTTCCTTATAATCCTTTGTACTTCTGTGATATTATTTCAACTTCTCCTCTTTCATTTCTGATTTTATTTATTTGAGCCATCTCTTTTTTTTCTTGGTGAGTTTGGCTAAAGGTCTGTCATTTTGTTTATCCTTTCAAAGAACATGTTCTTAATTTCACTGACCTTTTCTATTGTTTATTTCAGTTTCTATTTCATTTACTTCTACTCTTACCTTTATTATTTCCTTCCTTCTATTAACTTTAGGCTTTGTTTATTCTCTTTTTCTAGTTAATTTGGGTGTAAAGTTACATTGTTTATTTGAGATTTTTCTTGTTTCTTGAGATAGGTCTGTATTGCTATGTACATCCCTGTTAAAACTGCTTTTGCTGAGCCCCATAGATTTTGGATTCTTGTATTTCCATTTTCATGTCTTACTGAATATTTTAAATTTCTTCATTGGCTCATTCACTGTTCAGTAGCAAGTCATAATCTCCATATATTTGTGATTTTTTCCAATTTCTTATAATTGATTTCTAGTTTCATACCATTGTTATTAGACAAGATGTTTGATATGATTTCAGTTTTCTTAGATTTCTTGAGACTTCTTTTCTGGCCTAACATGTGACCTATCTTGGAGAATGTTCCACTTTCACTTAAAAACAATGTGTTTTCTTCTGTTTTCGATGGAATTATGTGTATTTATCTATTCATGCACTGGGCATTGTTTGGGGCAGTGTTTCCTCATTGATTCTCTGTCTGAATGATCTATTCATTGATGTAAGTGGGCTATTAGGGTCACCTACTATTATATTGCTGTAAATTTCTTCCTCTAGGTCTATTAATATTTGTTTTATGTATTTATGCACCTATGTTGGGTGCAGAAATATTTACAAATGTTATATCTTCTTTTTGGATTGACTCTTTTGTCATTATAAAATATCCTTGTCTTTTTTACAGATGTTGTTTTAAAGTCAATTTTGTGTGACATAGGTATACTAGTTCAGCTTTCTTTTAGTCTCTGTTTGCATGGAATGTGTTTTCCAATCCTTCACTTTTAGTATGTGTGTCCTTAGATCTGAAGTGTCTCTTGTAGGCAACATATAGATGAGTCATATTTTTTTATCCACTCAGCCACTCTATATGTCTTTTGACCAGATCATTTATTCTATTTACATTTAAAGTAATTATTGATTAGTATGTACTTATTGGCATTTTGTTGTTTTCTGGGTATTTTTGCAGCTCTCTCTGTTCCTCTTTTCTTCTCTTTCTCCCTTCCTTGTGTTTGATGCCTTCTTTAGTGTTATGTTTAGATTTGTTTCTCATTGTCTTTTCTGTATCCACCTAGGTTTTTGCTTTGTAATTCATGTACAAAACAGTCAATTTTAAATTGCTGGCAACTTAAAAAATCTTAACATTCTAAGAACTATATTTTTACATCCCCCCATGACTTATATTTATGATGTCATATTTTACATCTTTCTATTTTGTGTATTCCTTAACTAATTATTTTACTTATAGTTAATTTTACTACATTTGTCTTTAACCTTCATACTACCTTTATAAGTGGTTAATCCACTACCTTTACTATAAATTCACCTTTACTGGTGATATTTTTTACTTTCATATGTTTTCCTGTTATTAGTTAGTGCCTTTTCTGTTTAAGAAGTCTCTTTAACATTGCTTGTAAGGATGGATTAGTGATGATGAACTTTAGCCTTTGCATGTTTGGAAAATTCTATCTCTCCTTCAATTCTAAATGACAGCCTTGCCAGGTAGAGCATTCTTGGTTGTAAGTTTTTTCTTTCAGCACTTTGAATATGTCTTGCCACAGCTTTCTGGCCAGCAGTTTCTGCTGATAAATCAGCTGATTGTCTTAGGGCAGTTCCTTTATATGGAACAAATTGTTTTTCTCTTACTGCTTTTAAGATTATCTTTAAAGTTTTGATTTTTTGATTATATAATTTAATCTAGTTATATATACAAGTAAATAAATATTTAATTATATTTTAATTATTATGTGTATTGGTGTGGATCTCTTTTGGTTTCTCTTATTTGGAACTCTGTGTTTCCTCGTCTTGGATGTCTGTTTCCTTCCTCAAGTTAGGGAAGTTTTCAGCAGTTATTTCTTTTTTATTTTTATTTTGGTATCATTAATACACAATCACATGAGCAACACTCTGGTTACTGGATTCCCCCCATTATCAAGTTCTGCCATTATTTCTTAAATTTTCCTCCCCTTTTACTCTCCTTCTGGGACCCTTATAATGTGAATGTTATTCTGCTTGATGTTCATGTATCTCTTAAGCTATTTTCACTTTTTAATTTATTTTTTTGTTTTGTTGCTTTGTTTGGGTGAGTTCTATCACCCTGCTTCCAGGTTGCTAATCTGTTCTTCTGCTTCATCTAGTCTTCTGTTGAATCCCCCAGTGTATTTTTCAGTTCAGTTATTGTATTCTTCACCTCTGTGACTTCTGTTTGGTATTTTCTTGTGTTTTCTATCTCTTTGTTGATAGTCTCATTATGTTATCCATTCTTCTCCCAAGTGAGCATCTCTATGACTCTATTACTTTGAGCTCATTATCAAGTAGATTGCTTATCTCCATTTCATTAAGGTGTTTTTCTAAAGCTTTTTCTTGTTCTTTCATTTGGAATATATTCCTATTTCCTCATTTAGCTTGACTCTCTGTGTTTGTTTCTATGTATTAATGAAACAGCTACCTCTTCCAGTCGTGGATGAGTGGCCTTGCATAAGAGATAAAGATTATTGTTCAACTTTGTCCTAGCTCTTAGTTGTCTTCCAAACCTTTGTGATTATCTAAGTAGCCTTATTATTCTTGATAGGTCCCAATTACTGAGGATGCTTCAAGACCTATCAGTTTCCAAAAGGATTGATCTCAATCAGCACCTAGTTTTAGGCTGACTGGAAGCCAGACCTTCAGGCAGCAGCTTTTAATATGTGTACATATATACAGTTCTGTGGGACTGTAATTGTAGAGTTGGCTGAGCTTAAGACCAAGAGATCTGGAGATGCCCGCTAGGCAACAATTGTAAGATTCAGGCCTTTGGAGGAGGGTATAAACTCCTTCCTCGCCAGAGAAGAGTGCAGAGATGGTGTCTCTTTACCTTACCTACACTCCTTGAGAGCACCTCTATAGTCTCTAGACGTGTACCAAACTTGAAGCCTGTCCCTCAGGTTGAAGCTCTAAGACAAATAAATAGGCCTTTCTAACACAGGCAGACTGAGAGTATATTTCACTCTGCTTTCTCTGCAGTGCCCTGGATGTGGTAGCCTTCCTTGCCTGTCTTTCCCATTATTACAGTCCTGTGGGGCCCAGTAATGCTAGCCCCTCTGGACACCAGTGCCTGGAAATTTAGAGGCATCCTCTATCTGGACTGTGCTCACCTGCCAGCTTAACTAGGCTATAGGGGATTGTCAAAAGCAAGGCATGTCCACGGCTCTAGCAATGCAGGGGAAGTGTGCTGGGCTTAGGGACACAAGCTGCTTTAATGATGCAGGGAAAGAGTGCCGGGGGTGAGGCATGCCCATGGATTTGCTTAACTGGACTGCTCCCCTCCAGAGTATCTTTTATTAAAAATATAATTTTAATAATAAGATTCTTCTGTTTAAATTCTCTCTATTAGAATAAAATCCAAATCCCTTACCATGATCCATAAAGTCCTACATGATCCGGTTCCTTCTTATTTCCCTGGCTTCATGTTCACTCACTATTCCACACTAGCTCTATTGCTAGAAATGATTAAGAATGCTTTTAGCTGTAAGCAATAGATTATATTACTAACAATAGCTTAAACCACAAGGATATTTTTAATTTACTTACCAAGAAGCCTAGAAACAGGTGAACCCAGAGTTGGTCCAAAAGTCAATGTGATCAAGGGCCCAGGCTAATTTTAAGTCACTATTCCACTATCTTTAGTGTGTTGGATTTTAATCCTTGTTTTTTTGCCTCATGGTTGCAATGTGGCTGCTGCCATGCCATTCTTTCAATCAGCATTCTAGGCAAGAGGAAGGGAAAGGAGAGGAGCTGCATATGGCTTTTTATTAGGAAAGTAAAAGTTTTCCCCAAATTTTCTTATGTCTCATTTCTCCAGAGACTTCTCTATAAATCTTACTGCTTCAAAGTAAGCTCGTGGCCAACTCTGGCAATAGGACATATTGGGAAAGCTCTTATATAACTTTCAACCCCCTATGTTGGGAAGAGGCAGGGGATAAAGGAACTGTCTACTGGATGAGCCAAATACTCTGTCACACTGGCCTTCGTTCTATTCCATAAACATACCAAGCTAATTCTTCCTTTAAGACTTTTGCATAAGCTATTTCCACTGCCAGGAATGCTTTTCCCCCATAACTTCCATGAATTCTTCCTTTTTGTCAGCCAGATTTCCAAATTTCACCCCCTTAAAGAGACTCTTTCTGATTACTCTGCCTGAAATTGTCCCCCTATGTAAAAACCTAGTGCTACTCTCTCTTCTATTATATTACCATATTTTTAATGCACTTAGAATAAAAAGGATGGCAGAATGGAAGAGCAACTACTTCTTCACCCTCCAAAGATGGTGCAATACAGAAAAGAAATTACATGTTGGCTAAAAAAAGAAAAATAGAAAATGAAAAAAAAAGTTACCTTCCATTTTATCAAATATCCACACCACCCACGTCCATTAGTCTCCCACCTGCCCCTTCATATTATCCAATTTCTCTTCCAGAGCTAGAAGTAACTGACCATTCTAGGGGTGTTGAGCATATGACATGGAGACTGCCTGAAAAGGTGGTGCTCAGTGCTGATTTATTGCCAAGGAGTAATTGTTTCAGAAGGACAGCTTGCTTCTGGCATTATACGCTAAAATTGAGAATCTTGACTTTTCTGCCTCCAAAGCCTAAATGTTTGGCATGAATAGTAGAAATCTGGCATTTTCAATGCTCATATGTCCAAAAGCTGGAGAACTGGAAAACACTAGGAGTCCCAAATTGGTGTCCACTTTGGAGTATTTGGCCCAGGAAAATGTATATTCTCATGCTGCAGGAAGTTGGTTTGCAAAACGAAGTCTGAATCAGAGCCAAAAAAACAAGCACCATTTGCCAGACTTCAGATGAAATATGAGAGTTAGCTGCACAAAGTTTCTTTTTGAAAGTTATTTGCAGCTGCCATGACACATCTTTAAAGTTGTAATATGCAGAACTGTTATTTAGGAATTCCAATGGAGGGAAACAAATCTCAGTTGTTTATATTTAAACATGATGTAGTGAGATACTAAGGGATATATGTAAACATTATAGATTGGACAAAGCAATGTGTTTGAAATATGGCTCAAACCAAAGCATAAAGTTAAATAGTACAGAGCTAAAGCAGAAATTTTCATTTTTATAGAAAAGCTATATTTACTATTATCCTTCTTAAAAGACTTTCTTATGGTGTGTTTAGAGAAAATATATTGTTTTAGAAAGTGTTTAAGTCAAAGCAATATGATAATGGATTTCCATTGCTTTTAAAAGAAAGAATTCTTAACAGATATAATAACCCTAATTACACTTTTTATTCACTTTGAAGAAAAAAGTATAAGTGCAGAAAAATCATTGTGTGAAATTTACTGGTTAAAAATAAAGCCAACATTTGATTTAAAAAAGTTAGAAACTATGTGTAACCAAGACTGGACTATTAGGTTAAACTTCAATAAGCAGATAGGAAACAGAGGGTGTTTGCAGAAGTGAAAAATACAAATAAGAACAAAAAGAAAAAGGTAAGTTAATAAGTGAAATGCAGAAAACAAAGGGGAGAGGTTTTTAATATTATTTTTCAGTTTATTTTATGTGAGAACAACTGATTGTCAAGATGCAATTTCCAGTGTTGAATTTCCTATTCTTTGGTGACAGTCATAGTAATTTAAGGTACAACGCATAGAGGTAAATGTTTATTCCAAAAAAAAAATGTGATTTAGTAACCTGTTGAATCCATAATCATATTTGGAAAGATAATAGTTAATGGTAGAAACAGATTTAATGTTCTTCAATCCCTATCTAGTTGACCACCCACACAATCCCACCCACTGATTGTTTGCGGTTTCCATGAGATTGTGTGAACTGCAGAAATGCAAGCTTTTGGTGAGAGTAAAGCCACTGACCTGCACTGATTTGCTTCTTATCATGACTCCATATTGCTTTCACCTTGAAACACAAAAAAGCAAACACCTAGCTCTGGAGCCAGACTTCCTGGGTTCAAAACTGGTTGTCCCACTTATTTACCATGTGACCTTTGATAAGTCATTAAACATCTCTTCCCAATCTCCCCACATGCACAACAGAGGTAGTAACAGTAATGCTGACCACAAATGCACAGATGAGGGTTAAACAAGATAATAAAAGTAGAGTGCTTAAAATGGTACCTAGAATTTAGAAATTCTCAATAAGTCATAGCTATGATTACCTTATGCCATGCAACTGACTGGGGAACAAATATGAGTAAATAAATGTAAATTGAATCCACTTCCCCTGTACCCACATTAACAAAGCATATTATTCTCCTATCTAACCCCAGCCTATAATTATGGCACAGACATTAAGACCTTACCAAATAGTCTACACAATTGACGAAGTATAGTCCCTACATTTGCCAGCCTAACTTTCAGATAATTGGGGGCATGTAGCTATGATCTGGTCAATGCTTGGGAGAAAGTGATGGATGCCTTTTCCAGGCCTGCCTATGAAAGCTCCAGCTCTCTCTGAGGAAAAGAGGCCATGTACTCCGGATGGTGAAGTTTCCCAATGAAGGACAGCTTTTCAATCTGCATCAAACTTTTCATGAATGGGAAATCAACCTTTGTGTGTTAAACCACTGAGAACTTGTAGTTTGTTTCTTACTGTAGCATTGCCTAACATAATCCTCATTACCACAGTAATCAAAATGATGCATAGCTCCTTAGTAAAGGGATTAATAAAATGGAACAAAACCATGTGATTCTAGTCCGTGAATAATGTTCAGGGAAGTCTGCTATCTCAGTTAAAGAAGATTCAAAGCCTCTTTCTCTTCCTAATTTCCCAGTCTAGTACAGTGGTCAATTCTGATCCATAGTACTTTTATTTTATACCCAACATGGCATGTTCTGTTACAAATCTGAGGGGCATGTTTACTATGGCCTTAACTCTCTGGACTGTTTTCTGGTGCTAAACATTGAAATATAAAAATAACTAGTGAATATCTATTGATTCCTTTCATTGGAAGATCAGAACATAAAACAGCTGTTTGGGATACTAAGCTAGAGTTCAGGTGGCCCTGGTGATGCTATAGTTCGGCACTTGTATCCTTCAGGGGCCCGCTCCTCCCCCTTAATCATGCCTCACCAGTTAAAATTTATCTCAGTATTTCCTCCTTTTATAAGCATTAGGCAAGATATTATCCTATTGTTTCATATGTTTATTTGAGTCAGTAGTGGATTTATGTTTAATGAATAGATGCACTCTGATGAAACTAAATTGTTAACTTCATTGGACAAGTTCCTTAAGGATGTCTTGCTCTTTAAAATTCTAAAAAGCAGTGATAAAATACAAATACAAAGTTATCTCAAGAAAGACCAAAGGTCTTCCTTAACCTAAAAGGCTGAGCACATATGTAAAAACAAAACAAAACAAAACAGTGGACTGGAAAATGAGAAGTCAAGGACCAAAGCTGTAATGACAGCATGAAGGTTGATTTGTATGTTCTAAGGTTTTTAAGGGCAGACATTGATAGATCAGAGATTTGCCTTGGGGATTATAATGGGCCTATAATCTAAAGTACAGGAACTCTTTTAGGGAAGGAAGAATATAAAAGGAATTATCCTGAAAGCCTCATGGCTAAGGTGTTTTTAATGTTCAAGGCAAATTTTTTGAAAATGTTGCCAGGTCTATTTTTTATGACATTATTCAATTAAAAGTTTTAAGAGCTGCATCTGCAAAGTTATTTATATACTATAATAGGACTCAAGCAGTTACGAGCCAGGGCCCCTGATATTTTAGTGAAAAGGCCAAGGTATAGTCATCATTATTCATGTAAGATTGTGGATTTTATAAACCGAAGTAAAAAGAAAGGAAGAAAATACTAAAAGAGTAAAGTATTTTGAATGATAAAAAACACTGCTTTATGCTATTCCCTTAAGTATTCATACTGCTGAATAGAAGGGGGAAAATATGTCACTAGATAAATTTTTAGTCCTTTTCTACCTGAATAGCAGTAATTTTTTAAGATGTGTAAACAGAATTGCTTGCTTGTTTGTTTGTTTTTAGGTTAAATTTGCTTTGGTAAAATACGAACAAGAAATACATTAGTAAAATGAAGTGGAGGAATTGAATGAGTGTGCAGATATTTTTGCCTTTTTAAAAGCAATTGTCACCCAAGAAACTGCAATGAATTAGTTTAAAACGTTTTTAAAATAGCTTTGTAAAATAAATTATAGAGCAAAGTTCAGCTGTTACCTAGGAAGGAGATATCTACGTGGTGAGCTACCATAAAACTTAGGATAAAGGAACTTTCATTGCTGGTATAAATTACCTAGTTTTCCTGCTGACATGGCATCTTTTCATTTTTCCTCTGAGGATGGAAGTTACAGGAAATTACACAGTTCTTTGGGGATATTCTAAGCACTGTGACTTTCTCATGAGGTATACTTCACTCATAAGTTCTCTCTGTTTAGGAATTTATTCTTGTTAAACAGTCTATACTAGATCATGCTTTGCACCATCATTTCACATTTTATTTGTCTTCTATATGTGAATCTGGGGAAGCAAATTATCCTAAAGCTTGTGCACTGTGATGGTTAATTTTATGTAGCAAATTGGCTGGGCCATAGGGTGACCAGATATTTTGTCAAACATTGTTCTGAATGTTTCCGGGAGGGTGTTTTTGAGTGACATTAACACTTAACTTGGTGGACTTTGCTTAAAGCAGCCTGGCTTCCACACTGGGCGGGCCTCATCCAATCAAAGGCCTGAACAGAGCAAAAAGACTAGCCTTCCCAGAGCAAGAGAATTTTACAGCACACTGTCCTCATATAGGACCTGCAGAATCCTCTCTCCTGGGTCTCCAGCCTTCTACCCACCTGAGCTTTCCAGCCGCCATTTCATATATATGAAAACAATATGGAAAGAAGTTTCTATTCTAAATTTCTGATGAACCATCATAGCATAAACTCCTAGAAGATCACTGTAACTCTGTTTAGCTTTCTCGAAAATGAGTCCTATCCACAATCACATGAGCAGATCCTTAATAGGTGCTCCTGAGGACATGGAGTTGAGAACAAAAATCAACTGAATGTTCATAGTCACAGCATACATATTTTCCTTCTGTGCATTTCTTTAATATAAAGAGAACAGGTAGGGGAAGTAGGAGGCAAAGTTAGAAGGCTAGGTCCTACAATACCAGTTGAACAATGGAAAAATACTTAAAGAAGCATAGAATCATGATGGGCACATGTTATCTTGAAAGCTTCAGGTCAACCAAGGGGATATTCCAAAGGTGGGACCCAAGTCAAAAAACCTTTAGGAAAACAGAATGACTAGGGTGATGAATATGCTAGATATGGAAGAAAAATCCTAGAATTGAGGTATGTGTTTTTTCATTCAACAGACGTTTATAAATTATATACTGTGTGCTAACTACAATGTTATTTGCTAAAGTACACCAGTTTTGAACTTGGATCGACAGGCCTCATGTGAGGATAACATAGATGTAATTTGTCTCTTCATACGCTATGAAGAGACAGCAAATTCTCAAGTCACCACCAGCACTCCACTTCAACTTTTAAAAGCACATATGTTCTTCAGACTCTTATAAGCAAGAATATGTGATATGTGTTTTAAAAGTATTTCTCCCATCTGAATTTTTGGCTTTAAAGGAACAGTAATTTAAACCAAAGAGACTGGAAAAGAATGATAACTTCAGGGAAAGGAAAAAGGAAACAGACAAGGAAGAGAAAGAAAAGGAATAACACAGGGCAGAGAAAGAATAATATTATGGAAGAATATTCAGACCTCATTCTGTTTAAATACACTCAGTACATACTTAGCTATTCTACCCAAATAGGCCCAAAAACACGAGGCTAGGTATCCTAAATTTGGTATGCACAATTTATGTAAGCAATTGTTTTTTATTTTGGGGGTGTACATACATGTCTGTAGCAATTAAATTCTAATTTTATTTGCAAGTGGTAAGATTTAACTTTGCTTGAAGATACCTAAAGAAATAACAAAGACAGGGGAATAATGAAATTCAAGTGCTTTGAAATATAAAGTTTTCTCCTAAAGAATGTTTATATCAACAAGAAAATTAAAATGCAACTGGAAATATTTAGAAAATAACAACAATAATAAACCAAAGGCTGTTAAATAAATTTTCTAAAATGAAAATTGATGGCCTTAAACATGTTTATGTTCTAGCAAGAGAAAAATAAAAGTGAATTAAAATTTAAACAAGACGTTAAAAAAACTACAAAATGTTTATAAAGGAACAACATAAAGGACTTGATAAAGATAAAAACAGAAATAAACATTTTAAACTATAAAGAAAAACACTAGAAATAAATCTAAATGCACATGCTTTAAAAAGAGATAAATAAAACATTTGCTAGCAAACAAAAGTGTTTGTTATATATATAAATTTAAGAATGAGAAAATAACCATATATATAAAAAAATAAAAAGAATTAGCAGTGCATAGTGATATACTATTATTTTAATAAACAAAGTTTCCTAGAACACAAATTTCCAAAACTAACAAAATAAGACAAATGATGGCAAGAAACAATCCACTAAAAACAAAGTCAAACATGAATAATAAACTAAGTAAAAATTGCGATAGATAAGACAAAGTATTAATGCTCCTAAAATACAAAGATTTAAAAGCTTATATAAAAAACACAACTTAACTAAAAAATGATCAAAGGATATTCACAAGCATATGAAAAATATGTTTTAACTCATTAGTAACTAAAGAAGCACACATTAAAACAACAGTAAGATTTTTTGCATTGTAATTTTTAGTAAATAATACTATTGATAAAAATGAATTTTTACAACCCTTTGTGAGGGTAAAGAATCAGGAGCTGTTAACATCTTATATCTGCATAAATTTGGTCTACCTGTTTGACTTCTAAGGAATTTAGCCTATGAAAACTTTGTGCACAAAGATATATTTATATATATAAAGATGCTACCAAAAGTGAGAAATTGAAATCATCAACAGTTGTGGATAAAGTTATAGTACATCTGTACAATGGAATATTATGCAGTCTTTAAAAAGAATGAGGTAGGCTTATATGATATAATGGAACATGAAACAATACCCAAGATACACTGTTAATTTTTTTAAAAAACAAGTTGTGCAATATTATGGCTATAGTAATCTAATTTTTAAATAATAAGTTCAAAATACACAAAAATCCATAGATGTAAAGAAAAAAAGTCTGACAGAATATTTATCAAACATTAACAGGAATATTTCCAGAGGGTGACATTATGAGAGTGTATACTTTGAATTTCTTACATTTTTTATCGTTAAAGTTTTTATAACATCTGAAAAATTGCAAAGAAAAAAGATCCATCAATACAAAACTAAATCATGTAAGGCATCTTTATATAAAAACATGACCAGTTACCCTAATTATTTTAACTGCTTACAGTCCTGTGACAATACCTGGTTCGATCACTGTGAGGAGCTAGTCAGGACTCTGCATAAGTAGTGAGATTCTGAAACTGAATAACCCCTGCTGCCCCCTGAGACTACAGATGGCCATTGGATTGACTATTTCCTGTACCACTCCACAATAGACTATGAAGAGATTCTTATTTAGGGAACGAAAAAGACAAATGAATGGAATCAATCGAAGTAAAACTATACTATGAAAAATTTAGTAAATATGCTGTATTTAGTAAATTTAGTAAATATGCTAAATAGCTCTAATTGCAGTGTAATTATACAGTACCTATGACAGAGAGGACTAGTTGCCCAATGTCCATTCTTCCCTTCTTCCTTATGCAAATTCAAGTTTTTAAAATCAGACGGATCTATTCCTCAGCTTAGTCTCTATTTGTAACCTTCTTTGCAGCTAGGAGTGGCCAGTAATACATAAGTAGGAGTCTTTGGAAACGTTTTTAAAGGAACTACTTTATCTGGGAGACATATTCCTTTACCCTTGGCCCCTTCCTCCTCTTCCTGCTTAGAGTGTGGCCTTGATGGCTGAACCTCTAGCAACCATCTTATAAAGTGAAGCTATGTTGAAGAATGTTGACAATATGGATAGTGGAATGGAGAGGCAGAAGGAGCCTTGGAAAGTGACTGACATCATGAAGGCAGTAGATGGCCATGGTCAATTACAAATTATCAACATGAAGTCACTGAGCTGGATATGGAATTGTGAATAGATGCACAATATCAAAGCATTACTTCTGTCACTCAGATGGGCATATACAACCTCAAGAGCACAGATAATGGTAAAAGATAGTAAAATAATTAGGAAGTGATAAATTTTGAGTTGTAATACCTTTGTTTTCAATGTAATTTATTTAATTATAAGTTTATAAATTTAATTTCTAATAATGGCCATGCTTAATAACCAGGTGTCAACCTAAAACGTGACTCTCAGAAGCTGGTATGAGCTGAATCCAGCATACCAGTACTTGAAACCCACATCCTAGAATTGCTGAATCCAATCTGAGTTATGTTTTGGGTTGGTATGGCTCTGGTTGCATCATCCTTTGATATGTTTCTGCATCCCACACCAAACTCCATCTCCTGGAGACCAACACTGTTGTATATTGCTCCACTTTAGATAGGTCATTTTCTCATATCAGAACAGATAAGTGGATTGAAAACAATTCTTGGTCTCCATTAATGTAATGGTTAAGGATCAGACTTCAAGGGATGAAGTATCAGTAAGTTTCCCTTTGTATTTTTCATGACATCATAACATGATTTGGATAATGAGCCCCTTTTAGAATCAAGAAAGCTATGAACCTCTTCCTAAAACAATGTAAGTACATGTACACACACACACACACACACACACACACACACACACACAGAATATTGCATAAACTTCCTGGAGTCATCTATGGTTAAGAAATACTACTTTAGCTATTTTGTTTCCTAGATACACATATTGATTCAAAACTTAGGGGTAATGACTACTCCAATACAAAGGGAGTTGGCTTAAATTTTTACATGCTTCATACATTTACATGTACACACATAAAGTATACATATGTGTTTATAGATGGAAATCTGTAGTGTGTGTGTATGATTTGGTGTATGTGCATATATATATTGTATTGGAAAGGGTTTAAATGGTTCCTTGATTTTTGACATGAAAATAGTAATTATGGAGTTGGCATCAAATGGAAGATTCTTCATTTTACCTTTTTCAAAGTTTTTTGTCCTAAGTTATATCTTCTTTTCTACTATCAAATATTCTCTACAAAAAGCAGCTACTTTTAAATCAGTCCACCTACTGTCTCAGAACAGTTTTCTGTGTATAAGTTTCCTGGCTGTTTGTATAGGGGTAAATCTTTATTCTTTGTACTTAAATTTCATTTCACTAAATGATTCTAGATACAAGAAAGGTATACTAATTCATAACCCATTAGTCATATAAGAGCCTAAGGTGAATTCCTCTCCATATGTCCCATAGTTAACTTTGCCAAACTTAAATTAACTTTAAAATTAATGGTTCCCTAATTTTCATCCGAAACCTAGTGATCAGTATTTCTCTAGGTAAACCCATATGAATCCATTTTAAGTTACCCCAGATCTTAGGTTGCCAAATAAGAATTGGTGTTTAGAGAGTACTACATCCTTTACCATCATAAGATATCTGAAGGAGGTATGCTGAAAGACATCAAGGGTTACCTTTCCAAATTCAATATATGGAGTGTTATACAGGAACCACAAAGTACCACTGATTAGTCATGGTGCCTTGGCCAAGTCATTTAATTTGTAGAAGAGTAATATTTGGAAATGTTAAACCAAGTTTTTATTACTGAAAATAATTCTTAATGCTCTGCCTAATTACACCACAATAGTTCTTCTCTGATGTGGCATCTCTAGTTCTAATACTCCAAAAACCCAGTGCTTGCACTTGGTGTGGAGGAAATCCAGAATATTCCACGTGGGCAAATTCCAGGTGTGGGCTCAGATATAGAGTCAGGCCTGTGCTGTGAAAGAGGAGTGGTATCAGGGAATAAGGATCACAGATATACAAACAGCACTGACCTTGATACCAGAAGCTATTGCAGAAGCCAGGAACAGAAACAAATTTTGGAACATCCTGAAAGGACCATTGCCAACTCCCAGTAAAGAACATCACACAACAGTCAGAGTCAGCATAGAATTAGTCCTAGACTAAAGACTGCTCTGAACTCACCTTATCAGATCCAAAAAGCAAGCCTCAAAATGATCACGTTGAGTGCAGCAAAATTTTTATGTCAGAACCAAGTCCAACACTATTTAAAATAATACGACAAAATTCAGCAGCTAACAATAATGGCTGATATTTTTCCTAAATAAATATATATACACAGATCTAAGATTCTCAGTGAACAACAAACATAATAAACACACACACACCAGAGAACATCACAATGAAACTGCTGAAAAGCAGTGATACACAGTAAATATAAAAAGAGGAGTATGAACAAAATTAAGAATGGCAGCAGATTTCTCTTAAACAATGCAAGCCAGAAAAAAGAATTAGGAAGAAGAAATTCACCTGCAGACCTGCACTACAAGAAATGCCAATGAAGTTCCTCAAGAGGAACTTGAGAGAGAAGGAAATGAGAACAGATGATAACTTTCAAATCTACACAAAGGAAAGGGTGCCAGAAATGATTAATATATTGGTAAATACTGAAGATATTTTTCTCATGTTTTAATCTCTTTATAGTATGAGTAGCCATTTAACATGAAAATAATAAACAGCATTGTGGGTTTTAGAAAAAGTGGAAGTAAAATATATGACAAAAATAGCACACCAGAAAGGGGAGAAAAAAAATTGAAGTTAACAGTTGGAAATATCTTACACAATACATGAAATGATATAGTATTAATTAGAGATAGACTATGATATTTTAAAGACTTATATTATAAATCTTAGAGCAACCAATAATTAATTAATTAAAAACAAGCAAAGAATTATAGCTAATAAGTCAAAAATGAAGATAAAATTTAACTCTAAAAGAAAATTATTCTAAAAGAAGACACTAAAGTGGAAGGAAGAAAAACAGATACAAGAAAACAAATAGAAGGATAGCAGACTTAAATTTTACCATATCAATAATTATATTAAGCAATTTTTCTGAATATACCAATTAAAAGAGCAAGAAAAAAATGGGTCTTTGCAAAATGAAAAATGAGTCAATTCAAAAGAGCGCATAATAATCCTAACTTGAAAATAAATGAGGCAAAAATTAAAAGTGAACAATTCCACAATTGCAACTGTAAATTTCAACACTATTGTCTCAGTAACTGATAGAAAAAAATAGACAGCAAATCAGTAAACATACATAAAACTTGAATATTACTATTAAGCAACTTGGCATTTGTCAAACTTAACAAACTGATATTTATTTATAGGATATGCTGCTCAAAGACAGCAGAATGTCATTATTTTCACAGAACATACAACATAGTCTAGAATCTAGGCCATAAAATAAGTTTTGACATATTTAAAAATTATTGAAATCAGGTGACATCAACAAGATGGTAGCATAAGAAGCCCCAGACCATTCTTCCTCCATGGAGACATCAATTCAACATTAATACAGGGACCCTCTCCCTTTATGAGAAATCCAGAAACCAGTTAAAAGGCTCCTGCATCCAGGCAACCATGAAATCAGCCACATTAAAATTGGTAGAAAAATCTGTGTCACCCATTCACCAGAGCCCCTCCCATCAGCATAGCATGGTAATTGGGGGGAAACTCCCAACTCCTGTCTTCTCCCTGGATAGGGAAAGAGAAGACTGCAACATACAGCTAATGTTCAGATCTTTCAGGGGACTTCCTGAAGGACTAGTTTCTGCTTTGCCTGAATATAAGTGCTGACAGAAAAGGGCTCCAAGTTAGGGGCCACTGAGAAAAAAAAAGTGACAGTTTGAACTGGCACATACTCACTTTCCATGGTCCTAATCCACCGTTCAGCATGGAATGAATGGGAGAAAACCCACAATTCCTGGAACTCTCCTTGGGGAAAGAAAGAGTTGGCACATTAATCCAATAATCTAGCTTTTGGGGGGCTGCCCAAGGAACTGGTTTGTCTCTCACATGTCTCAGAGCGCTGAAGGAACTTGGCATACTCTAGATGCCTGGGGGTTGCTGAGAACAAAAAAGAGCTAGGAGGCTTGCTACTGTACTAGAGGGCATTCAGTATAGCAGACAGAGACTAATTCAGATCATTTGCTTTACTATCAGGCAAAAACGGGAAGAGTGGAGTGCTTTTCCGGTGTCCTAGCTTTGAGGGGTGCTTCCTGAGAGACTGCCTTCTGATTTGTCCAATGCAGCGTGATGACAGGACCAAGTGCACTCTAGATACCTGGGGACCACTGAGAACAAAACAAGAGCTGGACAGCCTAGAGTCGCTGCAGAGAACTTGCAGTACTGCAAACAAATACCAGATGTAGCGAGGGATTATGAGCTCCAAAAAGAAGCTAGTAAGACCTCTCTGATTTGTAATTTACACATACAAGTCCAAGGAGGACATATCCACAGAAGTTTGAGACGCCTCCAGAATCTCTATCAAAAACGAGGAAATCTTTTAAACACTTTCTATTTCTGTTAATTTTCTAATTTTATGCATGCATTATTTTGCTGAGCTCATTGAGCATCTTTAAGACAGTTATTTTTAATTCTTTGGTATGTAATTCCTACACCTCTGTTTCTTTAAGTTCAGTTTCTGGAGATACACTAGTTCTTTTAGTTGGGCTATGCTTTTCTGTTTCTTTGTGGGCCCTACTACTTTGTGTTGGGATCTACACATTTGCAACAAGAGCCCCTTCTCCCAGTCTCTACAGACTGTCTTTGTAAAGGAATAGAATCTTCACCAATCAGCCTAGATAGGAGATTCAGCCATCAACTGCCTTTATCCCAGGAATGAAAGGTTAGTTTTATATTTGAAAATCATTCCACATAACTCACTGTTTATAAATATAAAGAAAAGCCATATGATCATATCAGTAAATGGAGACAAAGCATTTGACAAATTTCAACATCCATTCATGACAAAAACTCTCAGCAAATTAAAAGTAGGAGGAAACTTCCTCAATTTAAAAGACCATTTTATAGTTTTTTACTATAGCTAATATAATGTTACTGATGAAAAACTGAAAGCTTTCTTTCAGAGATCAGTACCCATTTGCGATTAAATACTGTCAGCAAACTAAAAACTGGAAGAAACTTTCTCATTCTGAAAAGAACTCCTAACAAAATCCCACTGTTGACCTTATACTTAGTGAAACAGCAAATGATCATGCTATCACCAATTCTTTTCAACATTACTCTGGTAGTTCTAGCCAGAGCAAAAGGTGAAAAAAACAAATAAAAGGTATACAGATTACAAAGGGGAAAGCACAAATTTCTTTAATAGTAGATGCCATGATTTTTTATGCTGAAAATCCTAAATAACCACCCCAAACTTACTAGAATTAATAGGTGAATTAGCAGGATCACAGGAAATAAAAGCAATGGTAAAAAAATTTACTTCTGTCTTAAAAATCAAAACATTATTAGCATAAATATGAATTATGGGTAAGGTTAACCAAATATGTATAACTCCTCTACCCTGAAAACTGAAAATAAATGCTGAGACAAGTTAAAAAGACTTAATAAATGTAGGTAGGTACATGCCATGTTTCTTGATTGGAAGACATGACATTGTTAAGATGTCTCCCTAAATTGATTGTCCCAAATTGGTCTTCCCAAATGATCAGTAGGTTTATTTGTTGAAATTTTCAATCCCAATTAAAATTCTAACAGGCTTATTTGTTGAAATCGACAAGTTGATTCTAAATTTATATAGAAATTCAAAGGAACTTGAATAGTTAAAACAATTTTGAAAAAAAAGAACAAATTTGGAGGATTTTATCTACTTATTTAAAGGAAGACATAAGATACAGAGATCAGAATAGAGAGAACACATAGACACTCACACATACATATGGCCAATTGGTTTTCAACAAAGATGTCAAGGTAATTTAAAGGGAAAAGGATAGTCTCTTCAAGAAATGCTGCAGAATAATTGGATATCCATAGCAAAAATAAATAAATAAACCTTCCTTACCTAATATGATGTAGAAAAATTAATTCCAAAATCATGTTACAACAAAATATAAAAGCTAAAATATTAAAATATCTAACATGAAACAGAAAATTCTTATGACCATGGGTTAAAGAAAATATTTCTCAGACAGGAATGAAAAGCACAAATCATAAACAATGATAAATTGGACTTCATCAAAAATTTTTAAAACTGCTCTTTGGAATATATTATTTTAAAAAATAGAAGGGCAGTGCACATACTGGCAATATCTGCAAAATATGTACCTGATGAAGGAATTGTTTGTGGAATAAAGAACACTTGCAATCCATAATAAAAAAATAAATTACAGTTAAAAATGGGGAACGAGTTGGAGAAATTTACTAAAGATGTGCAAATAGAAAATAAACTCAGAAAAAGATCCTTAACATCAATAATGATTAGGAAAATGGAAATTAAGACCACAATGTCATACTTCTATACACCCCCTAAAATGGTAAAAATGAAAGACTAACAATTCCAAGGGCTGAAGATAATGCTAAACAACTGATAGAAATGCAAAATATTACATTCACTTTAGAAAACAAAAGTTTCTTAGAAAGTTTTATGTCCCAGTGATGCACAAAAAACTTTACTTGAATGTTTATAGAGCTTTATTCTTAATACATCCCCAAGTTGGAAACAACCAAAACATCCATTATATGGTGAGTGCATACACACATTTTGTTGTACCCAAACTAAAAAAAGGTTGAACTACTAACAAATGAATCTCAAAAGCATTATGTTAAGTAAAAGGAACCCAACACTGATCACTTCGTAGTGATATACCGCATGATTGGTATGATTCCATTTATATGAAATATAAGAAATGAGAAAACTGGAGTAACAGGCAATGAGTGTCTACTTGGGGGATAGGGTTGACTCAGAGGACATGATGGAAAATTTGGGAATGATGGAAAAGTCTTACAACCTGATGGTAGTGGTGGTTGCGCAACTGAATTTGTCAAAACTCATCAAATTATACTGTTAAAGTTGGTACATTTTTTTGTATGCAGATAAATAAGATCTAATTTAATGAAGAAAAATATCAGAGTTAAGCTCATAGCCTCATCATATCCTATTTATTTTTAAACCCCCAAAGTTAACAAATAAGAGGAGTCCTCTTGATTCTCCTCTTCTTGAGTAATGAAGTCTTAAGGTTAAATCTTGGGGCATCTCAGCACCTTTAGATTGCACAGTCTACCTTCAAACTCCTATGGCCTTAAAGAAACAAGGAGCTGTTAGGGTACAAAGAGGCACTCCATAGCTAATGTGATTATTATGTCTAGAGTAATGTTACAAGATAAATGTTACAAGGAAATGTTACAGTTTTGTAGACCAAAAATGTATCATCGTGAATATACTTTAAAAAAGTAATACTAATTGTTCTTTGTTGTTGATATACTTAATTGTTGGTCACTCTTTCCCCTGAAAAGGCATTTGATCTTCAAGTTATTTTTACTGTTTTTTCACTGGGGAAACTTGAAAAGTATTCTGTTGATTAACTCTGAGAAATATAATCTCCTCATCTATCTACTAAAGCCTGGAATTTTTCATGATAGAAAATCCTACATACTACAGACATTTTGCCTGTCATGCTTATCAAGCATTATATTTAATCTTTTTTGTGCCTGTCTAAAATTTCAAATCACAGATTGTACTGGTGTTTAGATTTTCTGTGATTTGAAATAATTTGTAATTAAATCACATGTAAGATTAAAAAAATGATCAGCAAGATATTTGAGATGCACTGTACAGGATTCAGTTTTTCAACACTGTTAAAATAAAAATGAAAAATGAAATTCATCCAGAAAACTTAAGACAATATTACATCAGAACTTCAATTTATTTCATTTTACTTTTCTAATACTAGAAAGGGAGTAATTCTGATTAACTGAAAATACATACTAAATAAAAATAGCTATGAATTAGGTAAGCATTTCCAATTAAAATTACTGCTTGGATAATATGACTCCTGTATTCACATACATTATGACACTATAAATATTTTTATGCCAAATGTGTATCTTCATGAAGAAAAATAATGGGTTATGAGGAAGAATAAAACAGATCTTATTACTTCCTGGATTGGTGTTTCGATGACCTACCACCTATCTTCTCTTCTTAAATGTCTGACTGCATTTTGGTATAGAAAATTCCATATCAAGGGAATATCTGAAACTACAGCTGAACACAGATTTTCACATTATAACTAGTTTGTTTTTTTCTCCCCATACTCAGGACCCTGTCTTCACTTTCCAACTTACAAACTGAGTTGTTCAAGTCCTGCCTTTTGTTCAAGACTGTCCACGTTCATCACCTTTATAGACCCATGACTAAGCAATGCATTATCATTGTACCCAGCCCTGTTGCTCAAATGCCAGACCAACACTGTCCCTTGGCTTGGCTTGGTGTGTGGGATGCCTGAGGTTCACTCAGGGAAGAGCAGTCATTGTTTGACTGGACCACATCAGACCCCAGAGGAAAGGAGCCCCAGAGGCAAGAAATGCTTACCTTATGAACCACTGGAACTGGCCCCTCAGAAGGGGAGTGGAGAGGTGGAGCTGTCCAAGAGGGAGGGGGAAGAACTGTTTTGTGGTGGAAAACAGAGCCAAATGGACTAGTGGAGTTCAGGAGCCAAGAAGGAAGATGTAATTTAAGTAGAAGCAAGGAATGTCTAGGATTGAAGGTGTGGAACTGGGATGAAGCTTCCGGAAAGGACAGTAATATTATCTTTATTTCTCTTGAGGAGGCAACAGGGTCAAGATTTAAACATTGTGTGAGAACCATTTTGCCATTTTAAACACATCAACACTCACAAATCATATCTCTTCCTGCCCTTTGGTTCATCTGCCCTGAGTAATCCCTCAGTTACAAAAAGCACTTCAGAGCAAAAAAGTCCAGGATGGTTGTAAAGCCTTCTTTCACCAAGGCCTGGCCTCAGGGCTAAATGGGAGAGCTCTGCCAGCCATCAAACTTAACAGCCTTTAAACATGTGCAACATTTCTCTAAGCAAATTGGTTCCTTAATATGGTAAAATGTGCGGCACCCAAGGGGAAATGCTGGTGATCTCATAGCCCAAAACTGATGGAGTCACAGCAGTGTATTCCTCAAAAGCACTCAGGACTTTCCACTTTGATAAAACCAGAAGCAAATACGAGAGTCAGTAGGTTTTGACATCCATTGTTCATGCACACTGAACTTTTCTTCCTATATAATAGAGCACAGTGGTTTAATTCATAGCTTATGAGATTTCTTTAATGTAAACCATTCAAATTTTTTCTATATTAATCAGTGCTTTCTAAAGATCCACAGGGATAAATAAACCCTGCAAGCTGGCAGGGGTTTTCCATGGCATAACCACTGGTAGTTATAAACAGTAAACAAAACATAGTAACCATTTTAAGCACAAGAGATTGCTGTATCACAGGGGGCATAAATCATTAGCTTAATAATTTCAGCAGCAGCGTCTCCAAAGCAAAATTAAGCCAACAGTTCCCCCTGTGGCAATAATGAAGTACTGTAATTCTAAAAGAAAAAAAAAACAACTAAGAGAAGGCATTATTGTGCCTTGGAAATGATTGAAAATCCAAGTTCAGTAAATAACTGTAGAACTTTTGTCTCTGTGCTGTTCTTTTAAAAGGTGGAAAAGGGTTGCCCCCAAAACCCTGTCTGCTCTTGCCTATGGTTTGACAAACACAAGTGAACTTTCATTCAAGAACCTCTCAGCTAGCATGAGCAGTAGGGAGGGCATGGACGTGATGACATATTACAATTGAGAAGATGACAAATTTCTCTCAATTGTATAGGCAGACATTCAGAGATTCAGAGTGAGCCAAAAGCGCTAGGACAGAGAAATGACAAAGCTCTCCTCTCTGGGATTCTCAAACTAGATAGCCAATAACCTGAAAGAAAATACTTTCCAACTTTGAGCTGGGCCATTGGACTCAGCCACAAGAGTAAAGCCATTCTGCCTTAGCTATGAATTTCACCAAGTAACAAAGTTCATTAAATATAAAACCTACTAGTAATTTGTTCATTTTGGATAAGTATACTTGGCTAAGGGATATTGTCAACAAAAGTAGTTCAGGGAGATCTTATTGATCTCTCTGCTGTGTTGAGTCAAAACTATAGAACCTTACTTTTCACCCTGATTTCTTCATCTGTTTTATGAAATCAGTATAGTCTTGTCATTATCCTTAAAACATAAAGCTCTGATTGGAAATGGGTTTTTTTTTAACCTCAGGAATACTGTTTCTATAAAGTGGCATTTTACCTACTAACAACATCCTGTTTTTTGAGTACTTATTACGGACATAATTATGTCTTATTAATATATTTGATTTAAAAGTTACATGATTCAGTCAAAGAGAAGCTGCATTATTTGCAAACTTAACTACTAGCTTGCCTATTTTATTAAGTGGATTGAGGTAGTAATTTACTTGACAATATAAGATACAAATTAAACTACAGTATACAGCTTCTCTTTGAATCAGTCACATTTGTACAGATATAACCTAGGGACTTCAGAAATAATCAATAAATGTCATTTTATTCCATTTTTGTTATGCTTTGTTTTCAACTATGACACTTTAGTTAAGGTTACCTTAAAAAAATCCAATGATGATCCTTAGTAAGTCTAATTATAGATGTAATACCTTTCTTTACTTTAGATAAACACTCTCCTTTATTAATCTGAAATGAGAAAACTGGATAGAGAGATGGCTCTCTCTGTAACAATTAGGAAAAAAAAACACTTTTCTCTACAAGCTAATTATTACATCTTTTAGCTCTCTATTAAAAAAAGATACATCTAAAATAATCTCTCTATCATGTATTTGAAGTGTGGCATGGAAGTAATCTCTTGCATACAAAGTGGTGAACAGTGCATCTCATTTGTGGTCAAAAAAGGTCAAAGGTGGATCCTACATAAAATTGTGAGGGAAATGTGTGTGTTTTAGAGCTTCTTTTTCCCTTTTCACGGCCCTTACCCTCTCCTTAGTGCCTCTGTGTCCCACTTCACCTCTTCAGGGACTCTGGATTAATGCTGTTCTAATTTAAATTTGGTGGCTCCCAATTTTTCCTCATACTTACGACCAGGACAAGGGCAAAAACAGGATATATATACTAGGATTCTACAAACCTCAATTCCAAGGGCCAGATGTACAAATACATAGAAGATATACCCATCTAATACCAAGTAGAAGAAAAGGCTAATAATGAACCTATCCAAAGTCAGTTAGAATGGATTGCTCATGTTCTACTCTAACAGGCCACAGAGATTTCCCAGCCTGAATAATCATCAAATTCACTAGCTGCACCCAAAGAATGGGAGGACATATTTCAGATCTATATCTGTTAAGAGTGAAGTACTCAAATATATAAAAATAAAGAAATCTTACAACTCAACAATAAAAAGACAATTAACCTAATTGAAAAATGGGCAAAGGATTTGAAAAGACATTTCTCTAAAGAAGATATACAAGTAACCAGTTAGCACTTGAAAAGATGTTCAACATCATTAGTCATTCAGAAAGGACATGCATATCAACACTATAATGACACACTCACTAGGAAATCTATAATCAAAAGACATACAATAGTAAGTGTAGAGGAGGAAGTGGAAAAATTTCAGCTGCTTTGGAAACCACTTGGCAGTTAAACATAGAGTTATTGTATTTCCCAGCAATTCCACTCTTAAGTATATGCCCAAGAGGGTTGAAAACGTGTCCATTAAAAACTTGTACCCAAATTTTCATAGCAGCGTTAACCTTAATAGCCAAAAAGTAGAATCAACTCAAATGTCCATCAACTCTTGAATGCATAAACAAAACATGGTACATCCATACAATGGGATGAAATCCAGAGAAAGATGTACATGCTACAACATGGACAAGCTTGAGAACATGCTAAGTGAAAGAGAACACACAAAGAGGGCCATATTATATATGTTCCAGTTACATGAAATGTCCAGAATAGGTAAATCCATATACACAGAAAGTACATTGGTAATGGCCTGGGGCTGAGGGGGTAAATAATGAGATGGCACTGCTCATGAGTATACAGTTTCTTTAGGGGGTGAATATTCTGAAATTAGATGGTGGTGATAGATGTACAACCTTGTGAATATGCTAAAAATCACTGAAATGTATCCTTAAAGGGTAAATTTTATGGTATGTGAATTGTAGCTCAATGATCTTAAGTATTAAAGAAAAAGTACTAGTCGCCATTCTTGTTTCAACCTTCCTAGACCAAAGCTAGTAATTTCCCTTTCTTCCAGCAATAATTCAGTACAAAATTGGTATTTAATTAAGCAATATTTTTCTCTCCTGTTGTAACTAGAAATGCCTCATATACCTGAAAAGTCAAATTGGCTACAGGTTCCTACAAAGAGGTTCTAGCAAACAATCTGAATGGTACATACCAATGTACTCAACCACCTTTTCCTAATTCAGTGGTCACTTTTCTGGAAACATATCCCAATACTCTCCCTTCACTCACTCTCCCTGTTTTTTCTTCAGAGGACTTATAAAAATGAGACAAATCATGTAACTATTCATTTTTTGTTTGCTTGTTGTTTATTGCCTCTCTTCCCTTCTAGAATGTAAGCCCCATGAGCCAGGAAGTTGGTTTTGTTCACTGCTGTACCCCTACCACCTGGCACAATGACTGACGCAGAGCAAGGTAGGCACTGAAGAAATGTTTGCTGAGTGAGAAAAATATCTGAGGAGGGCATGCAGGAAGGCTGATAGCTGCCTTCACCCCACGTATCCCGTAGTGATGGCTCTGATGACAACACACATCTGGATGTTTTGTGTTATCCCAAAGATTGATTTGATTTTTCCACTCTTCACTTAGACTCTTGGTGTTGCCCAGACAAAGCTACATAACTTTGGGCTTTAGTCCCCAACTTGCACCCAGCTGCATATTTTGTACTACAATCTGCTTCACTTTTCTTCTTGGCTACATTCATCCCAGCCTACAAATGTTTCTCCCTGCTATGTCATCCGAGCTTCACTGAGCAACAAGCCTCACTCTGCTCTCTGTCCAAGATAACACGCCTTCCTTGAATCCTGGTCAGTTGCAAGTCACTATGTATCTAATTACTCCTTTATAGCTTTATAGGAGATAGTAATGTGTATGACTATTATGACTAGAAATCCAGCAATCCAAAAGCATGTTATCAGAGGCTTCCTTTATGTTTAGCATGCAATGAGGTCCTGAGTACCTAAATTATGAATTTCTATACTCTAGTCTTAAGTCCTCCCAGTGTGGGCTACAAGGAATCATTCAATTTAATTTAGCCAACGCTGACTTGAACGTCTATTTTTTGAAAGGCATACTGCCAAGAAACCTCAGGGGTTACAAAGATAAACAGCATACATCCCCTGCCCTCAGGCCAGTTTCACAAAACATATAAATGGAATTCTACATTATGAAAAGTTGAAACTGGGATGAAAGAAATGTTTGTGCTGAATTTGAACTGATGAGAAATCCAATTTATTTAATTCTCCCAGAATTGTATCATTTGAAAACTGAGTTAATTGCAAACTGTGTTTATGTTATTGCCATCACCTACAACACTAGTGAAAAGAAACACAAGCCCTCCTTTGTCAGTATTATGAGAACCACTCTTGATTACTTGCATGAGAATTTCTGAAAGAGACTTTTCGTTTTATAATCTAAGCAAGCACTGTTATTATCATTTCAAATCTCATTTTTTTTATATCCTTTCACAGTGGTATCCAAATTCATTAAATGGTGCTGCTAAAGCTAATGCTGAAAATACACCCTATATCAACTCTGGAATAGAAGTAAGATAGGATAAAGCACTACGAAGGAGAGCAAACAACCACCAACATTAATTTAGAAAAGAGCCCTCAGGAAAATAGTGAAGCAAATGTAAAAAGCAACTTCAAAGCAAATAAATACAAAAATAATGATAAATTTATAAGTTCCAAAAATGCCTTCCCCCCTTGGGAAAATTCATTTTGAATTATTTGAGTTTTAAGTCATACAAAGTTTCCAGGAATAACATTTCTCTCATATGAAAAGCAAGTGCCCTGTACTTAAATTTTATTTCCCACTGCTCTACCTTACAATCCCTACAGTTTAGCTAGAAAAGTCTCTTTATTTATTCCACACATCCTCTGCCAAGGAAACCAATATTATTCCTTTCACTATTTCATTATTATGCTCTTCTTCCTGTTTTAAATATCTTCACTCTTCCTACCCACTAATCCAAATATACAGCTCAGCTTCAAGGCCCCTCAAACTCCACCTCATCTGCAAAGTTGTACCTGACTTAGTAAAGTCATAGGATTTTTTTATACTTGGAATGGATCTTAGAGATTATCTAGAATATCAAATATTTTCCAACTGTGCAGCACAGAGACACTTAGGAGCCTTTTGAAAGAGTCAGAAAAGGGAGGGAAGTATACGTGGGCAGCAGAATCGTGGGGCTCTCTTCCTCTTTAATCCAGTACTGCTTTAATCAAATTAACTATTTTACCTTTCCAAGAAAGAAATTGTATGAACAATAGATTCCAGAGATTTGGAGAAGGGAAATCCCACAGTTCAACATGAAAAATGAAGAAACTAAAGCAGTTAATTTTATGTCTTATCCTGGTTTACAAACACTTAGGAGCAGAACTAGGGTAAAATGGTAGGATCTCTCTTTGGACCCCCAGCCCAGCTACACCAATCTCCCTATTTTCTTTATCACCAAAATACCTGAAACTTCCAATTGATGATTTTATGGTGTCTTTTGTAATTACACATTTGTGTCTTGTCTGCCCAATACATTGAGTGAGGCTCCAGGTGCCTCATGCCAAGGTAAATTTATACTCCTCTAGTCTCTCAGCAGAGGTCTGGGTTCAAAAAACACTCACTTTGTCTTTCCTTGCCAGAAGAATAGACATTCTGATTCATATGTAAGATTAGGTCAAACAACATTAAGAAATCAACATTAGGATGTTGATTGAAATATCATAAACTCCATCCTTTACAGAAACTTTCTCTTGTATTTGCAAATGTTATTCATAAAAGTTGGCATGGATGGAAGTCAACAGTCTTTTTTTCATTTAAAAATGAATATTTCTCATTTATATTTTTATCTCATTGTGTTTACAAATCTAGGCTTACTCAATTAAAGTCCTTGTTCTAAATGGAACTCTAGTTTTTAACCCCTGAATCTCATTTTGGTGATCATGCACAATTGCAACAAGATGCTTTAACAAGAAAAACTGACCTCTACTTCTTAGAAAAAATGTTTAAGAATTAAAAACTTTCTCTTCCTCATCCTATGTAAGTTCTTCACTCAGCTGCTCCTTTTTTTCTGACAAACTTCTTAAAAGGGTACACAGCATGTGCTATTGTTTCCTTCCCTCTCAGCTCTATCTTCAGGTTCTATACTATACCTCTTAAATGTAGGTTCTATTGCTCCAACTCCCTTCTTCCTTTATACAGTGTATTTCATTTACTCCCTTGAATGGGCAGACCAAGGGCAAGACGAGCTCTCTGCCGGATGCCAGGCTTCAGACTCTGGCTCTATCAGCCACAGGGTGAGTAGTCTGCAGGCCCAGTAGGTGAGCTCACCTGGACCCTACCTTCTCCCACCTAAACCATGCTCTTGGTACCCAGGACCTCAGTATTCCTTATCTGAATCTTGTTGAGTCTGCTTCCAGGGCCGGAAGTGTCTTCTTGAATTTGGGACTATACTCCTGATGCATGCATTGCATCCCAAGGTGCCAGAGGTGGTAGGAGTGGTTGTTTGTGAGAAGAGGGAACACAGGTAGCAGAGGAAGAGCAGTTGCTTCAGACTGCAGGCTGAGGCTTCCTAGAAGCACACCTGGGGCCTGTGCTGTGCATGGTAGGGCCGGGCTGGGAAGAAGGCATATGGGGAGGCTCTTTCTAAGCTACTGCACCATGTTTTACCTAGGCTTCAAGGTTGATATGAAGGCACTTTTGTCATGATAGGAGGCCAGACTATGTTATTTAACAGTTTGTGGCTTGATTTATAACTTAAATATTTAACATATTTATGTGGTCCTCCATATTTACTGCTACCCGAGGACCTACAAATCTTAGGGAGGACATGAGTCTTTTCTATCTAAATCAAGATTAATTTCTGACTTCCTACTGGTCTTCTTTTCAAAGGTGCACATCAGCTTAAAACATCAAAAGCTAAGATAATATCTTCCTTCTTGTCTTATCCCTACATGTCCATGTTTGTGTCTCTTTTCAGTTAATAGCATCATCATCCACTCAGTCACCAACTAAAGGTCTGGGAGTCATCTTCAAGTTTCCTCTTTCCTAACTCTCAGGATTTAATCAGAGATAAGATACTTCCTATGCCTGAAATCTCTGACTCTGTCTTCTTTCAAGTCCCATCTTTCAGTTGATTCAGTACAATAGTCATTCAACCACCCTATCTGTCCCTCCCACCTTAATGCACTGACCACATTTCCAACAGAATAACCATGTTCACATTCATCACCTGTCTCCCATCCCTGCCCTAATTCTATGAACTAGAAAACAAATTCCTTTTCAGTTTCAAGGTCTTCACAATCTGACCCCAGTCTGTGCTTCCAACCTTACTTCCCAGAATTATTATTACCTCTTAGCCTTCTTACTCATCCACACAGCCATACACATGTGCTCTACAATCTAGTCAATCCAGACTATGTGCTAATCCCAGTTTGCTTATTTATAAATTTGTCATAAATTTTCAGATCCATGTACAGACTTAAACTACTCCTCTGTCTTTATTAAAATCCAATTAATTATTCTCTTGCCATATAATTCATGAACACTTCCACAATTACTCCTCCAAAACTACCTTGTCATCTATGCTCACTCAATGCTTATTTATACCATTATTACAAGGCTTACATTTGTTGCAAGTTATGAATGGATGCTCTTCTATCCCTTAAATACAAATTCCTTTTATGCAGGGACTAGCCAATATTCATTTCTGTATGTTCCTCATGCCTTACATATTGTCCCACATGTAGTAAGTGCTTTGTAAATGTTTAATTTCTAAGCCAAATTTAAACAGAGATTGGTTTAATAAAAATAAAAAGAACATGCACCATATTCATTTAAAGAGGACAATCAGGGTATCTTTGTTCTATTCTAACCCACTGTGCGACCCTCAAACATTTACTTTATTAAGATTCTAAAATTTCTCTGTCCAAAACGAGTTTAACATCTCCTCTAAAGTTGCAGTGGTATGTCTGCAAAGCTTGTCAAGAAACCCTGATGAAAGGCAGCACAGAGCTGCAAGCATTATTACAAAGACAGGTGTAGTGTTGAATCCAGAACCAGCCACCTGTGTGTCCTTGGTTTTCAGAGATGACTTGCACATGTCAGCTACAGGTTTGCTCAAGTCACTTATCACCCTATGCAAGGCTCCTCAGATGGATACCATCTGGGATGGCAGCATTTTCCATCCTAAACTCTTCTAATTTCCAATCACCTGCTTTGACGTAAGCCTGCTTTTTTCCCCCTCATGTTTATAGTATGTCTCCCAGGCAGTTTATGGATCTGTTTCTGGCATTTTCTCTAAAATTATCTTGGGAATCACAGAATGAAGTTAGAAGGGCAAACATCCAAGTAAGGCGGTTTAATTTTTTGTCATGGGATTCCTATATCCTTTTGATTTTGAGAACTGGTGACAATAAAATGCTGTATCTTTACTTAGTGAATATGCAGATGAAAACCAATTACGTCTATCAGATATCAAGACAATAGTGACAGTATTACAAACAACTTAATAATTCAGAAGTGACTTTCCTTTATATTCTGATTTAATTCTCATTACAGTCCTGTGAGGTATGTGTCCCGCTTTATACAGATATAATGGTTCACAGATTTTATTTTTTTCTTTCTTGGGATCACAGAGCTAGTAAGTGGTTGAAGTAGGATGCAAGCCTGCTGAACCCAAACCCCATTATCTTTAGAACAGTATTAACATATATGTAGTAGCCAAATCAAAAAAATATCAGCTATCTTCCAGATAAATGATGTAATGTATCATTTATTTGTAGAACTAAGAGTTCTTTATAGCATAAAACTTCCCATCAAAATGTCACAAAAACTGTGTTAATGAAAAAGTACAGTTCAATTAGAAAAGCAATCCAATCTGCAGTATTTTAAGGCAGTTTTATTACTGCTAAGCATGGCATACATGATAACTAAAAAGTAAACTGGGTGGTAAGTAAAGTACCAAAAGTAGAAAAGAAAGGATAACTTGCACCAAGCCTTTATTATTGCCTTAAAAATCACCCAGGTCAGATATTGTAATAATTATTCAAACTGTTTTATATATCCTACTTAGAAATTGTCATAGATTTTACAATGTGAAACAAAGCTCATTACAGGCTGTGTTGTGTCTGTCTCCCATAATACGATGTTTGGTTTCTCTTAGTGCACATATTATTTCAAATATTATTCATTATGATATATTAAGTAATCTGATCTTTAAATACCAATTTATCCATATTCTAACCTAACTACTTAAAGTTATAAATGGCCATCGACACATTGCTTTAGTGGTAAATTTCAGTATGTAGTGTCTTCATTGACAGGTAGTCACTGCTTTTACCACTAAGCTAAACGTCTTTCTTTATGAGACTGTTTTAAGCCTTGAAGTCTGCCTACCTTGTCTGATATTAACACTGCTACACCAGCTTTCTTTTAATTAGCATTGGTCTGAGAGATTGTTTTACATCCTGTAGAAAATATTTTATGTTATTTATTCAGCATCAGAATTTGTTTTTTAAAAGTCAAGTTTAGATGATTTACATGTTTTGTGATTATGTATTTTGATTTATGATGTTTTTCTTTGCTATTTTTCCTTCTTTTCTACCTTCTATTAATTTACTTCCTTTCCTTCATGCTACTGGTTTATGTTAAATATTCTGTTTCTACTGCGTTGTTGCTCTCAAGACTTTAGCAAGCAGGCTTAAATTAAGTCTAAAATTAATCAACATTAATTCTTCTGGACAATATTAAGGAACAAAAATTATTTTTATATTTCTCCTCAAATCTTCCATGTTTATGTCTAGTATTTAATTGCTAACCTTTTTTTCCCCATGGATTTATTGAGATACAATTCACATATAATACAACTCACCCATTTAAAGTATACAATTCAAGGGCTTTTAATACTCACTCACAGAGCTCTGAAACCATTGCTACCATAAATATTAGGACATTTTCATCACCCCCAAAAAGATATCCCACATCACATAGACATAAATCCACCATAACCCAACCCTCTGTAGTAAGAAACCACTACTTAATTTCTGTTGATAGAGAAAGAAAGAGAGAAAGTAGTTTATCTTCAGTGGGTAATTTTTGTCTTTCTGTGTCTCATGCATCCAGTGGGACAGAATTGTCCTGATAGAATAATTTTTGTTTCCTTAAACATCAGTCCAGAGAATTCTGATCTCGGACAAAAATTTGTTAATTAGTTTCAAAGCTTGTTATATTCCTGCTTCATGTAGTTACTATAAATTTTTACCACATACTTGCTTTCAATGCAGACTTGGGTCCTTGATTTTTATCTCATGAAATGATTTATAATTCTGTCCAGGGCCTGGAAAGTCAGCAATATTTCTTTATACTTACCTGGGTCTGTCTTAAGGGATTTATCTCCTAATGTCCTACCTTGAAGAGACTAAAGCCTGTATCTGATAGTTCTTTGGCCATCACTTCAAGGTTCCTTGTGGATTTGTGTTACCTGTTTGTTTCTGGTATTCAGACCTAGAGATTTCCTTTCCTATGTACTTGGCTATATGTTTTCTTATAGTTTATATGGTATTACATCTAGTAATTTTCTGTGCTTACAGGTGAAGAGTGATTCAAGTAAAAATAATTTCTGTGCTTAGAAGTGATTTAGATTGGAACATTAAACAACAGGAGGAATGCCTTGGACAGCTATTTCACTCTCTGATTTTATACTTTCAGATACATTTTCTCAAGTGCCTAACTTCATTTGGTAGCAAGATATGCAGAGATATGCACATTTTAGTTATTTAATCCAGACCAAATCCATATTCATCCCTGTTTCTGAACCACTAAGCTCTCATTTTCACTACTTGTTTAAAGTGAGAAACCAGTAACAGGAGTCTGAATGAGAACAAAAATACTTGTTATCATGCCTGAAACTTTTGCTCTTGCTTTCTTGTACACACAAAAGAGGTGTAGACCTCAAAGAGTGATTGTATGGACCATTGCCTCTCAAACTGAATCAACAATGATTCCACTACTTTCTCCCCACTGCAGCCAGGCATTATAATTGTCTTAAAATTTAAATCAGATCATATCCCTCTCAATGGTTTCCTATCTCATTCAGTCCTTCCTATAAGCCTAAAAGGGACTGCCAGTCCAACCCCTTGATAACTTCTTTATCCTCATTTTTCAGTACAGTCCCTTAGTTTACTTCATGCTAGCCTTAGTAGCCTGCTTACTGTTCCTCCATAGCTGAGCTAGATCTTATCTGAGACTTCACTCCCGCTTGTCCGTCTATTTTGAATGTAATGAATGAACCATTCACTCCATAACTTTCCTGAGTGATCTGGTCAGAACTTATCTTCCATGGCAACTCAACATAGAAATAAACACAAACTCCCTATCTCCTTTACTATTTTTTTTCTTTTACAGCACTTATTACTATCTGACACAGTATCCATAGACTTGGTTATTTATTGTCTGCAAGTTTCCCACAGACTGTACATTCCAGGGAGATGATTTGGTTTGGGGATTTTTTTTAAACTACTGCTGTACCCCCAGTACCTAGAAAATAGTCTAGCACATAAAAAGTTTTCATTTGAGGGGCTAAAGGAATACTATCATTTATACTTTTGGAAGAAAAACCAAATGTATGTAAACACAATTTGTTTATTGAGACTGTTTAAAGGCTACACATACACATCTATATTAACATATACATATTTATCTGTAAATACATATTTGTTATTTGTATGCATAAATATATTAATGTGTTTACTATATCAAAATTATATTGATATGTAATAGATTTTAGTATATATATTATAAAATATACATATATATATAGAGAGAGAGAGAACCATCTACCAGGTCATTACCTGACCCATAAGTATGTGCTTACAAACAAAACCAATAGAAATTCCTAGGTTAAACAGTAATTGAGGAAAAGTGCCTTTTCTTTTTAGTAATTTCTGCAAAGGACCTTCCATACTCATTTAATCAACAGAGGAAACACAAATAGGCCAAATAGAGTCTCCTTATCTAAGCCACTGCTGGTACCCTTTCAGAATAGAGGATGGGAGCTGAGAGCAATGATCTCAGTATGATCACAGGGAAGAGAGTCTAAAGGAGAATGTTACAGCAGTGAGAATTCTGATGAACTAGTCCATGCTATCTGTCACTCAGAATAAGAATTAAAAAGAAGATCAGGTTTTTAAATATTCTGGAGTTTTTATGTGAAGTGTTGATGATTGAGGAAAACAGATATTCTCCTGCCTTAATTCATCTTTTGGCTATCAGTTATGTGTTAGTGAGTTATGATTAAGTGTTAGAGAAAGATGTTGTTGAAATACCAACTGTACTGTCAAACATTAACACATATAATAATGAACAGCTGCAGATAGGGGGAGAAAAATGTAGAGATAAAGTTATTTTTAAATCCCTGATTATCTAAGAGTATATTACTTTTATTAGCATTGATTAGAAAATAGTAATTTTAAGTAAATGGTAGATATTTTGAGTGAGAAAATTTTTTTTAAAACTGAGAGAAGAGGCACATTTTGATAATCAGTTCACCAAACTCTTGTCAGGTGACTCAGTGCCAAAGTATATGGAACTTGGAGATGTAGGTCCACCATTTGCAACTTCAGGGACTTAAGTTATAAATATATCATATCAATATATTCATCTTAAGCCATAAAATAAATCAGGTGGACTACTGCACCTTTCTTTTTTCTCCAGGTATTTTCATATAAATATATCAGTTTTGCTACTCCTCCCTCTGTTGGATTAATTTGGTTATGGTATCAGATGAAGAACATACCCATCTATTATTTCATATTTCTGCCATAAACACAGTCTAAACTAGAGTGAAATAATGCATAAGCAATCAGATTCCTTTCAGAGGCCATTTTTAAGAAAAAAAATTAAAGGAGATTCTTAAATCTATCACTCTTGCATATACCACTCCGTGACCTTTTCCTTCATATTTTGGATACATAAGCTATATTACAGACAAGTCCAATAAAGTGTCTCTTTAGTCTCCAAGGAAAAACAACCAAATGGTCAGATTGAGGAATTTTTGATTTTCATCCCCCAAAAAAGATTTCCCTAGGTTAGTCCTATGACACTTCTATTTTTTTACAGAAATTCATTGTATATGCCTAATTTCCATGGCTCTTTAAGTCACACGGAAAACACTATATTTTTATTAGAATAATTCAACTGGTATGTAACAGGAGAAATGAACACTTCTCCCCTAACTTTATGTTCTCATTCTAGCCCTTCAAAAAACAAATCCCTGTTGACAAAGAGGAATTTAATTTGATTTGTGCACTTGGCTACCATTTGTGGGACTCTTGTTATTTCTCTCTTCTGACAGAGTTTGAATTGTTGTGGCAGTCAATGTCACCACTGACAAAAAGAGAGATGAATACCGACAATTAGTACTTATCCAAATTACTTCTTGTCAAAATGTTCTCACAACTCTTAAGTTTGAATGTACCACTTAAGGCATTGAAGAAGTTTACTAGTGGGAAAAACCAAAAAATAACAAAAAAATGCCAATAATGATCTGACACCAAACATCTAAGAGGTTAAGAGTTAAGCATGTAATAAATACATGTGCATTATCGGTAGAGTAAACTTTTTACATCAACAAAAGAGTGGCTTTTCCACTGCAGATTAAAAGATCATAAAATCAATTGGTTTCTCATGAAAGCAGTTAAGAAATGGGGGCAGAAACAACTTCAATCTTTTAAGAATATTTTGCCTTTAAAACAACTCTGCAAAATCACCTAAAATTAAATATAAGTTAACTCTGATTCTATTTCAGTGGAGTCAAATTTAACTTGAAAACATCTTTCATTTCTATAGCTACTTTACTATATTTATACAGGACTACAAAAATTTAATTGGGTGATTTAAGTGAGTCAACTGTCACATATATTATGAGCTCTGCATGTGTGTGTTATGAAGCAATCAATGTTGACTATGAGTTCAGCCTTCACCAATTTATTTAGCCAAGGTTGCTAAAAGTTACTTAATGAGCATGAACACACAAACTGTCAATAAACCTACAGGAGGAAAGTGGCCCATGACCTAAAAGGACCTCTCTGTTAGGCCAGGGAGATGAAGTATGTTAAGTCACCAGTCCCTCTGTGTGATGCTGGTTTATGCTGCCAAGGCACGTGTGGCAAACTTGCAGAGTTGGGAGGGTAGGGTGGGTGAGTAGGAGGTCAGTTTCTAAAAATTCATCTCACAACATGAATTAAATAAAAAAGGCTGGAAGAAGTATTTTTTCCCAATTAACATTTAAGAATGTATGAATATTTGTACCATCTAGTCTTTGACCTCTCAGTACCAAGCAATTCCTTTATTAAAGTGGGAAATCTGTTTTGATTCTTTCAGTTTGTAGAATATTAGAGTCAGGGAAAGAGCTTTAAAACTACCCGCTGAATATATGAGAGGGTTAAGAACAGCAGTTCAAGAGTCAGGCCAAGCTGGCTTGCATCCTGGCCCCATCATCTGTAAGCTGTGTGGCTCTGGACAAATTATTTAAACCCTTGAAGCCCCAGTTTCTTTGTCTGTTAAATGAGAAAAATAATTCATTCTGGAGAGAAAGTTGTAGGATTCAGTGAAATAAAACAAAAAATGTACTGTAATTCTCCCAGAAGTATTACCTTTTTATACTTGTCAGGGTTCTTAGTTCTAAGCAATAGAAACTGACTTTGGCTAAATCAAACAGAAAATGAATGAATTGGCAGGATATGGACAACTTACAGAATCAGATAAAGAAGTAGAGAATGAGGCCCTGGCCAAAAAAATCTCCATAGTAAAATGGCAAGAGAAACCAGTTGTAAGTGCATCATATGCTTAGGACACAGAAACTGATACTGCTGATACTGGGCTCCTGCTTTCACATCACTGGCCTCTCAGCTCCTCCACACAGCCTGGGAGAAATCTCTAATGACCCCACTTCAAAGCCATAGGCAAGGGAATCTTACTAGCTAAGCTCCAGAGGGTAAATAGGGACCCCTTGTTCTGCCCATCTTATAAGTCTTCCACACAGGAATAGGATGGGATATGAGGAACACTACTAGGCTGTAAAGCAAGACTCAATAGGTTTCAAAGGATCATATCAAACAGAATGTATTCTCTGACCACAATTCCAATTCCATTAAATCAGAACTGAGAGGATAAAAATTTTAAAGCCCATACATCTGTAAATTTTTTAAAGTGCATTTGAAAATTATTCAGCAAAACAAGAAATCATAATGGAAATTATGAAATTCTTAGAAATAGATGAGAACAAAAATGTCAAAATAGGAGATGCAGCAAAGCTGGTCTTTTGAGGGAAATTTATAGCCTTAAAATGTTTATTTCAGAAAGTCTGAAAATTAGTGACCTAACAATCCAGTTAAGAAGTTAGAAAAAAAATAGAATAAACATACCAATGGCAATCAAAAAATAGAAAGCTGATATAATAGGTAGTAACAATAAAAGCTGGTTATTTGAAATAATAATGAATACAGACCAATGATAATATTGATTAGGAAAGAGAAAGAAATTCTCAGTTCTTAGAAATGAAAAGGTGGATATATCACAAAACAATAGGGATATTTAAAAAAAGAAAAGAAAAGAAAATCAGTAGTGTGAAAATAATAAATTTTAAAATTTAGATAAAGGTAATAATTTCTTAAAAATAGATACCTTACCAATAGATACAAGAAAGAAATTGAGAATCTTTAATAAAGTACTATGCATACTAAAGAAATTGAAAGAGGTGTTAATCATACAGAGCAAACACCACACTTTCAAGGAGCAGATAGCTGTACTGTGTTTTAACTCCTCTATAACACAGGAAAAGAGAGACTATTCTCCAACCCATTCTAAGGACAACACCTTCTTGGTACCCAAACCAAACAATATGAAAGATAATTATGGATTTTTCTCACTCACAAAAAGATTTAAACTTCTGTAAAAAAAGAACTAAACTGGATTCAGCAACATACAAAAAGACAATCACCCCTAACCAAGTTGGGCTTTATCATAAATTTATAATATATTTTATATCAGAAATCAATAAATGCCATTCAGAAATTAACAGAAAAAAATTGAAATGTATCATATCCTCCATGAAAAATGTAATTTATAAAATTTAACTCACATTAATGACAATGTCTTTTACCAGACAGAAATGGAAAAGGACTTCAATAGTCTTAGAAAATGTGTCTACCAAAAACAAGACAATTCAGTGTAGGAAAGCATTGAGAAAATTTCCATTAGAATCAAGACGAGTATATTCCATATTACAACTTTTATTCAACATTCTCCTAGAGGTCCTAGCCAGCACATAATATAAGAAAATTCAAATAAGTGCATATAGATTAGAAAGAAAAAAAATTATCATGATTTTGAATAATTATTGTGTGCTTTCAAAATCTCAAACAATCTGTAGACAAATTACTAATCATAAGAAAGCTTAGAAAAAAGAGAAACTATAGGATCAATATGCCAAAAGTCAATTTATATGTATATATCATCAAAAATTAGGAAGTGTAATTTGAAAAAGTGACAGCTTTCATAACATCAGTGATGACTGTATGATATCTGAGAATAATAAAAGATATGCAAGACCTACACACAAAAAATTACAAAAATATTTTAAAGAAAATGTTTAAAATAAAACACTGGAGCAACACATTTTGGGATAAGAAGATTTAAAACAGTAAAAATAGAAATTCTCACCAAAACTACAGTGGAGTCAAGTGGAACTTGACAAGCTAATTCTAAAGTTTATATGGAAATGTAAAAGATCAAGAATAGCTAAGACATTCTGAATCCAAAGAAGTTAAGTGAATCCCTCTATTAGATATTTAGGCATATTATTTTAAAACTGTAAAGTAGGACCCTGCGGCAAAGAGAGAGAAATTTACCAAGAAAACAGAATAGGGGGACAGGACAGATCCAGTATTTATGAAACATTGATATATGACCAATACATATTGCAGGTTAGCAGGGAAAGGTGGCACTCTTTAATAAATAGCACTGTGACAAGTCATTATCCATACAGGAAAAAATGGAAAATAATTCTAGGTGGGTTAAGAAATTCAATGTGAAAGCAAAACATTTAGCTGAAAATATAGGAGAATATGTTTCTGACCTTTGGTTAAGGAAGGCTTTGTACGTAAAACACAAAATTGCTAACCTTAAAAGAATAAAAAAGGAAAATTAACTACCTTAAAAAAATATTTACCAAAAGATATCACAGAGTAGAAAAGGAAAAAAAGAAAAAGAAAACAAGCCCCCAAACTGAGAAAAAATATTTGCCACACACACCCTTTTCTTGACAAAGCACTGGAGTCCAAAATCCATAAAGAACCCCGACAAAAACAAACAACTAGGAAGTCAAGAGAAAAACTAATATGAACATACATTTCAGATGAGGAATGCTTAAATATATGAAAAAATGTTTAACCTCACCAGTAATCAGGGAAATGAAAAGAATACTCACATGCATTGCTTTGGGGAGTGCACACTGGTGCAACCACTCTGGTAACTTGTTCAGCGTATCTCCCAAAGTTGAGCCCTGCATAGTCTATAACCCAGAGATTCTACTCCAGGGTATGTGTCCTAGAAACACCCTTGCTCATGAGCACAAGGCGAGTGTGCTAAAATGTTTATAGCAGTACTCTTGGAGTATCAGAAAACTGAAAGTCACCCAGTGTCCAACAGCAAATAGATACAAACTTGTGGTAGAGTCACATATTTGAATATTATATGACAGTGAAAAATGAAAGCACCAGAACTATATGTGATAAAACAGATGAATCCTAGAAGCATAATGTTGGATAAAAAAGCAAGCCCAGAAGACCACATGCAATGTACATAAAAACAGGCTGACCTAAAAACAAAAGATAATCTAGGCATACATGCGTATATGATAAAACTACTCTTAAAAAGGAAGAATAAACACAAAATTCATAGGGAATGTTGGACAACATAGAAGCTATGAAAGACACTCAGCTACATTCAAGATATGATTTAAAAGCCCCCATCATGATTTCTCTACATTAAAATCTATTATCCAGTGAAAATGTTTCATAATCAAACAATATTCTTATTATATAGTTTTCCCATACATCGCAGTGACGTCTCTCCTCTCTTCAGGTTATACAGACTATATCAGGATTCTGAGGATGAGACAAGGTGAATATAACTTTAAATTCTGGAAAACAATAAACAAAATACAAAAAGTTAAAAGAAACAGAGTTGGCAAATAGACCATTCAGCACTTGGCTATCAGTCAGGGGGCTACTGCAACGTTTCAGGCAATAGATAATGGTAGCCTGGGAGGGGATGGAGGAGCAGACACAGAAACAAACAGATTCAAGAGATACTCTGTCGTTTCCATCATTGACATAGCAGTGGCAGTGACAGCAGAGGTATTCTCATGAGAGTAACCATCCAATCCAACTGACAGTCTCTGGATGTGGAGACACCCTGGATCAGATGAGCACCGACTGACATCAACCCCAGCCCACATGCTTAAGTCATTTGGTTACTGGGTCCAGTAACTCTTTCTCCACAAAGTTGCTGTGATCTCAAACTTTCTTATACCTATTTTCTTCAGTTACCCTCCTCTTCCCACCCTCAATATCTAATCAATCAACTTCCCTGACCCTGATCTTAATGTCTCCATTCAGCTCTGAAACTCTCATTTGCTGCTTTGCAGTCAGCCAACTCCCTGAATCCCCTACCTTTTTCATAATATTCCCTTTAACTCTGTGTCTTAATGCAATGATTCTCAGTCCTAGTTACATATGTGAACTATCTGGGAAAATTAAAATACTAATGCGTGTATCCTAGCCCTAGAGATTATGATACAATTTATTTCCAGTGGTGCTCAGCCATTGGAATTTGATTGCAGCACTCTCTTAATGTCCAGGTGAGAACACTGTCTTAAGCGAAACCTGGATCTCCTTTGCAAACTTCTGATTGATGACTATTGATCCTTCTATGCCTTCCTTCCTCAGGGCTGTATTCTTGACCTCCTTGCTTTCCATTGCCTCTCTGAAACCAGTACTCCCTGATCCTAAACATCTCTGCTCCCATGAGGCTCAATTCATAGAGGATTTCTTAGAAATGACATCAAAAGCACAATCCATAAAAGAAAGAAAATGGTAATTTGGATTTCACCAAAATTTAAAAATTCTGCTCTTCAAAAGATACTGTTAAGGTTATAAAAAGACAAACCACAGAGTAGGAGAAAATATTTGCATGCCAAGTATCTGAGAAAGAACTTATATCCAGGATATATAAAGATCTCTCAAAATTAAATAACACTAAAACAACCCAATTTTTAAAATGGGCAAATGATTTTAACAAATATTTCACCAAAGAGGATACATATTTGTCAAATAAAAACACAGAAATATACCAACATCATGAGTCATTAAGAAAATGTAAATCAAAACCTCCATGAGATATCATTACATGCCTATTAAAATAGCTGAAATTAAAAAGACACTATAGCAAGTGTTGGTGAGGATATGGGAAGACTGAAGACTAGAAAATCACTTTGGAAAGCAGTTTGGCGGTTTCTTAAGAAACTAAAATGTACATTTACATGCAACCTAGCCATTCCACCCCTAAGTACTTGCCCAAAAGAAAAAAAAGGCATATATCCATGCAGAGACTAATACAAGCATGTTTATAGTTTATTCATAATAACTAAAAGCTAGAAACAACTATTCTTTCATAAACCAGTGAATAAATAAATTATGGAATAGGTATACAATTAAAATTATTTGTCAATAAAAAAGAATGGCTATCGATATGTGGAACAACATGAATGAATTTCTAAATATCTATGCTGTCTTGCCTGAGGGTTTCAGCCCTGGGCAGATTCACTATGGATTTGGTGAGACTGAGAAATGACAACATAATGTTCTTGGGGTAAAAAGATTTATACCTAGCCTTGATAAATATTCCTTGGCTGAATGAATGAATAATGAATGAAAATGGCAGTCATCATATCCTTAGCTGAGTTTTAGTGCATATTGACCAAGAATGTGAGGTTTTCTTCTGTGAACAATATCTAGAATGGAGCTACTGTTCTCCTCCTTAAACAATATAATTACTCTTTTTAACAGCATGACTGAACTGAAGAGGTTAAAAGGGTACAATCTTAGAAGGTTTGGTATGTGTAAAACTATGAAAATAGCATCACAAAAATGATAGTGAATACAGCATACCCATTCTCCTTCAGATGTCACTTTGTGCCTGTTTGTAATTTCTGTCCTACCCTCCCCAGGCAACCACTGCTCTGCTGTCCATCACTATAGATTAGTTTGCATTTTCTATAGTTAAATATAGATAGATGTCTACACACACACACGAACACACACACACAATCATTCAGTATATATGCCTTTTTTCTTTCCAGTTTCTTTCATTCAGCATATGTGGGGAAAATGTAAGTTTCTATGGCTAGGATCCTCATCTGATCCTAAACTACTTGATGATGTAATTGGCCTACCGCTAGGCTAATGCTTCCACACCCACTGGCACTGAACTATTATTGACTGAGTACTATATAAAGAGCTCTGCCCAGTGCTCTGGGCGGAGGCAGAGATGGAGGTGGATTATGGACCTGCAGACTGCTGGATGCAGACATGATTCTAGTGCTTGACCTACTGCTGTGAGAATAAAGCTGGGTATAAACCCTTTTACCCCAAGTTGTCATTTCTCAGTCTCACCAAATCCATAGTACTTGCCTGAGGCTGAAACCTTCAGAACCCTCAGGCAAGACAATTAATTTAATAATTATTATACTTATTGTAAATAAAGGATGAATTCAATTGCTGAGGGGATATAAACACAAGCATGATTTATAGTGCTAAACACTGAAAATATCAAAAAAGGGAATTGAGAGAGCAAAGAAGAGAGTCACCAAGGCCAATCTTTTTAAGAGTGGGGAGATGGGTGAATGGAAGAAGGGTGGGGAGGAGTCAGGAAAGAAACTTCAGTGAAGCAATACATCTTAAGGAAATTATCAAGATAAAGAAGAAGGAGGGAGATTGTAGCTTCATTACTCTCACCACATGGGCTGCAAAATTACAGAAAACAAATATTTTCTACCCCAAATTATTTCATTTTCCTGACATATAGGTTTGTCCCAATTTTAATATTCCATTCATCTTCTCCATATAAATCTGGAAGGGCGTGCAGCTAAATGTGCACTAATGGCACGCCCTTGTACCATCTGTTACTAATTAGGAAATTCAGGCTCTCCCTGGGTGAATGATTTAGCATGACTCTGCAGCCTAATTTTTTTTAAAGGAACCTGATTATTTTATTACACAAACAAGTTATACTAAGCAAAGTTAACCCATACTCTACTGAACAAAGAACACATTTCTTGCCAGTGAACAAAAAGGTTAAGTGACTTGTGAAGAAGCATGCGTTGACAGCTGGGTTTCAGATTTTTGTATTTATCTTTAAGACCATGCTCTTTGGTAAGTCTAAGTCTGCATTTTCTGAGGGCTCTTCCTGTAGAACATTTTCTTTCAGCAGCCTCCTTTCCTCATTTTTATGAGTTAAATCCAAGTTGCAAATAAATGGATCTGTCATCATTTCTCAGAACGTGTTGTTTTCAACATGACCTGCTGATTTTCCCAAGTGCTCAGTGTTATTGCGGAGTCATGGTAGCATGGCCCATCAACCACTTTCGCTTGCTTTTTGGCCACTGAATCCCTTGCCTTTCCTTTGACCTCCACCCAAGTATACAGCCTTGCATCATTTTTTTCTCCAGATGTCTCTACTTTTTTTTTGATTCAAGTCCAAAGTATTTTAACTTGAATTTCTTGACTTATCCCAAGAAAAAGAACAGCTGCTGGAAAAAAGCCCACTCTTGCACATTGAAATCTAGGTAGCAGTACTCCCTCACGTGCATGGCAACTTCACTATCAGTTCTAAAAACAGCCCACTACTTTTCTTTTACTCCCAATGGCACTGCTAAGAAAATCAAATGAGATCAAATACGTGAAACTGCTTTGTGTACTGTCAAAATATCAGGGAGGGATAACTTTCTTCTGGCTTTATTCTTTATTTGAATTAGCTTTGTTAATATGGTAAACATATATTGAACAAATGGCTTGTTAGATTGTGATGGAGATTGATCGACAGATTGTTACATCTGCTTTATCTCCTTCAAGGCTTGTCTCAATATATCACCTCCTCCAGGACCCTACTGTTACCTTTGATTTTCAATTTAGCTGCATGCTAGAATTATCAGGGGAACTGATACCCAGGCTGCATATCTCAGAGTGATATATTAGAAATTCTGGAAGTAGGAGCCAGGCATCAGTATTTTTTAATGCAGCCCAAATGATTTCAGTATGTGGCCAAGCATGAGAATCACTGGTCTCTGTTCCTAAACACCATGTGCAGACCCCATCAGAGCCCTTAGCACATGACATCAAATCTGTCTGTCCATCTGTGCAAGTGTCCCATTTCTGGACTATAGCCTCCTCTTTTTTTCATTTCATTTCATTGCATGTCTAGAACCTAGCACAATAACTATTACATAATAAGTGTTCGATATACATTAAACTAAATGGAAAAGAACTGTACATCGCTCCTGATTTCCCTGGATGGTTTTTCCTATTATACTGACCAGGAAAAGGTTCAAAAAATGGTTGGGCAAAGATGACTATGTAAAAGTTGAATTTTTGTTTGTTTTGAATATTTAAATGAATCGGCTGTGAATTTTAAAAGATAGTTGAAAAACTATTAAGATTTCATCTCTGAGGAAGAAACAAACATCTTTTTGACAGGTAGTGTTTAACTTTGAAAGTGAGAGCCATGGAACTGAAAACTGAATGGTAAATTCATTAACAAATATTAACAAAGTTAAAAGACATTTATTAGAGTTCTCTAAAAATACTTTTCTCTCAATATTCTAAAACACTGGCCCTAGTACTTTACTATGGTTAAAAATGAACTTGCACCTTCGTTGAAAATGCAATTTTCTGGATATTATTCCCAAAATTTCAGATTCAGCATTTGGGGGTAGAACAAAGGCACTTATCTAGGTAGTTTGGGGTTTTTTTTAATACTTGAAGAATGTTTTATTCTCTACCCAAATTTATACTCTCTCAAGCTCTAATCAATATCTTAGAGAAGCAATGTTAGAGATTAGCATTTAAAAAAATAAGGGACGACCCTCAAAATACTAATGTCAGAATATCCCCATGGTAAAATTTTCTCAAGATCAGTATTCTGAATCACAGTATGGCTTTACTTTATATGAAATAAATAAAAGACATCTTTATTCAGATGCTTATATCATACTGTAGGCCACACAAGATTAAGTTAATTCAGTTAAAACTAGTTAAATCTCTTTTTTAAAAGCATTTCCCTTTATGCCTATGCTTTTGTTATATAATTTGGCTTGCTCCTGGTTGCAAGTGGTGCCAGTGTTGTCTATCCTACAAACAGCAGTTATCAGATATACTAATACTCTTAGTTGCAGTAATGGAATCCACTCTACTTAAAGAAGAAACTGTTTTATTAGGAGATTTGGGTGGCTCACAGGATCATTGAGAGGCCAAGGAAACAGACTTAAGCTAAGTTCCAGGAATGACTCCCAAAATCACACTCCCAACTGGCCCACCCAGGAAGCTGATGCTTCTGCCAAAATAAGGAAGCTAGAGATTCAGGAAGCTGCTATTAACAGCTCTGCCACCACAGTCCACTCTGAGAAAGGAGGCATCACATTCATTAGTTTTCTCTGCATAATTCAGTTCCAAACCAAAGTCTCTCACAGATACATCTGATTTCTAGAAACCAAATTAAATGTTAGTTCCCAGCTGGAAGGGATTCCACCTTGGGAAGTGAGGTTTGCAGAGCAGGGAACTAAGAAAGTGTAGAAATGTCCCAAAGTTTTTAGGTAGCTAATATCTCTGTAGTAGGCAACTCATTTAAATGATTAGCATTTTGCAACCTGAAACACACTTCAGTGCTTTTTGCCTTTTGTTGAATATCATGAAATAAAACCTAAAAATCCCTAGGTGTTCCTCTAAGCATCAGAGCTGCTTTAAAATCAATGATTGCAAATTTTGTAGTTTCACTTGGACTATTCATTTCACCCTCAGAGGTGTGTTTCTTTTCTGATCTGTATGGGTAACAAAATAGATTTTAATAGAAATGTTTGCATCAAAAGCTCCACGTAGACACAGTTTAGGCTATGAAAGTAAACAGATTATTTTTTCTCATCTTGTGAATTGAGAGTTATTAAAATGTTTAATTCTTAGGAGAAAGTAGGAGACAAAAAACTTATCCACAAGGTGGGCTGGCAATAGAATAGCCAATGTCCTTTAATGATATGTACATATAGCAAAAAGAACAAAAAGATAACAAATATGGCATGCTTACCAACACTACATTCAGCAGTGCACAAATATGACCCATAATAATAAAAGTGAAAGGAAGAAAAAAAAAACAAAGAAAGGACGATTTGCTTTAGTTTAGACAAAGCTACCTGACATGTGGGATGAATGCCAATTAAAGAAATAGACATAAATAACTCAGCCAAATTTGACAATTACATAAAACAGCATAGGATTCCTTTAAACAAAAAAGGGAGGTGGCTTGAAACAAATCCTGGGCTTAGCTCATTGCCTCTCTCTCTCTCTCTCTCGTGTGAATTATCTAGTACAAATACAATGCATGTGAAGAGCTTCTATGAGTCTATTATCATTTTCTATTGAAATATCTGCACTTGCCCTTGATGAACACTTTCCAGGTCATCTTATGAAACACAATCTTCTCTAACTGCATTTTTTGTGAAAGGCTTTTCTTTCCTTATTGTATCACTCAGTTAAGACTTTGAAATAGCCAAAACTCTTTATTCTTAGTAATCTTAGTCTCCCTGTCTGGCAACACAAGTAGCCCCTTGCCCTCATCTAGGAGACTGGGATCTGTATAAATCTATCTTATCCCTCATTTCAAATGTATTACCCGATATCACTCATGCTGAGAAACACAAATGACGACTGATAGCTTAAAGTTCAATATCCTATCGGCAGCTAAGAAAGTCAAGTCTTACAACTTGAAAAAAAAAAAAGGAAGATAGTAATGGCAGTGCAGAATATCATCCAATAAATAGAATTTTAATATGGGTTTAGGAGAAAGATGAATGCATATACAAAAAATACATCTCTCCATCTGCATGTGAAGCTGCATGTGTCTGTAAAAGAACACACATAATACAACTGCCTTTTCAAAGTCGTCAGCCAAATCTTTTTAAAAACAAGTAATTCATAAAGGAGTATTTTGGTATTTCCCTATTTTTACCTCCCTCCCCTGTCATTGATTCAATTCAAACTATCACTGCATAGATTATAGGCAGGCAAAATGCCTTACTTGAATATGATGAAATAAAACATAAAAATCCCTAGGTGTTCCTCTAAGCATCACAGCTGCTTAAAAATCAATGACTGAAATTTTTTAGTTTCACTTGAACTATTCATTTCACCCTCAGAGGTATGTTTCTTTTCTGATTTGTATGGGTAACAAATAGATTTTAATACAAATGTTTGAGTCAGAAGCTCCATGCAGATATAGTTTGATGGGATTCCAAGTTTCCAAGCCCTCCATATCACCACCAGAGTCATCTTCCAAAAGTAAATGTTATGTTTGGTCACGTCTCAAAATTCTGCAAAGATTGCCAATTGCTCGAAGGATAAAGTCCAGATTTATTGTGATGAGACAGCAAGCTCTTTGATTAATATAACCACAACTTATTCAGCCATAGGTCCTAAGATTTTTCACTCCAAAGACAGCCTTGCCCAGGTTTAGAATTGATCCTACATGATGCCTTTTTGGAGGATCAGATCCTTAGGGATTGAAGCTGGCCTTTCTGCCCAAAGACTGGCAACTGGTACATCTTGATTTAACCCTTCACATGCACAACCCCACCAAGATTTGGCCTTCTCACTGCCCTCCTAATATTTGGCTTCTCTTCATTACTGTGTTTAATCTTTAATTTCCTAATATACCCTCCTCTTCTACCACCGGGACTCCAGCCTTGTCTTGAAGGTCAGCCTACATGGATAGGTTTGTAAAACCCTATAAACCCAAGGCCAGAGCTTTTTGACTGGACCTTCACTGCTTGCTACAGATCTGACTCATCTTAGATACTCACCTGCATGAGACTTTATTATCACCACCATCTTGAGGCTCCTGCTACTGTATTCTATCCATTAGATCAGATTATTCAGCATGTCAGTGCTGACCCAGATAGTACCAAATAAGCCTTCTGAAGCCAACAATATAGTTGATTTTCTGTATCCTAGACCTACCTATTCCAGTAATACTCCATCTTTACTAGTTTGTATGTAAGAAGTTCCAACATACTCCACATAAGTTATGGCTCTACAGTTGAACCACTGATTCTTCAATGCGACATGAGGCTCTTTTTACATCCACCTTGGCCTGCGTTACTTTCTCTTAGGCTTTCTTTACCTTTGTCCAATCATCCAATTCCTACCAACCTTTCAAACATCACCCCTATGAAGTCTTCATTAAAACCCTAAAATTTCTTCCCAGCTGGCACATGCCTTGATTATAGGACTTCTCAGATTACATGTAATATTTTTGTTCTCACATATGTTTACTCCAAAAAGGCTGAGACCTCCTTAAGGGCTAGCTTAGCACTTAACAGCTCCTTTCTCACAGCTGAGACCATATGTACCCTATAAAAATACCCCTGGGGCTAGTCCAACATTTCATGGAGTATGTCCAGGATCCACTCCCACTGTTTTGTCCAAATCCCTTGTTCTAGTCTAGAACTCCCCTTGGCTCATATCCAAATGCCTTCTGCCTAGAGAAACTTGTGGGTTCTAACCCTCTGCCTTGTCTCTTAAGGTTGAGCCTTTAAGGTGTCTTCTTGGCTTTTGATTTTCCATCAAAAGTTCCATCCTTGGATCTACTTGAGTATTTGCCCTCACACCCACTGACCAGAAACATCCCCACCTGCGTCCAGCCCAGTTTAGCCTCCAGGGACTCTAACTTAGGTTCTGTTTGTCCAGGCAGAGAATTTGGACAAAATAAGTAAACATATTTGAGGTTTGTGGAGCTTTTTCTAATGAAAGAGAATAAAGCCTTCCTCTTCAAAAGGAGAAATTACTGATTTACATCTTGAAACACAGGATGGTAAGATACCTGCCTTGTAACCCTGGGTCAAGCCAAGCCAAGGGCTCTAGAGGTTCCACAGATGAAACACAAAGTGACATAAAGTAAAAATGAAGGCCATTTCAGATGTTAATTTATTCAGTGACAAAGAGGACCACAATGTGAATAGTCATGGAAATACTTTAACTATCACTTCATCTCTCATGCTCCCACCCCTTCACACTGTCCTTTCTAAGTTCCTCAGATGTGTCATGGTTTTCTGATGCTACTGAACCTACATAAACTCTACCTCAAGTAGTCTTGCCTCTGCTTTTTCTCCCTGATTATATAATTTTCATCTTTCACTTTCCAAGTAAATACCTTCTCCTCCTTTTGGAAGCTTTTTTGAGTCCCTTATTGCACACAGTATTCCTTTCATTAAAGATATTTCTTGTTAATTTGTTTGAAACTCTCACTAGAATTGAAACTCAGAACAGGGATTGTGAGTCTGGATACCAGAGTATCTAGTACAGGGTGTGGCATTTAATTCATGTTCAATAAATATTTGTTGAGTGAATGAATAGACAACAATCATTGCTATGGCTGGTCACAGGAGGAATGACAGCATGTGTACAGATGGAGCTAAAACAAACTGGATATGTTCACTCTGGGGGAGGAACGATGGGAAGGTAGGGAAGAACAGACAAAGGCCACTGATTCAGTGAAGACACTAAACAGAGACCGTGATGAGTGGCAGAAGTTGTCATGGCCAGAAGAAACTGTTGGAGCCAAAATATATAGCTGAGATAACAAAAGATACTGGTAGATGGGAACATAGTAGTAAGGAACTTTGGATCAGGCAATCTTCACTAAGTTAGGTAGCTAACTTTAGAGATATCTTTAGAAAAGCAACTAGTTTAGAGTAACAGAAGTGGAGAGTCAGGGCACCACCTCAATTACCCACGAGAAGCCCACAGATGAACTACAGAAAGATTGGGAAATTGCACAGATCAGCAATCTCTGTGTCCAGTCATGGCAGGGGCAGGGATGGTAAGGGAAATATGCAGTTATAAGAATTGTGTCACAAGATGGTGATTCTGTGTCAAGAGCAAGTTAGAAGTCCAATCATTAGTGTTGTACAGAAGTAACAGAATGAAATTCATCTCCATGCTTTGTCTCTTTCTTTGGTCAGTCTGTACTGGACACAGAAGCCTGAGTTATTCCGTTAAATGTAAATCAGATCCCATTAATTTCCTGCCTGAACACTTTTAATGGCTTCTCATCACACCTGAAATAAAATCCAGAAACTTATCATGCCACCAGATACTACATGATCTGGCACCTGTTTGTTTCTCTGATTTTATCCTGTAATACTTCCTCTTAAAGGCTGAGCTCCAGATATCCTTATATCCTTCCCATCCTCAAACACATCAAGTTTGTTCCTGCCTCAGGACCTTTACACATGCTGTTTTCTCCAGCTGCAATTCTTTTACCTCAAATATTTGTGTGACTTGTTTCCTAGTTTCCTCCAAGATGTCATCTCCTCAGATAGAGGCTTGGAAAACTAAACACCATGCCCCTACCTACTTTACTTTTTCTCTACTATCAAGATTAATTTTTATAGTCTTCAGCCGTTCTTAACATCACACTATGTATTTATTTTGTATTGATTCTCCCAGTAAAATGCAAGCTGGTGAGGGCACAGACCGTGTGTCTAAATGATTACTCTCCCTTCAGTGTCTGGTACATTGTAGGTGCTCAAAAAAGTATTTATTAAACAACACATAAGATAAATTTTCCTACTTCTTCCATTGACAGTTTAGTTGTTCTTTTCTTTCAACATGGTATTTAGAATGAGGTGATCATAACATTTTTTTAAAAACCTAATTTCTCACTTTAAATAGATTCTAGGAGATAATTGCAGTATCCTAAATCCCAATCTTTGCACAAATCTTCCAAAAAATCTGTAATATTAAAACAAGGAGCACATGAACCATGCTTTCAACCATAATAGGAGACAAAAAATACTATGAATTTGAAATCCCTATAAATAGAGAAATAAACATGACATTCCAACAGAGCTTCCCCCTGGCGCTCCCACCAGTGCTGCCAGCCTGTGGTACAAACATTGGCAGCAGGGAGTTTTAAAAGACTCTGTGGAAAAGAAGAGAGGAAGCAGTTGGGGATAAAGGTAAAGGATGAGGGGAAAAAAACACAGCTATAAAAAGAAAAACTATTGCTGTTACTAAATTATAGGTCCGTATATTATAGTTTATAGACCAACTGTAGGTTGGCATTCTGAAAGTATGCAAGACACACAAGAGGCAGCCCTGGTTATGGAATATTTTAGGGTATATGGAAATAAGACAGTGTTGGTACCTTTGTGCAAGTGGCAGTAAGAGAAAAAGGAAATAAGAGGAAAATGAAGGATCCTATAGAAATAAAAGAGAATCACAAAACATGCCAACCTCTACCCATTCCTATCATCCATTAAAGAAATCATGCTTCAATAATTCTGAGAAAAAGGTTGCTATTGAACTAGAACTTCTATCTACAACATTAATATAAGTAGAAAAAGTAGTCAAAGTCCACATAAAGCTACAGTTAGAAAAAAACAGAAAATGAGAACTGAATTATTTTACTGGATGAAAACTTCTAAAGCAAAAAAAAAAAAATGAACTATTGAACAGCATTCCAAACTAAGTTAAATAAACTTGAAGCATTTAAGGAGCTGAAAAATCAGAAATTTAAAAACTAATGGCAAAATGAACAAAAACATCAGGAAATATGGAATATCAATTGATTGACAACTTAAAAGACATTAAGGTACAAAACATAAGCATTTCAGAAATTTAGAATAAATTTCAAGGTACCAAAGGAAGGTTTGAATGAAAATATAATGAGACACTAAAAAAAAAAAAAAGAATATTTGAGAATGAAAATGAAATAAAGTTAAGGTAAAAGTGACTCAGTGAAAAAGTGGTTGAAATGGAAGACAATAGAGATTGAAAGTATGCATAACAAAACCATGGAATGTAACTAATATTTAATGAAATAATATAAAAATACTTTCCATAAGTAACAGGAAACCAAAATCTGTGTATTGAATGGACTAATCATGAGAATATCAGGAAAACTGATCCAGAATGATCAACTCAAGACAGATTCTAGTAAAACTATAAAACTTTAAAGAAAAAAAAATTATTCCAGACCTTCAGGCAAAAGAAACAAATTACTACAAGGATAATAAAATCAGTGCCACATAAGGCTTTTTCTAAAGCAATACACAAAGTGTAACAATAGTAGTACAGCATTTTTAAGAAATTAAGAAAAGAAAATGTGAACCAAGGATGTTTTATGCACAGCAGAACTCTTCTAGTTTCATAGAGATAGAAAAACAGTTTTAAATATTTAATAACTAAGATAATATTGTATTCACAAATTCTTTCTGAGAAATCTATCAGAGAAACGGTTTCATCTATCTAAAACGTGACTGGAGAAACTTTGGCAAAAGGACTGAAAGTGAGCATTTAATATATATAATAGCAAATACAGAATGAAAACAAGGATGAGTTTACAAATGCAAAAAATAGTATGACACTGTCATATGGTCTAATAGAGAGTATAATATGATCGTTGATTTCTGGATAAGTCAGTGGGAGTCAAAAGATATATAATTTAAAATTTATAAGACAGGTTAATAATAAAAACGGAATGAAAGGCACTATAAGAGGTGTGGATACAAAACTAACCATTGGAACAACAAAAATCCTTAAAAAACGAAAGTTTTAAAAGAGATAAAAAAGATCTCTGAGAGAGAAAAATAATAGTATAATATATGCTGAAATTAAAACAAAATTATAGTATATAATAGGAGTTGAGGCCAAAAATATCAGTCAAATCAAGAAATGTGAAAAGGATTAATCCACTTATTACAAGAAAATGTTTTCAATTTGACTTATTAAGTAAAACTGAACTGTGCGATATATAAAAGTGACATTTAAAGTGACTCCAAAAGGCTAAGAGATGAGCAAAGTACAAAAGATGAAAGAAGAAACACAAATCACAGGAGACTTTACTGTATTACTACTCCCAGGGCATGACAGGTCAAGACAGAACACAAAATAAGAAATTCAAACAATATAACCAATAAGGTATATCTTATTGATACATAAAGAATGTATCTTCCTTTATACACTGATAATACAAATATCTCTCATGTCTATGGCACAGGAAATATTCACAAAAATTGATCCTGTATTAGATCACAAAGAAACTGGAAATTCATATATCAAAATATCACTAATAACACTCTAATAACAGTGAAATAAAAAATTTGAAAGAAATTCAAAAGGACCTTCACTTGGAAAATTTAAAACCTACTAGGAAATTTTGAGTAGAAGGGTAAACACAAACAGGAATTATAGAATTTCTGAAGAGCAAGGAGGATAAAATTAGATATCAGTATCTATGGGATACAATTTAAAAAGTGATGAGAGAAAAATGTATTACCTTAAACATCTATAATAATAAAATTAAAGAATGAAAATAAATGAAATAAACTCAACTCCAAAAGCTAGGGAGGACAAAACAAAGTAATGAAGAAAGCTCAAGAAAGAAAATAATAATGATAAAGCAGATATTAATGAGATATAGAAGAGGGAAAATGTAGATTAAACTAACAAATCAAAATCCTGGTTCTTTTGGGGGGGGAATCAACAAAATAAGCAAATCACTAGCTAACTGAGTTGAAGGGAAAGGGGAGAGACCACAAATATATAAAGTAAAAAATTACTTTGGGAAAAAACTCTTGATAAAGAAGAAAGTTAAAAAGTCATGCCATGTTATTTTTCATATCTCTATACAAATAAATTTGAAAAAGTAGGTGAAATAGATTATTTCTTAGGAAAATATTAGTTTGTGAAAATTATCTCCAAGACAGAGGAAAGCTTAATGAGGTCAATTTGTATAGAAGAAATACAGAAAGTTACCAAAGAATAACTCCATAAAAATGTAACAGGGTCAGATGTGCTCCTAGGAAAATCTGCCAAACGTTTCAAGAATAACATTGGGAGAAGCAATCTTCCATTGGCCCTGAGTTTCCCTGCACATTCTTGCTGGGTATGCCAAGGATGCAAGATCCTTACCACTCTTTACTTGAGACTTTCTCAGGATTGTGTTAGCAGTGACCAACCTTGATGCATCAAGCATAGACCAGGTTTGTTTCTGCTTACTCTGAAAGCAGTGGATCTCTCAAGCTCAGTATTTCCCTTCTGTAATGCAGCCCGCTGTGATTGCAGGCAACCATCTAAGCCTACCAGTGTTACCCATGTGGGACTTACAGGAGACTGATAGGAAAATGAAGCTCTGGCTGATGCTTTTGCCTATAAATTCCTTGTGTCTGACCAGAAATCCTAGGTCTTCCACTAGCATCCGTGAGATAGCAACAGGCTAATTTGTTAGCTTATAACTAGGATGAAATCTCAGACTTATACAGTTGTTGACAACCATTGTGTCCCAATACTATATAAATTATTTCAGAGCATGGTGAGTGAAATAAAACTTCTAAATTATTTTTATGAAGCAAATGCGGTATCAATAGCTAAACCAAATTAATATAATGCAAAAATAAAAATTATGGAGAAAATAGTGCAAAAATTTTAAAAACTACTTATTAATATCAATGCAAAAATGAAAATTTTTCTAAGACTCCAATACCACATTAAGTAAATAGTCCACCATGACCAACTAATGGGATTTATATAAAGAGTTGAAGAATTGTTCAATACTAGGAAATCTAATAATTTAACCTACCATATTAATTCATCTAAGGAGAATATCATATAATTATCTCCACAAATGCTGAAAAATAATAAACATTTAACATCCATTACTAATAAACTCATAAAATAGGATTGGTTGGCTACTTCCTTAACAAGAAATGATGTATATGCCTCTTTCCTAAAACCAATATATTGCTTAAAAGATGGGGACAGGGGAGGACTAGAGATGTTCTGATTAAGGAGAAGAATAAGGCAAGGATACCCCTATCTTCACTACTGTTTAACAAAGTGGCAGTATTAGCCAATGCAAATAGACAAGAGAAAATAACTAGAGACATAAAATTTGGAGAAAACCTATTTGCAGATAACATGAGACTATAACTAGAAAATGTAGAAAATGGATAATAAAACTAAGTAAGATAATAAAAAAATTCAGTCACACAGCAGAATATAAAATAAACATGCAAACAGTAAAAGCCTTTGTGTACACAAATAACATTCATATAGAAGATATAATGAAAGAGAATTACACTTAAAAATATTTTTATTAAAATGAATAAAATACTTAGGAATGAACTTACAAGGAATGGACAAAACTGACATGAATAAAACCATGATACGTTTCTGGAGGACCAAAAGTAGGTGTGAACAAATGGAAAGATCTCCCTTGTTCTTAAATGGTACGTCTCAACATCATCAATATCATCAGCTCTCCCAAAATTAATTTGTAAATTAAATGGCATCCTGATAAAATACCAATAAGCTTCTTTTTTGAGCTAGGAGACAGGTGATTTAGGTGATACTAAAATTTTCATATGAAAAAATTAAACACATTAGTGAGGAAAACATTAAAAAGGAAGAGAGATGAGGTGAACCAGCCAAACGAGACTTCAGAACATACTACAAAGCCTCTTTCAGGGCGCTATCCAGTAGAGTAGCCACTAATTACATGCTGCTAAGTGAAACATTTAAAATATAGCTTGTGCAACTAAAGAACTGGATTTTTATTTTTCATTAATTACAGTAAATTTAAATACCTACCTGTGGTTAATGACTACTGCATTAAATAAGAATAGCTTTATAATTAAATAAGTATGGTACTGGTGCATGAATAACCAACCAATTAAGTGGAATATCATGTCTAGAAATAGATTTTCTCTCTCTCTCTCTTATCTATAATAAAAGATGTATCATTATCTATTGAAATTTGCTATGTGAAAGGCATTATCTCAATGGGACAAAGAGCTTTTTAAACAATGATGCTGAAACAACTGGAGGATAGTCATTTCGTACAAGATAAAACTGTATTTATTCCTCACACCATAATCAAGAATAAACTCCAAAATTTATCTAAATGTAATAAATGAAACCATACAAGAACTAGAAGGAAACATGGGTGAATTCCTTTTTATTAACCTAAGGAAAATGTTCTATGATTCAAAATTCAGATGCAATAAAATAAATGATTGATAAATTGGACAATATAAAAATAAAACTTTTGAATGGCAAATCAAAAAAACATAAGCAAATCAAAGACAAATGATAGAAAAAAATTTAAAACAAACATCACAGAAAAATATTAATATCCCTCACACATGAAAAGCTTTGAAAAACTGAGGAAAAAAGATTTTATAAATGCTATGGGAAATGGGCAAAACTATAAAGATATAATTAACCAAAATTGGCCCTTAAATGTATGAAAAGATGTTCCATGTTACTCATAGGAAAAGAAAGGCAGATTAAAACTCATGGAGGTAATGTTTCTCATCCATCTTATTGGCAAAAACCTCAAAAGCTTATAATACATTGTTGGCAAGACTTGCTCATATGTTGCTAATGGGAAGGCAAATGTTCCAACTCTTATGGGACAGGGTGTTTGGCAATATTTGACAAAAATGTATATGTATTTGCCTTTTGACACAGCAATCTCACTTCCTGGAATTTACCCTAAACAGTATGAAAATATACTTAAGCAGTTATTCATTGTCTCATTATTTGTAGTTGCAAAATATTGGAAACTACCTAAATGTTCACACATAGAAGATTGGTTAAACATGCTATGTTACATGCACACAACACAGCAGCATAGTATGATGGCACTGCAAAAACAAATGAGGAAGGCCTCAGTGAAGCAACAGGGAACTAGTTCCAGAATATATTAAGTGGAAAGAGCAAAGTGTGAGAGCATATACTATATCAATTACATATTTCATAAATTTGATTTCAGTGTAGCTATATGACAAATATCTTTGTTCTTAGGAAATACACACATATTAAAGAGTAAAGGGAAGAGAAATATGCAACCTACTCACAGATAGTTCAGTAAAAGTAGCTAGAAAGAGGAAAGAAGGAAAGCAAATATAATACAATGTTGAAATTGGTGAATCAGAGTAAAGTGTAGGAACAGCTGCAGGGGAGAATCTGGGACATCTCTTGAGATTTCCCAGAGCACATTGTTGTTTCCATTTTGTTCATCACTGATTGCCAGTTGCTAATTCTTTCTTGTTCACCTTTTCTCCCCAATACTTCTAGCAGGATCTGGTCTAGGTACATGGGAAGCTTGTAAGTATTCTGTGAATGAATGAATGAATGAATGAATGAAAAAAGAAATCAGAAGATTTAGATAATGTAGATTGGTTTCCTCAGGGGAGGTATCTCAGAGAAAGTGAAACTTAAAATGTATCTTAAAAACTGCTAAAAATAGGAGCAAAAACAGAGGGCAAATATGAACAGTGGGAATATTTTAAGGCAGGAACAGCAGCGTTGGAATGGAATTAGTGGGTGTGGGGAAAGCTGGGGTTCCTATGGCCAGGATACTCACTGAACCTAAACCACTTGATGATGTAACTGGCCTGTTGCTAGGCTACCGCTTCCACACCCTAGGCAATAAGCTATTATTGCACTATATAGAGAGCTCAGCCCTGTGCTCTGGGCAGCAGCAGAGACGACGGAGGATTACAGACCTGCAGACTGTTCGATGCAGATGTAACTCTAGTGCTTGACCTACCGCCAGGAGAACAAGCCAGTTAATAAACCCTTTCACCCCAAGAACATTCTACTGTCATTTCTTTGGTCACACTGAATCCATACTGAACTTGCCCGGGCTGAAACCCACTGGCAAGACAGTAGGAAATAAATTTGGAAAGTTGATGAAGAGACTCAGACTACAGAGACACTACAAATGGAGGCAGGAAGTTTGGGGGAGGCACTAGAAACTCCCACAGAGGCATAGCTCCTGGGTAACAAACAACAAAATATCCAAAATACGGGACTGCTCCTGATGGCCTGTCACACTGGGGAACAAATAAGCCAGCAGTGAAGACTCTACCACTGCATTTGTCACCGATCAAGTGGGCTCCTAACTGCTCAGCTCTTCCTTTAGAATTTTAAAGCAGGAATCTAGACAGACAGCAGCTTGATTTGACTTTGTCATTTCATTACATAGCCATAGGAAAATGTTGCAGTTTTTTTTTAATCCATTTCACTAACCACATTGTTTCATGCTCTGAGAGTTTTGCTTTGATGAAACCATCTGAAAAAAGAAAAGATAATCTTAAATAGGTTTTAACTTTAAAGGCCAGAAAATAAGAATTTCAATTCCCATGATTAACTAGGCACAGCTTACACTCTATGAGGTGCCAGAGCTTAACTTGAAAGATGTTAAATGCTTCAAGCTGTGCAAGCATGTGTTGTTTCCCTCAAATGGGCAGAAGTGATTATCATGAACGCAGGCAAAACTTTAATTGAGGGATGTACACAGTTGCCTCAGTTACATAGGGCTTACCAAATCTACAAATTATTTATTCAGTACTTTTATTTTTTCCTGAAAAGATCAATATTAATCCATGATAGGTGCATGTCTATAAGAGATTCAAGCAATCAGACAATAGCTATAAAGTACAGTGATGAGGCTGATGTCAGGACTATATGATGTAGACTTGCATGGGTACTGTTTTAGAACTAAAAGGGCAAACTGCCACCTTTTCCACTGGCAGGCCTAGGCAGGGGAAAAAGAAGATGAGTGAAATTCAGGGAAAAAAATGGCCATTTATTCTTTCATTTGATGCATATTTATTAGCATAAAAAGGTGCTTATTTTTAAGCATATCAAAATATTAGTAAGTATCTCTTCCAAAATTCCCACACAGTTTCTACATGTCCATGCATTTGTAAGTTTCTTTAATTATATAATTGCTCAATCAGAAAATATTTATTAACTACCTAGGAAGTGCCAAATACCTCTCTGTGCAGTAGGGATATACGTGGGAAAAAACAATGGCAGAGTGCTGCCCTCAGGAGCTTACATTCTAGTAGGGAGAGATAGGCACTGAACAACAGAACCAGGTATAAAATATGGTGTGCTGGTCAAGAGTGTGGGGAAAAACAAAGCCTGGGAGGACAGGAAATGAGGAGATTGCAATTTTAATTAAGGTTTTGGGGAATGTTTCACTGAGAAGATTTTGAGAAAAGACTTGAAGAATGTGAGGGAGTCAGCTATGTGGAGGGCTAAGGAAAAGTGTCTGGGAGGGGATGCAGGGAGAAGCCAGGGCCCGCTGGCGTGTCCTTGGAGAGCAGGAGGACAGCGTGCCTGGGGCAGAGAGGGCAAGTGGGGGGGTCACGGGAGAAGTCGGCAAGGGGCCTGAGGCCACACCTTGGCCATTGTAGGTAAGGATGTTGGCCTTTGTTCTCTGTAAACTGAGCAGCCAAGAAGGGTTTTGAATAGAAGAATGAACTTGACATGTTGAGAAAATCACCCTGATGGCTGGACAGAGAATAGATCACAGGGAGACAAAAATCAGGAGAAAGGAGGCAAATTAGTAGGTTGTTGAAATAAACCATGAAGGAAATTACACTATCCAGGTAAAAGGACATAGAGCAAAGTGGATGTATTTTGAAAGTAGACACAGATTTTTTTTTTAAATCAGCTTGTTTTCCTCTTGGAAGGAATATTTACACTGAGGGAAGAGATATTTTTATGAAGTAACTGAAGGGAAGGAATGTTCTAGTTGGTATACTTCAGAAAAAGGGAGGGTTTGGATGAGGTTAAGTTAGGAAATGTGCACATGTCCCAGGCTGCCTAAAAGATATACATAAGGTGCATCTAGAAGAGAAAGAAGGATACAGAGACCTAGGAGCATTTCCAAGATAAATTGGCCACTTTATAGTTTTTCCTACAGGCTGTGTGAGAGCAATACCGGACTGGCCCCTGGATTTTCCCACTGTCTTTGGATGGCAGCACCCCATCTTAACCCTAGCTGAACTTCTCTAGGAGAGCATAACCAGGTCCATGGAAGCTCTTACTAAATCTGGGGAGGAGTAAAAAGAAATAAAGATAACTGAGGAGAGGAAAAAAAAGAAGTCCCAGACAAAAGGAATATATCAAGGAGAGAGACAGGAAGGAAAAGATTCAAGAAGAAAATAAAGATGACCATGAAAAGTATTTTAATAGTGTCACAAGCAACTGCTCTGGCCATTATTCTGTGACACTCACCGTCCCAACAGCAAACATCCGATCAAGGGCATGCAAGAATACAGTTGAACAAATAAAAAGACTTTCTGACTACACTGATTTGATGAACTTCATGCATCTAGGTGACAGATTGTCTGGATATATTTCTAATATGGTCACTAACATTTTTTTATAGTAGCTGAAAAAAGATAAAAATGTTTTGTATTATCATTGAATTACCCCAGATTCTTTTAATTCCCTTTATGCTGTTATTTTCAGCTAGAGAATAAGAAAATAATTGAATATAAAAATAAGAATTGGATGCAATTTAACCTGAAACTTCATTGGAATTTGATAAATCTGATCAATTTAGACAGCTAAACTAGATAATTCAAGCTTCCAAGTAGATTTTTGGGATCAAGCAATCATACAAAAATGAGCAATCCAGTTTGGCTGTCTGAACTGATCAAGCAAACCAGATAATTGCAAAATTTCTCCCTCATTTGTGCTACATAGTTACAGTTCAATTGTAGAAAGGTAGCTTTGGAAAATTCTAATGGGATTACATTGGCAGTGGAGTTTTCCATGTTTTAATTCTCAGCATCATTTCTAACGACTTGTTTGAACAGAAATGTGGTTTGTGATCCAGCGTTGAGGACAAACGGTGCTGGATTGTTGATTATTATTTTCTGGGCTCTTTCAAATTTTTATCGCAGTTCATGTCCCTGTCATGATCCTACTGTCAGGTTGCTAGGTCATTACTTCTCTTCCTCGTCTTGTTGACACACGTCTGGAAACTCACCAGCCCTTTTTCCTATCCAACCGCTGAGTCGGCTTATTTGGAAAATCAGCGCCAAGCAGCAATTCTGGGTAAACGCCCTTCTCCCTATTCTTGAATTTCTCCTGTTCCCCTCCCCCAGTGACAGCTGTGCACCTCTCCACCTGGCACTACTTTGGGATTAACGCAAGTGTGAGGCAAGGCGATGCAAAGCAGCCCCAGGAACAATGGTGGCCTTACACATCCAGCTACATTAATGCTCTCCCCCTTTACCAGCTCTTTTGTATCTCATATGGGCCTTCTACTCAAAATCCCATTTGTTGCTTCTTTCCCATTATACTAATAGTTACCTTACGGTAATAATAATAATAATAGCCAACACTTCAGTGCTTAGTGAGTTCCAGACACTGTTTTACTTCTATACATTTGATCCTCATTCAAGTGTATGCAATAGACACTATTATTGGATACCTTTTATAGATGAGGGAAGAGAAGTATAATTAAGAAACTTGCCCAAAGTCTCACTGCTCACAAGTAGGAACTCAAGGCCAAGTGAACTGGCCAAAGAACCCATACTAGGAAACTGTTCTGCCCCAACTGCCTTTTAGCAGAGCCTACTACAGTATGTGCACATCTTCTGGAGGGGGTTTCTTGCTGGATTTCCTTTAGTGGTAGAATAGCCCTCCTCTGCTACGTGGAGGGACCATGGAGATTTCCTCTCCTCCCAGGGCCTGTGACGGCAGTTAGGGCCAGCATTTAATATTACTGGAACCCATGCTTCCCTGAAGTTCCCCTCCTCTTCTGTTCTCAAAGGCTGTGAAAACATCACAGGGACTGGAAATAACATCAGAAATAACTGTAAACTGCTGAATTCCCATTCTAGTCACTGGCTGATGTGCAGATGTAGACTCAACAGTCCAGCTAAAAGGAGACCTACAGAGCTTGTGGACTCATTCAGCTGCACCTACCAGTGTGCCAGCTACTAGACCAGTTGTTGGTGTTCTCAGCACTCTTGTGTGTTTCATTCCATGACAATCATTAATTCTTCTTTCTCTCATTTACCTTGTTTAATTTGTTCACTAATTCATTGGACTTACTATTAAGAATCTACTGGGAGCATCAGACAATGTGCTAAATTGAAGGATGCAAAGGTGAAATATCTCTGGGCTGCAGTTCCCCACATCAACTGAGGAATCATTGCATTGTGACTCTTACACATATCCTTTCATATGGTAATGCAAGTGTCTTTGTTCATACAGGCTCAAAAAGAGTAACTCCCTGAGTCCCAAACCTTTGACCCTAAAATGCCCTTTTTATACTCAACTACAGCCAGTATTTACAAGGATTACCAGTTTGCAGATTTCATCTCTCTGATGTTCTTCAAAATTCTCCACCTAACATTTTTTGTTGTTGTTGAAGTAGGAGAGAGGTTAGAAGGTATAAGTGGGTACATATGTCTTAGTATTTGTCCCAAACCAATTTTTAGCTCAGTTTAAGAAATTAACTTTTGACGTCTCAATTTCCTCCTTTGAAAAAAATGGGAAAACAAAGTCTAATTTGAAGATTAAATGAAATACTAGGCTTATATGTAATGGATACTAAAATGGCCATGGAGAAGGAGGAGCCAAAAAAGGAAGGGAAGAGAATTTATGTCACATGATTTTTGCAAGAGTAAAAACACTGTAATAGTAGAGAAACCCCAGGAGCAATGAGGTAACAGGATGATGACTTTCTTAGAGGAATGAAGGGTGTTTTTGTTCTTGTGAGTGTGCTTTGTCATTTTGTTTTTGTTTTTACTTTGGGGATCTTTCAATGAAATATAAGAATCTTTTCTATATTTTTAAGTTCTTTAATTATGCTCTTCCTTGGTTTTTGTTTTCTCTGAGCTGAAATCTGATCCCCCACATGATTCAGGAAATTTTCTGTCGTCCCTGTCCTCCCAGTTCCCTCACAGAAATATAGTGCTTTATTTTAACATGGGATGCTTTCTTTTTCCACTTAAAAATAACTCTGGGGTAACAGATGAGCCCACTTATTACTGTTTAATGAAAAAGCATTTCAGAAAGCCATGGTGACAACTAGATTAAGAAAATGCAAGATTTTTGGTTTCAGAGTCCCTATTTTATATTATGCAAAAAGTATTTGAGGCCAAGAAACCACAAAAGAAAAAGAGAAGGAAACATAAATATATCTTACCCAGCTTTTAGGAAAATATATGTAAGATGACTAAATATGAGTTCAACAGCCAGCTCAAAATATAGGAGGAATAATTAGAGAACTGACTTTGGAAGACAAAGGCACCCTGATCTGATTTTCTGAGGACTCGTGGGAAGCTTACTATAAGAAGAAATACATTTAAGAAACTGCTAAAGATCCAGCAATTGAAAATGTTTCAAGTTAAAACTAACCAGAGTTAGAATAATACAGCCACCACAGTAAAGTGGGGAAAGGGATATAAAACTTTTATATGCAGAAAGCCTTCAGAAATATAGAGAAGTCTAGTACAAGGGGCTTGGAGGTGCCATATGTAAAAATAAGTTGAAGCAGGGCAAGAGAATTTAGCTTTAGCAATGAGTGAAAGGCTTATATGCCAAGCCACAGGAAAATATTTCAGCAGAAAATAATTGGCTTTTGAAATATATTTTCAGAATAAAGGGGCAAAGGTTAAAGCTGTTCTCCTGAAAGAATACTAATGAGAAATTAAAGACAGGGGAGAAGAAATGACACAAAGACAAACCCCAGTGATTGTTACTTCTTTAAGAAGTAGTAAGGGAAGGGAGCTGCCAGGACTGGGAACTCTTCTCCTGGTGTAACTGGGAAATGTTTTAAAGTGAAATGGTAGACAGTAAACAGCAGTGAAAAAGCTAGAAACTTAAAAGGCAATTTAATACAGCAGGTCTTAATAATATATCACTATTACTACTAGATTGATAGCATACTGTCCTACTATATCAAAATCTTTTATAATAAAGGGATATATACAAGGATCGATAAACATCTCTTTAAAACAATGAAGCAAACATATTCCATATGCTTTAGAGGAAATGAAGAAAAAATTAGTTAAGATTTAAACTTGTTTAGGTCTCTTTTGCCAGGCTAGACTAGTAAAAATTCAAAACAGAAGTAAACATTATTTTTCAAAAGGCCAGGAACTTAAAATCAAAGGAGGAGCCCAGGCAGTATGTACTAAAGATGTGGCAATTTTCTGGTTAATCTGTTTTATCTGGATAGCTTCCAAGTACTTTTTTATTTAAGTTCATACTATTAAAATTATCTTTCTAGAAAATTAACTATGTGCCAATTTTCCTTTTTGTGCTTTATGAATATAACATAAGAAGCATGAGTTATAATTTAAGATTTTTCAACAATATGAGCCCCAATAAATCATGAAATAATACATATTATACAAATATACATATTAGATTTTGTGGGTACAATGAGAAGAAACAGTTACAAATCTAAGTCCTTCACATACATGTTAACTTCTTTATTCCTTACAGAAAAGTCTGTATGGTAAATTCTCTGATCATCCCACCTTATAAGTGAGAACATGAAGGACCTGTGATGACAGTGAACTGCCCAAGATCACAGAGCCAGGAGCTGTGATCTGAATCTACGCTGCTTGGTGCCCACAGTCCCATAACCATCATGTTATGCAGCCATCAGATAAACAGGCAGGTATGTTTACTTATGAAATCACTCTGTTAGAAGTATGAAAAGCATGGTATGAAAGCAAGGGAAGGCATATCTAACTGTGTGGGAAAAAAGGAGGCTGAGAAAAGTCTTCCTTGAGAGATAAGTAGGAGTTCATTTAGGTAGTAAGTTGGAGAAGGACATTTCTCACAGAGATATAAATACAAGGTGTGACAGAACATGCATCTGGGGAAGGGGGAGATCACAAATAGTCACATGCCACTAGCACACAAAACAGAAGCATGTCCATACACTGTTTTTGCCAAATTGCTGCAGATGAAGTGAGTTTTCATAGGCTCAGTTTATCCTACTTAATCAAAAGCCAAGATGCATTCTCTTCAAATGAAGTAGACTTTCATATTAACTTTAAGAGATGTTAATTGATGGGTATGCTGAAGGTAGGTTAAATTTCATCAGGATGGCTAAAGCGACTGGCTGATCATAATTCCAAGTATTGTGATTTTACCAACAATCAAAATAGATGAAATATTTCATTCAATTGATTAGTCAGTCTAAACTGGAACAGAGACAGAAATTTCAAAAAATCAGTGTTTTTACATCCTATCTATAAAGTGCAGCCTTAGAAATATTCCATCTTCCTACTAAACACAGCTCTTTGTTTCTGAGCATGGTTGTTTTTACAAACCTGTTTTTAAATTATTTGAGCATTTAAAAAAATGTCATATGGTCTATTTTCTAACAGTATCTTTAGTGAAATAAAAATAGAAATACAGACAGCAATACAATGATGTAACTCCATATTATTAAAAAAGAATAGGCTGTTAATTTTAATACCTATTACCCACTCCCATCCTTAAAATTGCTGGAGTCTTTTTTCTTTCTTTTTAGGTATTGAATAATATTCCCAATTAAATAGTTTCCTTGAAATGTTTTAGAATTTCCTCTAAGAAGAGTTAATGTTATTATTCTAGTATATAATTGTGTTCAATAACAAAATTAACAATTAATTTTGAGATTAACCAAATTCACTTCCACTTCTCATTACTGTCTCAATACTCTATTTTTATTTGAGTTCCATACCATTTGCATGAAATGAAACTGGGCCTTAATCTTGAAATCATGAATGGGACTCTCTTATTTCCTGCCACTATTTGCACCACTTGCAATGATTCATACAGACCTCCCTAACTGTTAACACCCAGTATATCCTTGTCAGGATCCAAACCTCCCTGAGGATTCAGTGGCTGTATCTATTCATACCCACTAATGAGATCTCAGGTACTGACGGTACACAAGCTAGAACTGGAGTTGGTCATACTCTTCAGAGAGCCCACGGTTCCTGCTACACAGTGAAGTCCCCCTAGTTGCCGCTCAATGTTAGTTCAGAAGGTCCACAAATGACACACTTCGCAGCTGAATATAGTAATAATGAAAACAAAATACACAACACTCTGGCTGATTCCCATAGACTGGAAGTTCTGAGAGTGCCACTCCTCTTCACCTCAGAGCTGCCCACGGGACTGTAGTGTCTCCCTACCTTCCTAGGACACCCATGCTTCAAGCTCACAGCGACGACCATGAGGTTCCTGTGACATGAGCCTCCCCTGGCCAATGGGGTTGGAATCCATCAGAACATGTATTTCAGGGACTCTACTAACTACTGGCAGGGCCCCTAAATTACCACAGCCTCCAAAGAAACTCATATGCAGGGAGTTACCTCAATCAAGGGCCACTGGCTCATGGATGCTGCCTAAGATGTTGTGTTTTCCAAGAAAAATGAGATGATATGAAAAAAATGGTCCAGGACACCTAGGAAACCTGAGAATGATAAACACCATGACAACTTCACTTTTACACAGATCTAAGTGCCTTAGTGCATACACCTTCATAAGCTTAAGTTAGAAACACAACTCGGTGAGATGCTTTCTTAGAATTATCTTGTGTTCATTTCTGACACCTGAAGTCTAGGTTTCTTCTTTCATCTTTTCATTATTTGCATAAATCATGGTTCTTAGTGATTTTTACATTGCTATGAGAAAGTAAATAAAAAGTTAAGTTGCCCTCTCTTCATTATACATTTCCTTTTGCATAATATTCTTTAGTGAAATTAGACACGTTCACTGGAGGACCTTAAAATGCCAATGACAAAAACAAAATCTAATTAAACCAATGTTCTCTTTTACTCTGTGGACTACTAAAAAAAACACTATTTTTAAGAATTTCATATAGAGGATAATTTCCATCTATTTTTATATTGAGAAAAGATATCATCTGTCATATGCTAAATTATATGAGTATTAACTGTATGAACACATGTCATTTCTGAATGTGCTTTCTTTGGGTAACAAGACTCTTCCTCACTTTAGAACAGCCATTTTACAAAGAAATCAAATAAAATTGCTTTAAGCTGTGTAGTAAGGCATGCCATACCTCTGAGTTTATGATAATTTAGTATGGCCTAAGTTAAAGTCTTATGTATTCCTTCAGAGCAAGATCCATGTCTGTTTTATTTATTTTTAAAATTTTGCCTGTTCCCAAAACACCTAGGGACAGTGCCTTAAACGATACTAAATATTGACAGATGAATTAAAATAATTTATGTACTTGAAAGAATTTAAATTCAATATAACTTCAACTTCACCATCTTACAATTTAGCTTCTTTGTAACTGGTTTAAATTCCCTAGAGTTTTTAACATATTTGAATTATGTCTAACTATGGCATTATTAGCTGAGATCAATTTCATTACTCAGGATTAATATAAGGAACTAACTATACTGGTAAATTCATTTATTTATGGATCTATCATATCGCATAAAAATGTAAGTTTAAAGCTATTGAGAAAACATACTTTTAAAGAACAATAAACTGGAACAGACTCACCAGAAAATGTTAAACTATTTTGGTGGATTTGGGGTTTGTTAAATTCTTAAGTATGTTTGGCCTAACACATTTCCCTTTAATTCCCTTAATATACCCTGTGGATTTCCACAGAAATGTGAACCGTATGTTTCTGATTCATTTATACTTAACTCATCAACATGTTTGGTAAAAATGATTTGAAGCTCAAAGCCTCATGAACAGTTTTTGTGGGCTCTTTTATTTAAGTTAGTAAACAACTGGAACCTGAACCCAGAAATCTTGGGGCTTCATTTAATACTCAAATTCCATAAAAAAGGAGGGAATTCTTAACTGGATCAGGCACTTTGCCTTTGACAGTGCCACACTCCAAATCTTGCAGCTGGGTGGAGTTATTTTGATAGTTTACTCTATTTCTTGTCACTTTTATTTAAGAGAATTTAAGGCTTTGATGGTGCAAAACTTGTTTGCTTCAGGACTAGATGACACCCCGTCAGCTCTGTGTTTACGCAGGCCTAGGTAAGTGCTGTAACTGCCCTGGGAGCCTGTTCATCAAGGACATCTGAAAGGAAGGCTTTTCTCTCTGGTAGTAAACTAAGAGGATCAAACAGTATAATTACATAATCTCTCATGACCCACCAATGACAACTTGTGTATTTATGTAGAGAGAGAAAAAGAGACAAAAATTTTTACCTGACTTTCTCCAGCATATGTGAACAAGGATAACATTATCTATTTAATGGCTATTTTCATCAAGCTAATTATTCCTCAGTTTCCTAGTTCAACCCCAGCATCTTAGATAAAGCATGAAGACACATCCATTTCTTTTCCCTACCAACTTGGGAAAACATACACTAAAGGTCTATGTCTGAGTTTTTAATGAAAGATGTTTAGTCCCACAATCTGGCTAGTTGTTCTTTGCCATTAGTCCATCATTCTGTGGGAATTTATTTTTCTCATTAAAATGGCTGACATCTCATTTTTTGGAAATTAGCAACCACACCTCCTGTTCCTCCTCCTCTGTCACGGGCATTTCTCCAGGAGCTGTCAGATCCTGGTTCTCTGTGGTTTGTATTTATAAAGACCCTTAACACTCTGTGAAACATTAGAGATAATCTACTTATACTGATGTCTACTTTTCCCTGCACCCATCCCACTACCTCCTTCATTATGAAACCTCCGGCCTGGCCTTCCCTGTTACTTCTAAGGACTCCTTTGGAAACAAGATCTTAGGTCTAGAGGCATTCTTTTCCTTCTGCTGCTCATTGCAAATTAGAAATAAAAATCCTCTGACGATGAGATATATGTAATTTCTGTAGAAGAAACTTAAAACAGAGGATTAGCAAACCAAAATAAGAATAATCCAAAGGAAATGCCTTAGAAGAAAAACAGCTCTCTTTCATCAACTCTCTCTGGAATTAAAGAGAGATGAAACAGATATGTGTGGTATTTGCAGATAAAAAGTATGTTTTTTACAGAGCATAAAATCTACCTTCTAAGTTTCATAAAAAAAAGGTCCTGATCTTTACTTTTATCAAACTAGACAGGCATAGTGTATCAGGAAAAAAATACAGTGAAAGAAAACTAGGGGAGTGGGTCCTGAGCTGCTCATTGAGAAACATTCCTGGACCAAGGTGTTGTGGAAAAGGATGCACTAAGGATGGAAGTGTGTTACCCCTCACTTATAGTCATTAAGGACTTTTTATTTCCCTGTTTACATAAATTACTCTCCTCTATGAAGATGAGAGTCTGAATGGCCTCACTCCAGAGTGGAGAGAGGAAGAAATTCCTAAGACTTCCATGTATTATTTATTTTTCACCTCATCCTTTAGAATTTTTCTTTAAAAAATATATCATACAATGTGAATAATACACCAGCTGTGTAGTACGTGTATACATTTTACAGATAAATACACAGATATTGAAAGAATGGGTTCCATAGGCCCTTTGTTTTGTTTTACTAATAGGGATGCAAATCAAAACTATGTTTGGAACCCACTGACCTATCAAAGGTCAGCAATCTGAGGCAGTTCCTGAACTGCTAGCACTTTTTCCCTTGGACAACCCACTAACATCTCGGAATCTCCATTTCAAGTACCAAGATTAAATTAGATACTGCCTGAGGTCCCTGTTGGCAAAATGCCAGTCATCCATTGTACACATGCTGGTTAACTTGATCAAGTCATAAAAATACACTCAGTGAACCAAGTGGATGGACCCAATGATTAACATTTCTTCATTTTCTAATATGAGATAAATAGCTCAGTTGTAGTTCTTGTCTTATTTCAATTCATCAGAGTTAAGGTGTTCTTAGTCCTTAGATGAGAATACAGTGTTCTGTGTTGAGGATAACAGGAGAAAGTATCAAGTTGCATTGGCTATCCTGATGCCCTTACTGACAAAGAAAATCAAGCTTTGTTCCCTTTCTTGGGTCCTGCAAATGTGAGTGTGCATGTCTACTGAGGGCAGGGAGGGGAGAGCAAAGGATAGAGAACAGAAAAAAAAACAGTAACTTGAAATTTATGGTGATTTGCAACTGAAGTATGACATTAAAGACTGTCATCAAAAAGCTGGGAGTCTAATCATAGAAGAAAATTTTAAAATGTATTCTATTTAAACTTTATAAGAAAGCCACCAGAAACACCTTCCTTCTCCTGTACTAGATTGCTACACGTTGCATACAACAGTGTTTCCTTAGAATTTTCCTGGTGGTGAGTTTAAGGCCATAGTTTATGCACACAGGGGAGGGAAAGTTCTTAATGGTCATAAACTGGGAACAAATAATTGTTCAACTCTTAAAGAGGAAGAAAGAAAATAGTTAAGATAATTCAGAACCAGGTTTGATAAGTATTCTCCTAAATCTTCCTTAGTTACGTCCTTAAATTTATGCTATAGAGAACTTTTTGGATGTTATGGTTTATTCAAGGCCCATTTTCTTAAAATCTTATGATTCATTTTCTTAATATTCTTGGCTGTATCTCTTCTGAGTTCACAGTCAGATCTTATCTTTACCCAATCGATCAAATTCTACACTCTACACTGCATAGCTACAAATAATATGGAGTATATCTCATGTATTTTCTTTGAAAATTAAGAGTTTTTGTGATACACCTTCCTTACTATATTTTTGACTTCTTAAAAAGCAAAAACAGTGTTTAATTCATTTTGGATAAATTAACTCCAAACATGATATTTTGCCCAGAGCAGGTGCTCAAGATATACATTGGATGAATGAATGAATGTGCAAGAGGAGAGCAGTACCTTACCAAATGCAGAAGAGCTTTCCCCAAATATAATCTGTGGACCATTTGTATCGTTTACTCTTTTGAGACTGTTTAAATGCAACTTTATTGGGCCTCACTCCAAACCTACAGAACTTCTCATATATTATTAAGCTCACCAAGGAGACTTACATAGGTTTATTTATTTAATCTTCGTATTAAACCCTATTTATTAGGTACTGTTATTAGGTCCATTTTACAGATAAGAAAACTGAGGCAGAGAAAAGAATAAGTAACTTACCCACGGCCACACAATTAGTAAATGGTAGAGCCTGGTTCAAACCCAGGCAATGTGGTTCTAAAGGTCACACACTTAACCACTAGGGTAAACTGCTTGGTAGAGAATGTGGTAAAGAACAAAGTCCTAGGGATTTCAAGGGAGAATGAAATTATTGTGCTGCCACAAAAGGAATCCTTCTAAGCAAAAAATTATGATGTGCTTCTGCGGCTGTGAGTCTTAAAAGGCATTGTGAAGATATTATTTGGTAAGCATTTTCCTGAAAAACGGTTGCTTAGCTGCTCTCACGCCCACTACACCTCCGCAACAAGTGTCACTCTTGGAGTTGGTGGCTCTAAGTTAATCCATATGAACTGTCACCCAGGGGACTGGGGTTCTCAGTGTGGGGGAAGCCAAAGTGTTACAGGGAAGTTTAGACAAAGAAATACATATCTAAGTGGAATGAAGATTCCATATCAAGCATAAATAAAAATGTAATTTTAGGGAAACATAAAGTAATATATTCTTCACTGTAGACATACTAGAAAGTAGGAGCAAGGAATTTCTTATATGCTTTGATGCTGGCCCAGGTTATATATATCACAAAAAAGGAATACAGAAATAGAGACTCCAGACCAAGTCATTCTCATCAGCCTAAGCAGAGAATGTAATTTCCTGGGGCTTGAGAAAAGTCAGTCCCTTAGGTTTAGTGTAATTATACAGCCAGAATAGGTGCTGACAGGCACTTCACACTTCAGTCGTCTCTGAATAGGAAGGGCTGAGATCCATTCACTTTTTTTTCAAATTAACTGACAGCTCTAGTTGTCACACCCAGTTGTCACTAACAAGAGGGATATAATGTCAAATATATCCTTCTGAGGCAGCTTCCTGATGCTCTGCTTGCTCTTAATAAGATAAAAGGAACTTTGATCTCAGTTGTCCAGAGAACAGGTCAGTTTAGAATGGGACTAAGACCCAGAATTATCTGTGATATTGAGATGGGCACACACTTCAAATCATGAAGCATTTTTGGAATGCCTGTTATATGCCAGGCATAACACTCGCCTCCAGTGGGAGAATTTCCTGCAAGTCACATGGAAGAGTATCTAACAGGGCAAGAAGTAATGAGAATAAGACAGATTTGGGTCACTAGATCTGATGAACAAACACAGGAAAGGATATAAAGTAGACCATTCTTCTGAGGGATGACCTTGAACACTTGATTAAAGTACCCTGGTAAAGTTTAAAAAAAAAAAAAAGGAAAGATTGGATTCCCTTTACTCAACAAGGTAGGATGATTTTTTTAAAGCAAATCCTAAACACAAAATTGATAAAGGGGAATATTTCAGTGTAATTCGGCATGCGTTTAAAATGAAATGTGAATTATTCATTTTCAAGAAAGTGCAAAACCCTTCAACTGAATTTGTCTGACCTGTTTGGCAGCAAAATAAATATGATGGGTGGTCTGCTTCAGGTACCTGTCCAAGTCAAATCACATTACATTTTCAAAGCATCAACATTTAAAAGCCCCATTCCTGTTACATCAGCAATAGTGCATGGAAACATCTCCCAGACACATGGCAATCAACACATTAGTCAAACACGTTTGCTTCACAAGCCAGGCTCTATAGTTTTCCAGGAAATACAAACTCAGCAAATGAAGAAGGATTTGCATGTTATAGCTCAGAGCTCTACCATTTGAAATACATCACATGGATCTGAGGAATGAGGATTCATCTCATTAATAGTATATTTCACAAAAGCATGGACATCATTTTCTAGCTCAAGTGGCAGAGAAAAGGCTGAAATGCAAGTTTTACGAGCTTTAAATCAGTATATTTTCCACTGCACAGGATGTTTTCCAGTCTAATTTTCCGTATCACTGAAGCCTGGGATAGAGTTACTGAATATCTAACACAATTTTTCCCTCTCCTGTAATACGTAAGGTGTGTTCCAATGACCTAGATTTGGGTATGCAACTCTGCCATTAACTTCATGTACCGAAACTAGTCACCTAACTTCTCTCAAGTCCATTTTTCTAGCCTATTACCATGTTGAATAAATTGAAGGGTTTAAACAGATCCTATGAGGATTCTTGGAAATTGTAAGCACCATGCAAGTATATTAGTATTAAAAATAATAATCTCCCTGAGGTTAAGTATTACATACACACTTGTTAACTAAAGTATGTTATGTATAGAAGTAACAGTAATTGAACATTATTAAAGATTTGCTATGTGCCAGGCACTGTTCTAAATGTTCCACTTGTATAAAATGATTTAATCTTAACCACAGGCCTATTAAGAAATTGCTATTATTATTCCCATTCTACATGTGAAATATCCAAGGCTTAGAGAGGTAATGGAGGAACTCAGATTCCAGCACCAGAAGCCCCACTTCATGACCACTGTTGTATAAGGTCTACGATAAATTAATAGCACTGGACCAGTGGTCAGCAAACCTTCACTTTGTTTCTCATTTAGAGACCTCTTAGCAAGAGGCTGGAACCAAACACAGGCTCACAAAACACTTACTAAATGCACAGATGAGCAACGCCTTTTCTCCCAAGTCTCTGAATCCCACTTTACCCACCTACCTCACCAGTACGTTGTGAGGCTCAGAGAGAAAACGCATTTTACACAGGTGTAAGAGGCTGTTAGCAATATGTGTTAAGAAACAAACAATAGCCTTAGTAGATGGCTAGACTGGTTTGCCCACCTCTTATTTTACCCCTTCTTTGGTCAAGTCTGTTATGTGGTAAATTAGGTTTAGATATCAAAACAGAACTTGCTGATTATGTTCGCACATAGAGAAGAGTCAGAAGATCTTGGAAAACTTGTGCAAGGTCCAGGATCCTGATGCGGGTCCATTCAAAAATTCTACCAAGGAACTTGCAAGACCCAAGGGATTGGCTCCACCTCCAGATTACTTCCTGTGCTATATCCTGAGGCCTCCATGTTTTTGGCCACTCATCCCAGCAGGCCCTTCCCTCCACAGCTGGTCTGGCTGACAACTCTTAAGACACTAAATAATGCAAGCCTGAGACATTATTGTTACCACTTGTAGTTGGTTGAATATTGTCCTCCCAAAATCCATATCTATCCAGAACTTCAGAATGTTACTTTATGTGGAAATAGGATCATTATTACAGATGTAATTAGTTAAAGACTTTGAGGTAAAATCATCCTGGATTTAAAGTGGATATGGAATCTAAAGACTGGGGTCTTTGTAAAAGAAAGGAGAGGGAGCCTTGGGCACGGAGACTCAAAAACACAGTGGAGACAAAGATACAGGGAAAACTGCCACGTGCAGAGAGAGGCAGAGACTGGAGTAATGCCAAACAAACCAAGCAACACCAAGGATTGCCAGGAGTTGCCAGAAGCTGGAAGAATCAAGGAAGAATTCTTCCCTAGAGCCTTAGGAGGGAGGATGGCTCTGCCGACACTTTAATTTCAGACTTCTGGCCTTCAGACCTGTGAAAGAATATAAACTTTTGTCTTTTTAAGCAACCTAGTTTGTGATAATGTGTTGTGACAGCCCTAGGGAATTAATACACCACTCCTACTGCTTCTGCTTATTCTATAAAGAATTAGAAAAGGCATGTCAGTGACTTTAGAATCCACTGAAGAATCAGAGATTTCTAGATATAGAACTAAATTTAAAACGCTGTACACCATACTCTACATGATGAAAAAATTCTGTTAAACACACTTCACATGCAGGAAACACAAACCACTGGTAGCAACATTTATTTCCACATTTGATGGTCCAATAATGAGAACAAAATTCTACTTACAGTCGAGAGATTTTTTTCCCCTGGTGTAGCATACTTCCACATAATTATAAAACAGCATGATCTTAAAAGACACATTCTACAAAAAGAAACAAAGGAAATATTTTAGAAAAAAACAAATTCCAAAAATATAATAAAATACTGTCACATTTCTGCCATCAAACAATGATTTCAAGAAATATTTTCTTTATTCTTGGTTACTACTGATTTATCTAGCCCAGTTTTAAACCTGTTACACAGTAATGTTCACCTAAAATATTCATTAATTCACATTTTCCACAACCTAAATGATGAGGGACCATCAAAGATGAATTTTTTAAAACATATTTTAACTGGGTCCATTTGTGCACCTTTCACCTTTGACTCTTTTGTCCTGGATTATTACCCAAATGAAACATAGAAGAGATTACAAATTTTAACTTATTAGGGGGAAAAAAACCTGTAAAAATTTTATGTTTTGCAGTCAAAGGTAACACACCCAGCATGGTGTCTGCTACTCATGTACAGCTGTGACTGAAAAAAATTAAGGTGTGATTAAACAGTCTTTTTCATATTATCCTCCCTTAAAGGTTTTCTAATTGGAACACAGCCATCATTAGCAGCCTGTTCACCAGAAGTCTTTGCTTTAAGGAATGAAAGGAGCCATCCAACTTCTGGCTTCTTCATGTCAGGCTGATGCCTGCTACTGGCATCTCTCAACAGTGGACCTCTAGGTTACATGTCAGTTTTAATAAAGAAAATAGCATAATAATAACTCTGTTTATGAGCTTTTGAAATCCTTTGGTTTCATAAGAAATTTATTTTTTCACAGCACAAACAAGAAGCACAGGGGAGGA